>CM070875.1:136279185-136661685 GCA_036365515.1 Torymus aiolomorphi | reverse complement strand
ATTCGGATCTCGCGACGCAGTATACGTGATTCTCTTATCTCATCTCGGAGTCCGTTACAATATATATATGTATATATATATAAATATATATTTATATATATAAAAATATATATATATATATATATATATATATATATATATATATATATATATATATATATATATATATATATATATATATATATATATATATTCACATCTGGGACGCATTTTGAGGATTATATAAGTCATATATACCGAATTTTGAGGATTTTGTAGGCATTTTGAGGAGTCTCCTCAAAAGTCCAAAGCACTCGAGAGGCATTTTGAGGATTTTTCAGCGGTTTCCACAATAGTGTGTTAATACATCGATTTCGGAAATTCCGTGATATTTTTCCGTAAAAGCGGGCGCCGCAGGCGTCGTGGTGTTAGTCAATAACCTTAGGGTCATTATTTCTTTAGTCACGCGCTTGTTTATTGGTTGTTTATAACAATGTTTATATTTGTGTCACCACTATTGTACAAATTCTTTATGAAATCCTCAAAATACCGTACAATGATATATATATATATATATATATATATATGGGGCATTCTCTGTCAACGCGACACCCCCTCTGCCCAGAACAATTTTGATCCAAATGAGGTCTACCTAGGCTCAAATGAAAGCTCTTGACTTCTACTTTCGAACGCCGTCTGGCGATTCCGAAAATTCAAAATGAGGGATCCAATATGGCGGCTGAAAGTCTCGGAATGATGGAAAAACAAGTTTTTCTTCACTCTAATAGCGAATCTGATACGAAAATTGTTATTTCTTGCCACTAATATGAAGTTAGCGACATATTTACTTACTACTACCGTTCAAACCGAGCGGTTAAAATTATATTTCAAGGTCATTTTGAAGGTCAAAAGTTATTTTCTGGATTTTCGGACTAGTATTCCACGAAACTAGTAGAAAACTTGATTACGATCATAACTAGACTTGACCTTGGATCATTTTTCAAGGTCATGATTTCTGTCTCTGCATAATTAATGTTTTGTTGAACTTAACCTCCTATGAGACATTTGTTCCTTTGTACATATCGTGAGACCGGCGATCTAAAAATTTCATGTATAAAATCCTTAGAAAAGATAAAGTTCCACAATAGAACTATCAAGTAGTTTTAGCATAACCCATTCTGAACCACGTGGAGGTACTACTTCTCTCAGAACATAAAAATTAAAAAAAGGAGGATAAAAAATAGAAAAACTTGAATATTATAAAAAAAATTCAGTATATTTTCCCATTGAAAATTAAAGTAGAATATATACAGACTTAGCAGCATTCGAGTACCTTTTCATGATAACTTTCCCGTCACTTGATAATTGAAAAGAATGATGTTTAAGAATCTGCGGGACAGGTAATGCATCTTGAAACCTACGACTGAGTTTCCTTTTGAATTTATCATGTTCAGTCTGCGTAAAATAAAAAATCCTTATATTTTCAAAATGATTTTTAGCCCACTTCACAAGAGATGTGTGCGTCAGAATAGCATCTTTCGGTTTTGCCTTCAAGCTAGCTCTATAAGCTTCTCTTTTAAATATTGCACCAAAACCATCATAACGGCTTTTACCATGAGCAGTGGCGCAAAAATGCCACTCTGCCTCAATACCAAAATCCTTCTCATGATGAAGAAGATTTGCTATCTGAAAGCGGTTCTTGAAATGCTGTTTTGCTCCATCTGTCACGTAAATAATCTTTTTAAGTTTTTTTACCTTTCTCTTGATTTCTGGAATCAATAAATTCTGAATAGTATAGACAGAAGAAGTATCATGCTTCAAACTATTCGACAAGAATACACAACGTTCATGCTTCAGCTCTGAATCTTCTTTATAATAGTAAATAGCTGGAAAAACAGTACACTGGTCATTATTAAAATGGAAGGCTTGAGGTGCATCTTGAACTGCAAAAGAGTAATTCTCAGAATAGTCGAACATTACAAGAACTTCTCCATTGCCTAGATTACTTTTTGTTTGAGCAATGAAATTACCTTGTTCTTTTGCAATATATGAGTGGGGTTTGAGTATCGCCAATTTGGCATATAATTCATCAACAAATTCTTCAACTGGTAGAGTTAAATTCTGCAAAGTTGATCTATCCGTTCCTGACCACGCACAGTACTCAATTTGTGAGATATTTGCCCCATCCAATATTTCAAGTAAACGAGACGTAAGATTTTCAGAACCAGGGCACTTCGAACATTCATCCAAGTGACAGTCAGGTGTAGGATTCTTACACATAATTTGCTGTAAACAATCTTTATAACTACAAATGGGTTCTTCTTGATTTTTCGTGAGCTTCTGAATATCGATTGCATCCAACATCAATTTACAATTTTGATGAATGGTGCAAACGCAGACGCTATGCGTTCCTCTAGCACCAGCAAGAACACAATGTTTTGGTCGTAATTTCGCGAAAGTACTGAATCCTACTTGCACTGTTGGTTCTGCTATCTTGAATAATTCGTAAAGTTCTCGTAAATCGAAATATAAAAGACGTTTCTGCACCTGAGTTCGCTTTCCATCAATAATAACAGAGACAGTATCTTTTGGACCCGGCATCATCCGACTGTGCGGATCGTTATTATAACATTCAACAATGACTTCTATTACTGCCTTTGACAAAGTTTTACCATGTTTAGCCGTTGTTGTAGCTAAAATACCTCCATCGGCTTTGAGTTTTTTCGACTTTCTTACTAAATGCCTTGATGTATTGAATTCACGGGAAATTCGACTAATATTCCAAGTTGATGGGGCGATTGCAAGTATAGTTAGTTTCAAAGGGTCATTAACTGCTAATCTAGAAAACTTTTCTTTTAATTCTGAAAACATGTCTTCCAATTCGATTTCTCTAGCTGATCGTGTAGCTTCTTGAACAGATTTATCAATACCAGTGTTTTTTGATGTCGTCTCTATATCCATGTTTTCATATTCGTTGTTGCCTTCGTTATCTCTTGTACCAATAGATGAAATGGGAGATCCACATAACTTTCTACACTTACTACAAATTTTTGTATTATCTGGCAAATCTGGAAATCTTCGTTTTAAGTTGTTCGACAACAACCGTAAATCATTACCTATGTGACCCTTACCATTGAGAGGGTTGATACAACGATCGAACCGTGCTACAGTAGACATATTCAATCCATCTAAGTAAGTGATAATACTCGAATATAATAACGTAGGACTGTTAAAACAGGTGCTGTGAAAAATGTCTTCGAATTAATTTGAATCCTCTAGAAAATCGATGGGAACTATATGTACGAAACGCTTAGGAAAGATAATGCACGAAATATAGAACCACAGATACACCAAAGAGTTAGAGTAACAGCCGCACTAAACTTTTAGAGAAGCATCGGTACTTAAAGAGTTTCGAAAGAGGAATAAAAGAAGTTTGAGAGATTTTAGAAATGTTCTATTGTAAAGTTTAATTACAGGGTTATCAAAAAGTATGGGACCCCCGTATTTTCCCAGAAACGATATTTTTTGAAAAAGCTAAGGTCATACCGTAAGTAATTTTCAACGAGGATTTGTCTGGTCTGATGACCTTGAATCTGACCTTGACGTTGACCTTCAAAGTCAATTCAAAAATTGCAAAATTCAAAAATTTTGCAATTTTTGATCGCATTTTATACGTGTATAGTCACACGGTCTTACACCAACTATAGCATCCACGGCGTCACGTCGGTTTTTTTCTCTCAGTGCGTATACTGCACGATTTTTGTGCAGGAGGAGCACCAAATCAAAAAAAGCAGTAGCAGCACAAATGTGTTGTACCATTGCCACACTTTTTAGTGCTTCTTCTGCCCTAAACTTTTGTACTCCTGAAGAACGATGAAATAGATTAATTGCGGAACAATTTTAGTGCAACATTTGCTCTAAAATGGGAGAGTAAAGGACTTAATGTTTAGTTACGAAATAATTCTTGCATTTGGTACTGATACTCTGCGCTAACGTGTTTCTTCTCCACCAAACTTTTTTCAGTGATTCTGAAATGTTTCAAAGTGTGGATATAACCACAGTTTTTCTGTTACTGTTCCGAATTAGAACCGATTGATAGCATGAATTGAAGAAGTATAACTGCGAAAGAATCGGTTTATTAAAATTAGAACTCCCCATGAAAATGACCTTGAAAAATGATCCAAGGTCAAGTCTAGTTATGATCTTAATCAAGTTTTCTACTAGTTTCGTGGAATACTAGTCCGAAAATCCAGAAAATAACTTTTGACCTTCAAAATGACCTTGAAATATAATTTTAACCGCTCGCTTTGAACGGTAGTAGTAAGAAAATATGTCGCAAACTTCATATTAGTGGCAAGAAATAACAATTTTCGTATCAGATTCGCTATTAGAGTGAAGAAAAACTTGTTTTTCCATCATTCCGAGACTTTCAGCCGCCATATTGGATCCGCCATTTTGAATTTTCGGAATCGCCAGACGGCGTTCGAAAGTAGAAGTGAAGAGCTTTCATTTGAGCCCAGATAGACCCCATTTGGATCAAAATTGTTCTGGGCAGAGGGGGTGTCGCGTTGACAGAGAATGCCCCATATATATATATATATATATATATATATATATATATATTATACATTTCTCGAAAGGGGTTTATAAAGCCCGTTTTTTATATATAGGGGGTTATCGAGCCCGATTTTCATTATGCAGCCCGTCTTCATAAAATTTCTAAATATAGGGATTTATGCGGCCCGACCTAGAGTCTATAACCCCAGGGTCCATTATTTCTTTAGTCACTTGCCATAGGGAACTCTGGGCTGTAGGTACTAATATACAGTCTTGGGCTACATAAACCCCGATAAGTGTATATATTATATATAGAATTTCACATACATTAATTTTAAAATTACAAGTGCGAGTAGTTGAGCGTAATTAATTACACCACCAATAGTAATTAATTACAGAAATATCCTTAATTTTTTTCATACGGGAAATCCTTGTGCGAGGGAAAAAAAAAATCTTAAATCGAGGTTAAGAGCAACAGCCGTAGTTCTTAGAAAATAACTCGGATTCGCGTTGAAAAAGCTAGCTCACGGGTTGAAAATGCAAACTCTCTTTGCCATCAATCAGGATACTGCTCGCGCTAGTAAAATAAGTTCGTGGGGATGCGCAAAGCCAATTGACACTATGGCCCGGTCATCGCAGTTTGAGGAATCTGAGACACTCAACTGGGCATATACACAGTCCAAAGAGGAGATTAACTAGGCCATGCAAGACCTTGGTCTACATCAGTCAGATCTGCAGTCAGTAAATATGCTGGCAACGATCAAGTGGCTTATGGGCGATTATAGTGCCGCCAATTTCGTGCCAGAGCCGGAGCTGTCGGAGCAGCAAGCAGTTGCGAAACGCGGTCAGTCCCGAAGGGCGTTCATCGATTTAACGTTGATGAATAAGTCTGGGTTGACTACTGTGGATCCCAATACCGACCTAGCCCACCCGCACACGTTCACCACGCTTCTTGATGACCCAATAGTGAGGCAGAAACTCTCGTAGTCTCGGAGGATGAACGGGTCACCACAAGCACATAATGCAGTGGTAGAGCCAGCCGAAGAGGCAAACGGCCAGGAGGGTTCCGGGACAGAGCTATTGAGCTCTGCAGCACACACCGGGACATCTCCAGCTGAAGCCGAGGGACAGATACAACAGCAAAAGCTCCAACGCAACAACTGCAGGAGCAGCAAATGCAGCAACAGCAGCTGGAGCAGCAACAGCAACAAAGGTTGAAACAGCAGCGACAGCAGCAACAGCAACAACAGCAGGAGCAGCAGCGACGACAGCAGGAGCAGCAGCACGAGCAGAAGCAGCGGTAGCAAGCGCTCTTGAAAGAGCAGCGCAGGCAACGACAATACCAGCGCAACGAGGAAGAAGAGTCGTTGGCACGAAATGGGCAGCACGAGTTCTGGCAGCAATCGCGAATTACGCCACAGCCACAAAACCTGGAGTGGCCGCGACAGCGTGAGTCGTGAACCGCTGGGATAGCAGTGGGAGACAGCATACTATCGGAGCAGCTGCTGGCGGTGATCAAAACGCTCGTCGAGGAGGTTGAAGAGATTAAGGAGAGTGTGCGAATATTGCAAGGAGCTCGACCTCCAACCTCAAGTACGCACATGGAGGGAGTTCAACCCCCAAGCACCGGCCGTAGAGGAGGATCACCGCACGTGAAATTCCAAGACACGTTCACGTATGCAGAGTTCAACAGGAGCAGCCCGAGTCTCCAGTCCCCAATAGAGGCTGGGAGGAATAATGCCAGAAATTCTTCACAGCGCCAGACAATGAATGGCGCGACCTAGGACCCGTCTGAGAGGTATACGTAGTTGCCTCAGCAGATGAACTGTGATGTGGGCCAAGTAGTCCGAGAATGGCACATCAAGTTCTCAGGGTCCTCAAAAGAGCAGAGCATCGAGTTATTCCTGACGAGAGTAGAGGAATGCAGAACTCTAGCTAATCTGACACACAACCAGATGCTTTCGTCGTTGCCAGAGCTCCTAACCGGGGTAGCAGCCACCTGGTGCCGGAGTAACCGCCATACATGACGATCGTGGTCAGATTTCAAAGAGGCCATAATGCACATGTATGGCGGGGACAGGGGACATCACCAACGCATCCTGGCGGAAATAAACGTGAGGACTCAAGGCAGAGACGAACTTGCGCGTGATTATGTAGTGAATCTCCAAGCCATAATCCTCAAGTTGGTTCCGGTGCCTAGCACTGCTCAAGAAATAGACATGTTGCATCGAAACATGCGGCCAGAATTACAAAAGATTGTAATGCGAAATCAAATTGTGGATTAGCGGGGACTCCTGGACCTGGCCTGTTTAGCCGAATTAGCGCTCGCGGCAGATAAAGTGTATCACTTGCCACCACCGCCGGAGCGCACATACTTGCCAGAATTTGCCTACGTGCCGACAGAGCCGCCCACGGATCAGCGGAAAAAGCAGAATCCAGGGATGGCGGCGATGAGGCACCAACAGCACGAGCCTCGAGAGAGCCTCGAGGCTATGTTCCGTCGGGTCATGACTGAATGTTTATCGGCCTTGATGAAAAAAAGCACCGACGGGAACAGTGGGCAAAAACCTAACCCGCAGCCGACCAGAAAACCCAAAAAAAGGGTAACTGGGATAACAGGCAGCGCGAACGCGGACAAGCTACCAACCAGCCTAGTAGAGGTAATAGCTCGACCCACCAGGCTAGGTCGCAAAGTCCAAGAAATAACGGACCTACACAAAGACCAGAGTACCGAAGGGGATCCGGATATGAGCAAAATTGAGGAAATCCAAAATCCAATGCAGCCGGAAACTAGCAGGGAAACGGTGAAGGGGGCAGGTAAGCACGACCACATGCCCGCTCACAGCTCCCTCATCAGAGACCGAGGGCAACCCGGTCCAATCCTCTGAAGGGGAGAGCGGAGAAGTGCGCTTGACTCAACCAAATGAAGTCAACCAAGAAACTTGCTCGCGATGGTGGCTTCAAGTAGGTGTAGACGACTACATGCTACGAGCACTATTCGACACAGGAGCTTTCTAGCCTGGGATGAATTCCATCAACCGAGAGCTCGCTACGGCCTGCGGAAAAGAGTTAATCCCAGCCAGCGGCCTAACAGCACGGGTAGCAAACGAGCAGAAACATAGCAGTGGTTGGCTATGTGTATAGACGTGCGCGTCGCAATAATGCCAGACCTAGACACGGAGTGCTACTTGGGGGCAAACTTCATTAGAAAGTTTAGCGCCGTCTTAGACCCCACAGATAACACGCTGCATGTCAAGGATAACGATGCAAACGTAAAGTTAGAAGTAGCCGCCATAACCGCAAATAACACCGTGTCTGTATCACCTATAGGGTTGGCGAACCCAACAGAGGGACAGCGCAAAGAGGCAGAAGCTTTAGTAGCTCAGCTTATCGGAAACAGCCTGGCACCACTAGGGTGTACTTCGTGGGTCGAGTATGCAATAGACGTCGGATCTACAAGACCCATTAAATAGAAGTACTGCCCTGTATCTCAGAAACTCGAGGAAGAGATGCATAAACAGGTGGAGGGAATTCTAGTTGCAGGAATAACAGAACCCTTGACAAGCGGCTGGTCAAGCCCAGTGGTAATGGTACGCAAGTCCAACGGGAAAATTCGTTTCTGTGTGGACTTCAGAAAAGTAAACGCAGCGTCAAGGCCAGACGCGTACCCTTGCCATACATGGAAAGTATCTTGCGCAAGCTACAGAAAGCGCGATACATCTCCACGTTGGATTTAAGCAGTGCGTACCACCAGATACCACTTCGCCCGGAGTCCAAAGAGACTACGGCCTTCACCGTGCCAGACAAAGAGCTATTCCAATTTACGAGAATGCCCTACGGTCTTTCGTATGCCGGAGCGCCCTTCCAGAGGCTGATTGAGAAAGTCATCGAACTCCTAACTTTTGCTTACTCGTATCTCGACGATATAATAATAGTCACGAAGACATTCGAGGAGCATAGAGAGATTCTAAAAAGAGTTCTGGACAGGATACAGGACGCGGGCCTTACAATCAATCGCAAGAAGAGTGTCGCTGCCGCGATGAGGTCCAATATCTCGGAGTCATAGTAAATAGAAACGGTTTTAAGCCAGACCCCGAGAAAATAAAGCCAATCATGGAGTAGCCAGTACCGAAAAACCTCCGTCAGCTGAGACGCTTCCTAGGAATGGCCTAGTGGTAATGAAAGTTTTTATCAAACTTCGCCACAATTGCTGAACCACTGACCGAACTAACGAAGCCGGATCGGAAATACGAGTGGTCAGCAGCACAAGAAGAGGACTTCCAAAAGCTAAAAGCGCTAGGAGCTTCTGCACCGATTCCACACAGACCGGTATTTAACGCGCGGTTCGTGGTGCAAACTGACGCGAGTGATACAGGCCTGGGAACGGTGCTATACCAAATAATTGACGGCGATGAAAGAGTCCTCAAGTTCGGTAGTGGAACTCTGAGCGAAGCCGAGAGAAATTATAGCGTGACGAACGAGAATGCCTAGCAATTAATAAGTTCCGTCCGTATATAGAGGCCTACGACTTCAAGGTTATCACGGACCATAGCAGCTTGAAATGGCTCCGTGACCTTAAAAATCAGACCAACAGGTTAGCTGGGTGGGCTTTGGTGCTGCAGAACCACAGTTTCACGGTCGAACATCGAAAGGGCTCGTTGAACAATGTCCCAGATGCACTTTTACGGATGTTCGAGGAATAAGAGCCAGCGGTCGTCGCTTTAGAGCTCGAACGCGATACAAAGGACCACTAGTTCTTCAAGATCGTGAAATAGGTTCAACAACGGCCGCGAGACTTCCCCACGTTCAAGCTGGCGGGGGCGGGGGGGAGACTGAACAAGTACGAACCAAGTGGAGTCATAGACGAATCTCTCGGCGACGACGATGCATGGAAGTTAGCAGTCCCTCACGGAAAGCGACGCGAAGTACTGAGAATGCCATGAGCTCCCAACTGCTGGGCACTTGGGCAGCGAGAAAATTCTAGAGAGAGTAAGGCGGAAGTATTATTGGCCACACATGTCTCGAGATGTGGCCAGATACGTGAACCAGTACCATATTTGCCAGCAATGCAAAGTCGAACAGCGCGCTCCAGCAGGATTCATGGATTGTCGCATTACAGAGCGTCCATGACAAATTGTGGCCAGCGACATTATGGGACCCCTCCCTAAAACCAAGCATGGCCACAAATACATTCTCATCTTCCAGGACCTGTTCACACACTGGATTGAAGTAATTCCGATAAAAAGGGCAGATGGTAAATCAGTAATAAAAGGACTCAACAAACCAGTATGTCTGCGATTCGGAGTCTCGGAGGTGTTTCTCTCCGATAACGGGACTGAATTTAGGAATGCACCCTTGGAAGCATTCTTAAAGGAGAGAGGTGTGCATCACACGTTTACACCCCCAAACCTCCATCAGGCTAATCCTGTCGAACATGTGCACCGAACGGTGAAGGCAATGATCATGTCTTACGCAGAGAAAATCACCGGTCCTGGGATGAGAAACTGAATGAGCTGGCGTTCGCGTACAATACAGCCGAACACAGCTCCACCAAGATAAGACCTGCAATGCTCATTTACGGCCGACAGCCTGACCCACCGAAGACACTAAGGCGGGAGGAAGACCGGCTAGCCGAAGAGCAAGGGCAGCAAGAGGCGATAAATAATTGGGTGGCACGCATGGACAAGCTCCGCGAATTGCACGTTCGGGAGTCGGCCGACGCGCAAGCAGAGCAGGCGAGACAAGTCAAATACTATGACGCTCATCGTCGACCTCCAAAATTATGTCTAGGCGATCGTGTATGGGGAGAGAATAAGGTATTACCCTCTGCAGCTGAAGGGATTTCTGCCAAATTAACCCCGAAGTACGCGGGGCCATACACGATTGTGAATATTCTAGGCGAAAACACCTACGAGATCCAAGGTGAGGATGACCGAACGATAAGTCCCGTCCAGGCGCAGCAACTCAAGCGGTATGTCTCCGCAGAAGAGCCCAAGGACTACTTGGATAAAAGTAGTCAAGAAGTAACCCGGTCGAGCGTAGTGCGCCAGCGGGCCACAGAGGTAGCCACGGGGAATGTACAGCCTCGGGCGATGGCTAAGCGGCGCGGTCCACCTCGTAAGACCGCGCTATTAGTTAGACCAGGAAAGCGTGCGAGCGATGGCCGGTCAACGCGTGTGGCCGGTCCAACAGAACCCAAGCGAGGCCCAGAGAGGCCACAGGGTTCGAAGAAGAAGCCCGCATCTGCTGACACCGGACCAATTAGTCCTCGTCGAACTCGAGCGTCCAAAAAGCGCTAGCTGTGCTGTCCAAAAATTGTGTTGTCCGTACTAACCTGTGTTCGACCTTAACTTCACGCTTGTAGGTATGATGACGGCCATAAATGACAGAGGTGCTCGTAGGCCCGCTAAGCAGCGTTGCGGGGGGGTGTAACGCATACACCGATCACGATTTAAACCTGACGCGGGAAGGCAGTGACCGCGCGCGCAAAACTCCGGCGCAGCCGAAATGAGGCCCGCGCGCTTACGCTCCGCGTGTATCAAATCCGTCTTGGGACGCGTATTATTTCTGTCATCCGTCGCGAAGCTGCTTACCACTTTTTGCGAGTCACGGCAGCCATCTTCGTGTGTGCTACCGTGCGAGCCACATCACGTCTCTCTCAAATTTTACCGCGTCCGCGCCGTCCTCTTTTTATATATAATGTGAGTGAAGTGGAGGCGCCAAGTCACGTGCATGCGAGCGAGAGAGAGAGAGAGACAGAGAGAGAGTGATCCCGCGCAGCGTGAGCCACACGAACGAAACAGCAAGCGAGGAGCCGACAGCCAGCCCGCCTGCCGATCCAATCCAGCGAGTGAGAGAGAAAGAGAGAGCGCGCAACTACTGTGCGAGCGACAGAGAGCGAGAGAGAGAGTCGAGTGCACCGACTGCTCCTTCTAAACGTAAGTTTTCTACTCTCATCTCTCACGTTTATTGTAAAGGCTTGCACGGAAATCGCCCCGTGCAAGTTTTCTGTTCAGTGTAGGTGCGGGTGTGTATCAGCCCACCGTACTTAGTACCCGCGTATTGTGCAGCAGCCTCGCCGCGCACCGTATCGTTCGCGCGTTCGAACGTTAACCATCGCACGTGAACTAACTTATTGTTTTCACAGCACTTGCATAGTGCTTGTACATATTTGTGTTTTAATATATTGTGACATCTCGTTACTCGTCGCGTTGTTGTATATACAACCCGTCCTTCTCTCAGATACCACCGCCTCCGCGGGAAAACAACTCCGTCGGTCGTTTTCATATTTGAGCATAGCGGCCGGCACTTTACTCTTCGAGCGCGCGCTTTTCACTCAGCGATCCAATTAGTTGGAAAGCGAAGTTCGCGTGCGATCTTCACGTTGTTTTCAGGATTTCAGGAGCAGATCCCCAGGCAAGTCATTTTAGTCTGACACCCGCGGCACCGTGTTTTAGGGCATCGCTGGCCTATGGCTTGTTGGGATTTTCCCCCACTAGCCATCCCGTTACAACTGGCGCCACAACGTTTTGGGGGGGAGAAAGACCCGCGGCGCGTACGTGATTCGCGGCGAAGCTTGGCGCGAAGAAGCTCAGCAGCGTATTTTTCCCCAATAGCCATCCCGTTATACGGTATTAAAAGATAATCGGGCAGATAATCAAACAAGGAGTAGAAATGGAAAGAACGCATATTTTAGTTTACCACATGTTAGAGGTTTGTTGGAAAGGATTAGAAGCGTTTTTAGTAAATATAATATTCAAGTTTTCTTTAGAAACGATAATAATTTAGAAAGATTATTTAGTAATTGTAAAGACAAGGATGATAAAGGTTTAAAATCGGGAGTAGTTTATTAAATTAATTGTAGAGATTGTAATGGATGTTATATTGGTCAAACGGGTAGATATTTGAAGAAAAGAATATATGAGTATCAATATAGTTTACGTAATACGAATTTTACATTGGGTTTGAAAGAAAATTGTTTAAATAGTTTGCATTCTTTCGATTTTGGGAGTGTGGATATTTTGGAATAAGGGATTAAGAATAAATATAAGAGGGAAAGCCTTGAAAGTATTCACATTCTAAGGAATCGGAATAATGTAAATTTAATGGTATAGTTAAGTAAATTAGATAAAATTTATCATGCTTTATTAATTTAAGTTAGAATGGAAAGTTGGAGAGGGGAAGGTGGATGGTGGTGGGGATAAGAGGAAATAAATGTGTATATAAGGAGGTGTATCGCGGGTTTCATTTCAGTCCCTGAGAAGGAGCCGGAGCGGGCTCGAAACGTTGGGCAATTGGGCAATTTGGTGGTGGGGGCAGTCAGATAGTCCTTTGCTAATAAAGTTTTTTTTTCCAGGTTTTAATTAAGTTTTTATTTCAGATTCTGCAGTGGTGATTATAAACAAGGGCAATCTGACTACCATAAATATGAATTATTTTAATTTAATTTATAAGACTGTAAGACCGTTGGAAAAATTCTCATCAGTTGGTATTAAAAGACATTAAAAAAAATTGTTAATCTCGAATATCTGGTCGTGATGACCATTTTTTTGTTTTTTGTGGGTAATGAGAATTTTTTGGTAAAATATAAAATTGTATAATAATAATTGCTTTTTAATGATAAAAAATTGAAAAAGTAAAAATAAAAAGTCACAAACCATTTAGCATAGTCTCACCGTAAAATAAAAATAAAAATAAAGTATTAAATTTTAAATATTGAAATTAAAAATTAATTAAAAGGATCAGTAAATTAAGTTTGAGGAAGCTACGTGCCAATGAATTGGCAGCGGTTTTTACTTAGCACCTGTAACATCCCATATATGTTCCCATATTATATAGTTGTAAGAGGCTTGCATGCGACTCAGCCCCTCCTCCCCCTCCCCCACTCCGCGCCCTCGCCGTTCCTCCACGCCCCTCCTCACAGCCCCTCCTCAGCCCCTCCTAAAAATAAGGTTAAAATATAATAGAAATAGATATTTTTAATATTACATTTGCTCCTCAAAACCTCTCCTCTCCCCTCCGCCCCCCTCCACCCCCTCCTCACAGCCCATCTTCCTACCCCTCCTCATAATATTATATAGTATATCTAAGTATAGCTGAATTCTAGACATTTTATTATATAATTCTGATATCGATGGTGATAAAAATTGAAAAAAGGTTAGGTATTTCTCAAAATTGGAATAAAGTGGTTTCTGAAATCGCTGATCGCGACTTTGCTGTTGGAGTTTCGAAATTGAAAATGGCGAATCCAATATGGCGGTTAAAAGTTCGCAAAAAGCTTAGGTATTTCTCAAAATTGGAATACAGCGGTTTCGAAGTCGTTGATGACGATTTTGTTATCAGACTTTCGAAATTCAAAATGAATGATCCAATATGGCGATTGAAAGTTGGAAAAGTGCTTAGAGTTGGTTGAAAATTGGTATGCAGAGGTTTTCGAGGACGCTGATCAAAATTTTGATATTGGACTTTCGAAATTGAAAATCCAATAAGGCTGTCGAAAGATCGAAGGAAGCTGAGATTTTGCTTGAAGTTTGTATGCAGGAAATGTATGGAAAGTGTGTAGTTAATTCCATGTACTTTTTTCCGCTGATTCCGAATATGCAATTTATTTTTTCGAAAAAGCTGTTGCTAATTTGTTATTAACAAGTTAATTGTTTATCACGCTATAACCTTTTTATTAATTAATATTGAAAAATAAAATTGACGCCAAAGTGTATATTTTACATTTAGAAACTTTTCTGCCTCTTGTAAACTTTTGCTATCTTGCATATTTTCCAAGATATTTGTAATAAACAATAACATAGACTATGCACACCTATGTGTATATACGTTATGATTTATTTTCGATATCTTGGAAATAAACCATAACGTAAATGCAATTCTATGAAATTCTATATGAAATTGAATAATATGAAATTGAATAATATGAAATTCTGGCTACGGTATTCGAAAGAGGAGGCTTCAAATAAACTTCAAATAAAAAAACATTTCATAAAATATTACGAAAAGGTCTCAAAAAGCATGCTTGGAAAGATTTTTTTATAAAACTGAAAATGTAAAAGAATATTTCCGTAACCTTGCAAAAATATTTCGCGGAATGTTATAAGGAAATCTTTCAAAAACATTTCCTCTATCATTGCCTGAAACGTTTTAGCAAAGTTTACGCATCGTTTTGGATATGGTATTGACATCGTGAAAACGCATTTCAAGAAATGTTGCAAGAAGGTTTCAAAAAGATTTCTTGGAATGATTATTTTATGTAACTGAAAATGTGAAAAAATATTCCCGAAACCTTGTAAAAATATTTCACGAAAAGTTATAAGGAAGCTTTCAAAAACATTTCCTATATCATTTCCTGAAACGTTTTAGCAAAGTTTTCGCAACGTTTTGGATAAGATTTTGAGATCGTGAAAACGCGTTTCAAGAAATGTTACTGCAAGGTTTTACAAAACTTTACCGAAATTTTTCTCGCAAACTTTCTATAAAGAAACATTTCATGAAATGTTACGAAAAGGTTTCAAAAAGATTTCTTGGAAGGATTTTTTTATGAAACTGAAAACCTCGAAATCTCCTGTATATCGATTTTGAACCAAATCTAAGCTTCTCCGAATTTTTAACCGTCATATTGAATCCGCCATTTGGATTTTCAAAACTCTAATAGAAAAACTTGATCAGCAACCTCGAAAACCGCTGTATACCAAAGTTAAACAAAAGCTAAGCTTTCTCCGAATTTTTAACCGCCATATTGGATCCATCATTTTGATTTTCGATAGTTCAATAGCAAAGTCTGGATCAGTGACCTTGAATATCCCTGTATACCAATTTTCAGCAAAATCTAAGCTTTTTTCGAACTTTTAACAGTGAAATTGGATCCGCCATTTTGAATTTGGAAAGTTTTGTAGTAAAAACGTGATCAGCAACTTCGAAACCTCTGCATTCCAATTTTGAGAAAAACCTAAGCTTTTTTTACACTTTCAACCGCCATATTGGATCAGCCATTTTGAATTTCGAAAGTCAGATAGCAAAATCTTCATCAGCGACCTCGAAGACCCCTGCATACCGATTTTCAGCAAAATCTAAACTTTTTTCGAATTTATAATTGAAGTTAATTTTCTGAGTTGTAAAAATGTCTTTAGCGTTGAGTATGTACATATTACTTCATCGAATGTTCACTCAACGCTCCTACAACGATACCTCAATGGCGGTGGAGGGGACGGTGGAGGGAATGGTGGAGGGTAGAGGGGAAGGTGGAGGGAGGTGGAGGGGGCGGTGGAGGGGCTGAGACTGAAAAATAACGTGATTTTTTAACGAATTTACCGTTGAAAAGTGGACGGGACGGAGGAGGGAAAGGTGGAGGGGAAGGTGGAGGGGGAAGTAGAGGGGACGGTGGAGAGAGGTTGAGCGGACGGTAGAGAGGGGTGGAGGGGGGGTGGAGTGGAGTGGAGGGAAGGGGTCGGTGGAGGGGGCTGGAGAAGACGGTGGAGGGACCGCGCTCAAATATAACGGTAGGTAACGCCTATATAATATAGGAAGATGTATTTAGATTTAGATGTGTAGAGAACGACCCCAAATCCAAGATGTACTCGTCCTGCTGAGTCCTTGAGACTGACTGTGCGAGAAAACATGCGCGCATCACCCTTTTGTAGGCGGCCGCGACCACGTGTCGACTTCCGACGCGCCAGCGCATAACAGCTTACCGAAGCATCGCCTCGTGGCGCACCGCCCGCCAAAACAAGATGGCGAAGACTAAAGGCGGCGGCGAGCCGCCGCCGCCGCTCTAGGTCCATCCTGTATCCAGGGTGTATCTGCACCAACATAGTCAATGATGTAACAGTAGTACACGGGTATACGCGCCTACTTGTATGAGTTCATGTACTTATACGTTTGTCCGCTACATGGCTACCGTTTGACTATCACATATTTACACCTATCAACTCAACTACGATGTCTAAATATTTCGCAACAGAGAAAATCCAAATGTACAGGTTTTTACAAAGGCACAAAAAATCTGTTATAAGTATATTTTAATATATTTTTTGACCATTTAGATAGAAAGCTGATCATTTTTTACATAGGAAATGATTTTTTTTAAAATATGCTGAAGATGTTTTCTTCAAGAAATAGAACGCTAAAGAGTAGATACAACGCCTTGCGCGCGGTACCGTGCGGTACGTCGCGCGGCACCGCATGATTCATTTTTCATTCGATAGATGGCTTTCATATCATAATTTTTGACCTGTATGTGAATCGTTACCTCGAAAGTATATAATTGCAATGACTTTTCATCTTATTCCCCTTCGAAATTTTTTCGAATTTCTGTCAATACAATCAAACATGGATTTTATAGTGTCTTCTGTGCATTTGATGATTAAATCATCGGAGACTCTTTATTTCATTATTTATTTTCTTTATTGTAGCAACTAAAATGGATTCAACTTGGAAATTAAAATGCGTAAATCCTTTAAATAAAAATAATCACCTTTCGTTTAAAGTAAAAGATTTGTTCGACTTTCCAACACGTTTAAGAAGTGCATATCCCTTAGTACCAGAAAAAACAAAAATTTGTTCTAGCTGTCGACGTCAAATTTGGGAGCGTCCGCCAGAAACCAGCCAGCGGGTGCGCGCGACGCATTTTTCGTGCAAAACACACTCTGTTCAACTTGCTCGTAATCGTATTCTGAGTCTCAGAAAAAAAAGACATATATCGATAGATTTTTTCCTATTCTTTCCAATGATGTATTGTTTTTTCTCTGAAACTCTTTCTTCTGGTCGAAAATTCGAGTTGAAAGTTCAGAGCCATTTTTCTCAAAGTATATCATGTTTTTTTTTTTTTTTTCAAAATGCATATCATCATTCGAAAGTACAAGTTTTAAGCTACAAACCCTCCTAAATTTTCTAATTGGAGAAATGAAGGGCTCAAAAGTAACAAGATTAAACGACAGCGGTGAGTGACCGCGCGAGCTCTCCCCGCTGCGCTAGAACACGCTGCACACTCAGGCTTGGGATACTGAGCTCGTAATCATATTTTGAGTCTCTCAGAAAAAAACAAGAGACATATGAGGCGTTTCACGTCAAATGTCCCAGCGCGGCGAGCGAGCGCCAAATCGTGCTATATCTAGCTCATGTTTACGATACTAAAACGTACTTAAAAAATTTTATGATAAGCATTTCCGACGTATTTTTTCCTCAGCTTTCCAATGGTGTAGGCAGTTTTCCCGAAATTCTCCATTTACGCCTTCAAAAAGTACAAAACGTGTTATATCTTAAAAAGTGTATTTTTAATATTTTTTTTTACCCTCTAGATCGAAAACTGAACATTTTTTACGCAGGAAAGGATAGTTTCCAAAGAGTGCCCAAAAGGTTTTCTGCGAGAAATAGAATGCGAAAGGGTAGACGCATCGCCTTTCCGGCGCGTGGGACTACGTGGTACAGCGCGCGGGCTGCGCCCGCCTCGTTGTCTAATAATAATCTTTTATAATCTTTAATTCTTTACCTTTTTTTTTTATTCTTCAATAACGCATATTTTATTATTTCATAAAAAAATAAAATTTCAAAATTAACAGTAATATGGGCAAACTCTTGTACTAACGTTTGTTTTTCAGTGTAGATAATTTTTTTTTTTTTTTACGTGCTATATCTCGAAAAGTATATTTTTAGTATTTTGTTTTACCCATAATATTGAAAGCTATCCTTTTTTTTAGGTAGGAAAGGATATTTCCCAAAAAGTGTCCAAGATATTTTATGCTATGCAAATACAACGCGAAAGATTACATGCACGGAAGGGCGAAAGCATATTCTACGCTACGCGCGGTACAGCGCGGTTTGCCGTGCGACACGGAATCATTTATTTTTCATTCGGTAGGTGGCGTCCACACTTTTTACTCTGTATGCAAATTGTCACGTCAAAAGTATATAATTACCATAACTTTTTATCTTTTCCCTCCTCGAATTTTTTCGAAATTGAAATGTATAAATCCTTTAAATAAAAATGATCACTCTGCATCTAAGAATTTGACTGATTTTCCAACACTTTTAAGAAGTGCATTTCCTTTAGTACCTGAAAATGCTAAAATTTATAATCAGAAATCAAATTTGCCTCAAACTGATGCTAAAAAAGCTAAAATAGTGTGCGATGATGAATATCATAAAGCTGGTGTTGCAGTTCTCCAACAAATTAAGAAAAAATTTTCAGAGTTAACAAATAAGCAAGAAAGAATTCAGCTATTAACTCTTGCACCGGAGTTTTGGTCTCGTAAGAACTTGATGCGAGAATTCAATTGCAGTGAACGGGAGGCTCGTGAAGCGAAAGATTTGGTAGCAAATAGCGGAATATTTTCAATACCTGCTAAGAAACGTGGCAAACTACTTCCAGCTGATACTGTAAATTCTGTCAAATCTTTTTATGAGAGAGATGATGTAAGACGAATCATGCCGGGTTCAAAAGCTTATCTATCTATTAAACAGAGTAATGGCAAAAGAGCACATATTCAAAAAAGATTACTGCTTGGTAATTTAAATGAATAGTATAATTTATATAAAAAAGAAAATGAGTACGTTAACATTGGTTTTACGAAATTTACAGAATTGAGGACACTATATTGTGTTTTAGCTGGGAGTAGCGGTACACATAATGTATGCGTGTGTGGGCATCACGGAAATGTGAAGCTCATGCTAAGTGCTATGGACATAGAAAATTCAACTAAAGACACCCAATTGCCCCTGAAAAACTATCACGATTGCATCCAAGCAATTGTGTGTAATGATTCACACGATAGATGTTATTTGGGTGATTGTTTGGATTGCCCCAATACGTCTATATTACGAAAACATTTACTTAAATATTTTGAGGAAAATGATATTTTTCAAATCGAGTATCAATCGTGGTTTCAAACAGATAGGTGTACAATAGCTTCCAAAACTGTAAATGTGCACGAATTTATGGACATACTGGGGGAGAAATTAATGAAATTAAAGACTCACGATTTTTTTGCTAAGAAACAATCACTTTTTGTAAATAACGTAAAAAGCAATCTTCAAGAAGGAGAATTTCTCGTGTGTTGCGATTTTACAGAAAAGTATGCTTTCGCTATACAAAATTCTACACAATCCTTCCACTGGAATAACAACCAAGCAACAGTTTTTACAGTTGTAGTGTACTATAAACAAAACGATGAACTCAAACATGTAAGCATTGCTGTGATTTCCGACAACTTAAATCATGATACCATAGCCGTTTATGAATATCAAAAAATAGTAATATCTTATCTTAAAACTAATTTTGCAGTCAAGAAAGTTTATTATTTGACTGATGGAGCAGGTCAGCATTTTAAAAATAAATTCAATTTTCAAAATCTTCTTTTTCACGAGAAAGATTTTGGAGTTACAGCTGAGTGGTACTTTCATGCCACAGCACATGGCAAAGGTGCGTGCGATGGTATAGGCGCGAACCTAAAAAGAGGTGCAAAACGAGCAAGTTTACAAGGTTCTTCTAGTAATCATATTTTAACGCCAGACGAGCTGTATAACTGGGCTAAAGATTACTGCAAAGAAACGAAAGTTTTTTATAGCAGTAAAGAATCGTATGAAGAAACGGTTTTGAAAATAAACCCAAGACTGAACAAGGCTAAATCTATACCAGGCACGTTACTGTATCATGCTATTATTCCAATAGATGGAAGTACATTGAAGCTCAAAAAAACCTCTCTTAGTTCTGAGTATAAAATCTTCCCTAAGAAAGCTGTGAAACCAAAAATAAAAAAATTATCTACACTGAAAAACAAACGTTAATTTAAAAATTTTATTTTTTTATGAAATAATTAATAAAATATTATTCCATGCGTTATTCAAGAATAAAAAAAAAACAGGTAAAGAATTAAAGATTATAAAAGATTATTATTAGGCAACGAGGCAAGCGCAGCCCGCGCGCTGTACCGCGTAGTCCCGCGCGCCGGAAAGGCGATGCGTCTACTCTTTCGCATTCTATTTCTCGCAGAAAACCTTTCGGGCACTCTTTGGAAACCTACGTAAAAAATGCTCAGCTTTCGATCTAGAGGGTAAAAAAAAATATTAAAAATGCACTTTTTAAGATATAACACGTGTTGTACTTTTTGAAGGCGAAAATGGAAAATTTCGGGAAAACTGCCTACACCATTGGAAAGCTGAGGAAAAAATACGTCGGAAATGCTTATCATAAAATTTTTTTAAGTACGTTTTAGTATCGTAAATATGAGCTAGATATAGCACGATTTGGCGCTCGCGCGCCGCGCTGGGACAGTTGACGTGAAACGCCTCATATATCAATAGATTTTTTCCTGCTCTTTCCAATTATGCTATTCTTTTTAATCCCAAACATTTTTCGAGTGGAAAGTTCAGAACCATTTTTTTAAAAGTATAACATGCTGTTCTTCAAAATGCATAGCACCATTCGAAAGTACAAGTTATAAGCTAGCCTACATTTTCAAGTTGGAGAAACGTAGAGCTCAAAAGTAATAATATTAAAAAGACAGCGGCAGGCGGCTGCGCAAGCTTTTTGCCTCGGCCCGAGCGTGCTTTTATAAACGTAGTACATATTATCGTTATTTCCTATTTAAAATGTGAGCATTACACAATGTTTATCAGTAAATCATATATTACATTTTAAGTATATTAATTTTTTATTTAATTCTTAATTCTTTTATTTTTATTTGCCATTATTTTTATTGGTTTTTTCACGATACTCATGTTTTTCTCAATTCGAGTTTTAGAGGGTTCGGCTTTTTTAACTTGTGGATATAATTGAGAATCTTCGGATGTTGAAAATCGTTTCAATTCTCACATTTTAGTGTTAGCTAATAATTTAACACAGTGAAACGATTGAGTTCCAGGCACTGTTTTCGCTGAATCTAGCCTTTGTGTTAATTTATCTGTAGTCTTAACATATTCATCTTTTCATGAAAAAAGCACCAAATATTTTCAAAGTATTAAGTCGCCCACTGGTAAAGATCTTGCGGCGTCAATATATAATTATCGGATTCTTTCCGCAAACTTGCTCGCCTAGCATTACTTTTTCTAGAAGCACCGATTCCATCGCATGCGTTTTTCCGTGAGCAGTCGCATGGAAGTGCCACTCAGCTTCAACGGAAAAATCTTCATAACGATGAAAAAGATTCTGAAAATTGTGTTTATTTTTAAAATGTTGTGCAGCTCCATCAGTAAAGTAAATGATTTTTTTAACGAAATCAAAAGACTTTTTAAAGTAATCGATAATAATTTCTTGAATTAGGAAAACTTCCACAGTATCATGAATTAAGTTGTCTGAAAAAACCGCCATGCTTTTATGTTCAATTTTAGAATCTGAACCTTTGTAGTAAATAACTATTGTTACCAAACTACATTGATTATTATTATAGTGGAATGATTGTGCCACATCTTGTGTAATGAACGCATAATTTTCCAAAAAATGTAGAGAAATTAAAAATTCTCCTTTGCTTAAGGATTCTCTTAAGATTTGAAAATAAGATGACTGCTGTTTGGAAATGAAAGAATTAGTTTTGAGTTTATGTAAAAAAGGAAAAAGATATCAGTAAATAAAGAACTAGAAACAATTTCGGTTTGCAATGTTGATCTATCAGTAGTTTTCCACATTTGAAATTTTATTTCATTAACCACAGACCTTTCAAGAAATAGTTCAAGTTCCGTTTTTAGAAGTTCAATACCAGAACAATTTTAACACATATTTAAGTAACATTTCGCTGTTGGTGTTTTACAAACTATTCCAGCTATACCATTTTTGTAAGTGTCCATTTTATCAAAAGAAACTTCTGAATTTCTTAAACCAGCAAAGAGGAGTTTGACGTTTTGATGATAAACGCACACACACCCACTGAATGCGTACCACTAGCATCAGCTAAAACACAATATTCAGGGCGACATTCGGCAAATTTAGTGAATCCTATTTTTGATTGGGGATACTGTTGTTTATACTTTAAATATAACTCTCTAAGATTGTACAAAACAAGTCGTTTCTAAACATAGGTCTTTGTGCTATCATGATTTTTTATTAACTTTATAACCTGGCATGATTCTACGATTACACAGTCCCACAAAAAAAAAGTATATTGCTCTGGGGTTGAGACAACGTTATTCCTATGTATTTTGATCCCCTGAATACGAATCTGCAATAAAAAAGGGTGGTTGCCAAGCGAATTTCGAAGATAACCTCAAAAAATCGTAAAAAAATACATTTCTAGAGGTAAAGGCTTAAAAACAAAGAATATGATTAGTTTCAGGTTGAGACGACATCGGGAAGGCTTAAAAAAAGAGAATTTAATATATCTTAACCTGATATTTAGACTTGAAGAAAAACTGAAGACAATAGCAGGGTGAAGGCGAATCTGAAGATGGCATGGTTATACCTCTGAGAGCGGGAAAATTCGGTAATATTCGCATAGTTGTCGTCTGTAAGTCCAGTATGATGATCAGAAGATTACCTTAGAAGGCCTTAAATGAAGGTGATCTTATGAACAAGAACTAAATTGGTTTAATTAGTTTGGTTTCTACCTCCTTTGCATATCAAACTTGGATTGATGAAACAATTTGTTAAAGCTCTCGATAAAGAAGGTCGATGCTTTAAGTACTTGGAAAGCATCTTTACAACTGTAACTGCAGCTAAATTGAAGGAAGGTATTTTCGACGGACCTCGAATTCGCAAAATGTTTAGAGACGAAGAGTTTGTCAAAAGTATGCATGATACAGAGAAAGCAGCCTGGTTGAGCTTCAAAGATGTCGCGACAAAATTTTTGGGGAATAACAAAGACGAAAACTGTAAGAGCATCGTAAAAAATATGGTAGAAAACTCTAAAAACTTAGGTAGCTTAATGAATTTGAAACTCCACTTTCTTGATTCGCACCTTGATGAATTTCCACGGAATCTTGGGCATTTCAGTGAAGAGCGAGGTGAAAGATTTCATTAGGATCTGAAGGAATTTGAACGTAGATGGCAAGGAAAATGGAGCGTAAATATGATGGCAGACTATTGCTGGATGCTGAAAAGAGAAACACAACCAAAAGGCAAAAAACGACGAAGAAATCCTTTACGTAGATCGTTCGATGACAAATGCATACGCAAGCGTAAACCAAATTAGTTCTTGTTCATAAGATCCCGCGTAAAAAAAGTTACTATGGCCCAAATATTGCACATAGTATTAGCCAGGTGTGGGTAAGATGTGGCCTATAAAAAGCAATATATGGAGAAATATTGGCTTTATAATGCCGCGGCGCCGGAGCCACATATGGCCAATCTTTAGATATATTTTGGTCAACTATTGCCACGATTGGACAACTATTGGGCAAATATTGCTTATACAAATTCAATGTTTCGATTAACATTGCCAATAAACGAAATTTTTCGGTGTGTGTAGCAGTAAAAGAAGCAATATTTGGGCCAAATCTATCCACATTTTTATAAAAAGTTGCCAAGATGTGAGAAAAACATCCTTATATTGCAGAACTATGTCTACATATAAATAAAATGTGTCGATATCGTGGAAGTAATAAAAATAAAAAAGAAAAATTATATATTATAATACGAATAATAATAAAAAAGACATCAAAATATATTAAAACATGAAAAAATTTTCTCATGTCAAACATTTTAAAAATATCGGTAAAATAAATTCATATCGTACAAGCTAAAAAATGAAGTAATAAAAATTACACAGAAAAGAGGTGCATATAAAAGAATTGAAATAAAGAAATTTTTTATCTAAAAATTTTATTTATTTAAATAACAATTTTCCTTATACATTCTATTATGTATTCCTCCTTGCTGTTCTTCTTGCCCTAAAGAAATATAAAAATATATAAAGATAGCATCACAAGGGTTATTAAGGCAAGGCAATAACGGCCATATGCCACTGGTGAGCGCGGAAGTTCAGAACGCAAATTCGTTCCGGCTATATAGAGACAAAGATGTCACTCCATACACTGACAGAAAAATAAGCAGAAAAAGCTTCTATCTCCGATCAAAATAGCCGGAATCGTTAGGAAGTAGGCTGTCAAACAGTAGTGTTAAAACAAAGTTTATAATAACGAAGGTGTTTTGGTTGCTTGCAGGCGACCTTTCGCAACGAGAATGAAAATGAGAATGAATGACACATGGCTCAGCACACGTGTTTATGGCTGTGGAGAGCCCGCTCTTCCGACTAAGAATGCGCGAGTGATCACATCTTTATTGGCCCATACTTCCCGCGGTGACCTCTAATTGGCGCAAGTTTCCCGCGCGTTTTCCTATTCGAGGCAAAGCTTTCGCGCGCTGGCAGCGCAAGTGCACGACAGCCCACTCCCTGGCCTTCTTCGCGCACGGTGATGCGTAGCTACAGTGAGAATAAAAATAAGCTAGGTTAGCTTAAGTCAGACATGGAGGCATAGCCGAATTACGTTAAGTTAAAACTGTTGGAGAGTCAAGCAGTTTTTTTTTGAGAGTCGGGTAGAAACAACTTAAGCAAAGGACGTGACCTTTGACGCTTGAGCGTGTGCCCATCGCTCAGACTGCTTTTACCCGAGCGTTCAGGCCATTCTAACATTTGTTTTCCTACCTGACGCTTTCAGCTATTTTGATAGGAGATTCAAGCTGTTTCTGTTTTTTTTTCTCTCAGTGTATGGAGTGACATCTTTGACTGTATAGCACGAACGCATTCGCGTTCTGACCTCCCGCGATCAACAGTGGCATATGGCAGTACCTTGCCTTAATAGCCCTTGTGGGGTTACCTTTATATGTTTTTATATTTCTTTAGGGCAAGGAGAACAGCAACGAAAGATTACATAATAGAATGTATAAGGAAAATTTTTATTTAAATAAATATAATTTTTTACATAAAAAATTTCTTTATTTCAATTCTTTTAAATGTACCTCATTTCTGCATAATTTGTATTACTTCATTTTTTTAGCTTTTACGATATTAATTTATTTTACCAATATTTTTGAAATGCTTGGCATGAGAAAATTTTTTCATGTTTTAATATATTTTGATGTGTTTTTTTTTTTATTATTCATATTATAATATATAATTTTTCTTTTTTATTTTCATTACTTCCACGATATCGACACATTTTATTTATATGTAGACACAGTTGTGCAATATAAGGATGTATTTCTCACATCTTGGCAACTTTTTATAAAAATGTGGGTAGATTTGGCCCAAATATTGCTTCTTTTACTGCTACACACACCGAAAAATTTCGTTTATTGGCAATGTTAATCGAAACATTGAATTTTTATAAGCAATATTTGCCCAATAGTTGCCCAATCGTGGCAATGGTTGCCCAAGATATATCTAAAGATTGACCGTGTGTGGCTCCGGCGCTGTAGCATTATAAAGCCAATATTTCTCCATATATTGTTTTTTATAGGCCACATATTGCTTATAATTGGCTAATACTATGTGCAATATTTGGGCCACAGTAACTTTTTTTATACGGGATCACCTTCATTTAAGGCCTCATGCAGGTTCTTCGTCACTAAATTCTGTTACAGTAATCTTCCGATTATCATACTGGACTTACAGATAACAACGATGCGAATATTACCGTATTTTCCCGCTCTCAGAGGTATAACCATGCCATCTTCAGATTCGCCTTCAGCCTGCTATTGTCTTCAGTTTTTCTTCAAGTCTAAATATCAGGTTAAGACATATTAAATTCTCTTTTTTTAAGTTTTCACGATGTCGTCTCAACCTGAGACAAATCATATTCTTTGTTTTTAAGCCTTTACCTCTAGAAAACGCGTTTTTTACGATTTTTTGAGGTTATCTTCGAAATTCGCTGGGCAACCCAACCCCCCTTTTCTATTGCTGATTCGTATTCAGTGAGTCAAAATACATAGGAATAACGTTGTCTCAACCCCAGAGCAATATACTTTTTTTTTGTGGGCCTGTGTTATCATCATTTTCGTAGAAAAGTTTTACTTGGTTTACAGTATCACATGATATTTTTCGGTTTCCCCTTTTATCAACTAAAAGGGATTGACTATCTGATATCTTACATTTTGTTACAAGCCAACGGCATGAATTAGAAAAATTAGCAACTTTACGAGCACTCCAGTTTCTTGGGAGTAATTTTAAAAGCATCATTTTTTCATTTTTTGACAAATTTTCATCGTTAAACAATTTTTGTAAATTAGAAATAATTTCTTTAGATTTTTCCGTTGACACTACAATTTCTTCCTCAATTTTCGCATCAAAATTTAATCGACAAGAATCACATGTTCTATCTTTATCTTGTAAGTTCGGAAAACAAGCTTCCATTTTTCTGACTCAGTTAAGGTGAATGCTTTGCTTCACCAAAAGGGTTACAACAGCGATTGAAAATCGTTGACATTTTAGTTTTTTTTATTATGAAAATAATACATATTGAGAAAGAAAACATTTTCAGTGGGTGATAAATACCTTCCAAGGAGCTTTTTTAAGTATTGGGAACGACTCTGTGGTCTCAGTCCCTCTAATGGCAGAAATGGTAATACGAGAAAGTGCAACGATTAAAGTATAATAGATATTATATACGAATACAGAGGCACGTCCAAGCGCAGAACAGACTTCATGCGGCCGCCCGCCGCTGTATTTTTAATCTTATTACTTTTGAGCTCTATGTTTCTTCAACTCGAAAATTTAGGATTTTGTAGCTTATAACTTGTGCTTTCGAATGGTGCTATGCATTTTGAAGAACAACATGTTATACTTTAAGAAAAATGGTTCTGAAGTTTCCACTCGAATTTCCGACCAGAAGTAAGTGTTTGGGAGTAAAAAGAATAGCACAATTGGAAAGAGCAGGAAAAAATCTATTGATATATGTCTCCTGTTTTTTCTGAGAGACTCAAAATACGTTTACGAGCTCATTATACCAAGCCCGAGCGTGCGGCGCGTGAGCGCAGCGCGAAGAGCTCGCGCGGCCACTCGCCACTGTCTTTTTAATCTTGTTACTTTTGAGGCCTTCATTTCTCCAATTTAAAAATTTAGGATAGCTTAAGACTTGTACTTTCGAATGGCTATATGCATTTTGAAAAAAAAAAACATGATATACTTTGAGAAAAATGGCTCTGAACTTCCAACTCAAATTTTCGACCAGAAGAAAGAGTTTCGGAGTAAAAATAATAGCTCCATTGAAAAGAGCAGGAAAAAATTTATAGATATATGTCTCTTGTTTTTTTTCTGAGAGACTCAGAATACGATTACGAGCGAGTTGAACAGAGCGTATTTTGCACGACAAATGCGTTGCGCACGCCCGCTGGCTGGTTTCTGGCGGACGCTCCCATTAATAAATAGAAATGAAGTTTACCTCCATCTGGTGCTAAAAAAGCTAAAATAGTGTGTAACGATGAGTATCACAAAGCTGGGGTTGCAGTTCTTGAACAAATAAAGAAAAAAAATGTCAGAATCAACAAATAAGCAAGAGAGAATTCAGTTACTAACTCTTACGCTGAGTTTTGGTTTCGAAAGGACTTAATGTGAGAATTTGGTTGCAGTGAACGGGAAGCTCGCGAAGCGAAAGATTTGGTAGCGAATAGCGGAGTATTTTCAATACCTGCTAAGAAACGTGGCAAACTACTTCCAGCTGATACTGTAAATTCTGTAAAAACTTTTTATGAGAGAGATGATATAAGCCGAATTATGTATCTATTAAACAGCGCAATGGCGAAAGAGACCATGTTCAAAAAAGTTTACTAATAGTTTACATAAAAAAGAAAATCAACACGTTAATATTGGTTTTACTAAATTTACACAATTGAGGCCACCACATTGTGTTTTAGCTCGAAGTATACTGGTATGCATAATGTATGTGTGTGTGTGTGCATCACGAAAACATCAAGCTCACGTTAAATGCTATGAATTTAGAAAATTTAACAAAAGACACTAAATTGCCTCTTAAAAACCACGGCGATTGCAACCAAGCAATTGTGTGTAATGATGCACACGATAGATGCTATTTGGGTGACTGTTTAGATTGCCCCAATATGACCATATTTAAACATTGGCTTGAATATTTTGATGAAAGTGGTATTTTTCAAATAGCGTATGAATCATGGTTTCAAACAGATCGGTGTACAATAGCTTCTAAAACTGTAAATGTTCATGAATTTGTGGACATACTGGGGGAAAAATTAATAAAATTAAAATCTCACGATTTTTTCGCTAAGAAACAATCACTTTTTGTAAGTGAATTAAAAAACAACCTTCAAGAAGGAGAATTTCTTGTGTGTTGCGATTTCTACAAAATTATACACAATCGTTTCACTAGAACAACAACCAAGCAACTGTTTTTACAGTTGTGGGGTATTATAAAGAAAATGAAGAGCTTAAACATGTAAGCATTGTTGTGATTTCTGACAATCTAAACCATGATACTGTTGCTGTTTATGAATATCAAAAAATTCTTCTATCTTACCTTGAAACTAACTTCATAGTAAAAACAGTCTATTATTTGACTGATGGAGCAGGTCAATATTTTAGAGATAATTCTAATTTTCTAAATCTTCTTTTTCATGAGAAAGATTTTGGTGTTCCAGTTGAGTAGCCATTTATGCCACGGCACATGGCAAAAGTGCATGAGATGGTATAGGCGCCAACCTAAAAGGACGTGCAAAACGAAAAATAGTATGTAGACCCCCTAGCGGAAATTATATTATGTAAATAAGTGTATAATAATGTAACAATGTTTTGTTATGTTATTCTATTATTTATTATTTTTTTATCATACACTTGTTTATCGTACGATAAACAAGTGTATGATAATGTAGTTGTTTGTAAAAAAATGTAAGAAAACGTAACAAATTGTACTTTTCTACTGGATTTCAGACGCTTTTACATTTTACCACAGTTTTTACCATTTTTTAATAATTTCTTACTTTTCCTTACATTTGTCTACGTTTTATTACTTTTTAATTCGTACTCTTAATTCAAATTTTATAGGCATTCTTACACTTTCGTACATCTTTTTAGATTTTATTATATATTTGTACTTTTAATTACATCTTTTTACGTTTATATACAAATTTTGATACACATTTTACATCGTATCACATATTTGTACACTTTTTTCAAATAGTTCATAATTATACTTTTATAATAATTTATAATTGTACGTTTATTTAAATAAAGCTATAAATAAAATATTTTCAAAGATGTAAAGAAAAAATACTAAAACGTAATAAAATGTAAATTATTATGTATTAGAAATATAATTAATATATGTTACAAAATGTAAGTTACTGTATAAAAGTTTAAATTTTTACAAATTCTTACAGATTTTTACAATTTAATATCTTTTAATACAAATTCTTATACAATTCTACCAATTTCTAAGCAGCACAACGACCAATTTTAAATCCTACGGGTCAGCCAACAGCAGACGCCAAGCTAGCTAATTATTCTGGCGATCATGGATTATATGTTTTACAATAATTATATTCATGAAAAAAATGTTGTAAACAGCGATTTTTTGCACCATGAACATGTTATAATCGCTCGTTTACCACAAATATCGCATGTAATAAAATTAGAATTGAAGCAAAATTTTTTTGGGTTTTCAATTTTTTCTGGCCTTTCATCAATGTAACCGGCGACGTACCAAGCATATTTAAATAAATTTTGAAACCTGGGACTTGATAATTGATTATGTACTAATGAATGCATTTTGATTATATTATTTCTATCGTGTAAGTTGAGATCCTCATTTGTTAGAAATATCATATCCGAAAACGTTCAAACGAAGTTCTTCCACATTCGAAAACCGTAAATATCAAGCGGTTGAAGTTCACTTGTTGTTCTTTGTGGAATTTGTAGAATCGTTAAGGTTTTATGTTCCGGTTTTACTTTATAAATTATATCTAGGCAGTGACCTCTCCATGAATCAAGCAATAGGGTACTTGTTATGGTAGTTGATGGAAAATATACATCTTGCGCCCAAGTTTCAACATGTTCTTTAGACAATTTACCTGATTTCGATGTCATTACATAAACATTTTCTGCTGCAAATAAATTTTTTCTGACTACAGTTCCAAACTCTCCCTTTGGTTCTTGCATGACTAAAAAGAAGGGTGATAGAAGTTTTCCTTCAGCAGATACAGTAGGTTGGATAGTATAAGAATGAGTTGTCGAATGCACTGATTGCACTATACTCTCTACACTTTTATCTCCTCTAAGATTGAGGGTTCGACCACTGTGTATTTCGTAATTAAAACCACTTTGGTCGGAGTTATAAACACGTTTTGCATCATATTTTATGATGGCATTATTTATTCTATTGCGAAATTCCTGTTTTTGTGCTGACCATTCTTCTGAATCATCTATAGATTTTTTAGTAATAATTTTTGTTATTTTTCGAGAAACGATATTAAATCGCCGTTTAAATTCATTTAACCAGTGTCTAGAAGCTTTAAATTCATTGAAGTTTAACTCTAATGCTTTTTCTTTTGCCATACGTCTTACATCAATGTCATGAATGGGTATTCTATTCGATCTGGCTACGTTAAATTTTTGTAAATAATATTCCTCAATTTTTTTCAATTTATCGATCCCACTTCATCCTATTGCCACTTGTTCTCTGCATCTATACAGCTGACGTGCTGTTTTTAATTTTTTGAATCGATTTTGGACTGTTTCAAATTTTAACTTGTTTTTACTACTTAACCAATACTCCACAGCTTGCTTTTTGTAGTCAAAATTAATACTCTCTGATTCGGTACTACATTGATTTTCAGTTTCGGGTGTTATTATATCGTCTGCATCGATATCTGCATGTAAATCATCTGCAGGTATGTCATCCTAAGGTTCGTAGGTATCATCATAATATAGAAATTCTTCCGTTTCTTCGTAAATACTACGATCATTTATACTTGATATTATAATATTATACACTATATTAGCAACATTTCTTTCAGCGTCATTAACAGGTAATTTCTTTTCTTGATCTTGAAACATACTGTTTAAAATAAATAAAACATTCATCGCCTTTACCAAATTCATATTTATGGAAAATATTTTCTTTCTTCTTTTAGATACGTTGAGTCGCAGTGTAAACCTGTAAAAGTTTTAGTTATTATAGCCTTTTTATAGCCATAACAGTATAGGAATGTACAATAGTATGAATGTACAGTAAGTGTAAAAAGTATTCAGACATCCAAAACTTTTGAGGAAAACATTTTACTAAATTCCTTTGTAAGTGCATGGGAATTCGTTATTGTTTGTCAATGTTTTGTCTACAAGATACACTATTTTATTAGCATTAAATAGTTGCTAAACGTTATTATTATAAATAAAGCACTACTTCTATTCACTCGTATGAATATTTTTTTACACTTAACTTAACTGATTAAATCGTCAGTATGTCATATTTTATATATTAGAATAACAGTAATGTAACAGTAATTCTAAAAATTAAAATCAAAACATAATTTTTACTATCATAAAATAATTCAATGTATGTATTAAGAGTAAAGTTTCACTATCAAAATATTTACAATTGGTACAATAAAGATTCTATAATAGATTTTTACTGAATTTGGCTTTCTTAACTTCGGCCACTTGTTCAAAATTTATTGTATATTTTGACAAGTTTTATATTTAAAAATGCTGCATTTTATTTAACTTTTCTGCATTTTATAATAACTTTAATATTATATCTATTATATCCTTCTATTAGAAATATTTTGAATAATTATGTAGAAGAAAGAAATTTCAATTATATGGTTACTTACGACTATTATTATTGTTGTTATCATTCAACTCAAATAGGATTTCGTACTCGTAAAATGTTTACTTGCCATTAAAAAATATGATGCAAGTACCTCCAGACACTTATATTTTCAATTAATACCCATAAAATAATGTTGACATTGAATATTAATTTAACACGAGCGTAGGAAAACGTTCAGTAACGTATATTTGTTTTCGACTGACCGATGTTTCACTTATTTATGAATAAAAGAGGAGGAATCGGGAGATAAGCCATATCAATGCAAGTGTACGTAATCTTGTATATTGCGCAATAACCATGAATTGCTATAATTATCATTATATTAAAAATTTTGTTCATATTAATTTATATTAATAAATCATAAATATACTTTTCTTATTAAAACCTATCATAATTTCAACAAGCATGAAAATCTCTCCTAGCTGAAATTATAAAATATGAAAGAAAATAAGAAAATACTTATAAAATGGAATAAATTGTCGAAAAATGTAAGAAACCATACGATACTGGATTTCGGGCATATTTAACAAGTTGTTAAAGTTTCTTACATTTTCTTTCAATTCCTTACGTTTTCTAAATATTTCCTTGTGTAGCTTATTTTTATGAAATTATAAGGAAGTATTTGTTAGAAAAATCTGTAAGAATTAATTTGTTAGAAAAATCTGTAAGAATTAATTTGTTAGAAAAATCTGTAAGAATTTGTAAAAATTTAAACTTTTATACAGTATCTTACATTTTGTAACATATATTAATTATATTTCTAATACATAATAATTTACATTTTATTACGTTTTAGTATTTTTTCTTTACATCTTTGAAAATATTTTATTTATAGCTTTATTTAAATAAAAGTACAATTATAAATTATTATAAAAGTATAATTATGAACTATTTGAAAAAAGTGTACAAATATGTGATACGATGTAAAATGTGTATCAAAATTTGTATATAAACGTAAAAAGATGTAATTAGAAGTACAAATATATAATAAAATGTAAAAAGATGTACGAAAGTGTAAGAATGCCTATAAAATTTGAATTAAGAGTACAAATTAAAAAGTAATAAAACGTAGACAAATGTAAGGAAAAGTAAGAAATTATTAAAAAATGGTATAAACTGTGGTAAAATGTAAAAGCGTCCGAAATCCAGTAGAAAAGTACAATTTGTTACGTTTTCTTACATTTTTTTACAAACAACTACATTATCATACACTTGTTTATCGTACGATAAACAAGTGTATGATGAAAAAATAATAAATAATAGAATAACATAACAAAACATTGTTACATTATTATACACTTATTTACATAATATAATTTCCGCTAGGGGGTCTACATACTATTTTTCGTGGAATTTAAAATATTTCTAAAAAATTTTTCGCCATATTGAATTCAGTATTTTCAAATTTTTATTGTGGATCTAACTGTGGACTCCGATTAACGACTTCAAGAACCCATTTTAAGGAAAAAAATAATTGCCAAAAAAACATACCTAATTCATTTGTGTTAGGGGTGGTTTACCACCTCTTAAGGGGTTGTTTCGCGAAGAATGCCCAAACACATCAACTGTTATTTATTGTAGTTGGCAAAAATAATGTTTTGACCTATTTTTAATTATTTTATGAATTCTCACAACAAAAATTATTCTTAAAGAAACACAATTTCACCCTCTAAAAAATAAGGGATGCAACCCTTAATGTTCATACTACCACGGATTTCTTGACTTTTTAATAAGAAACTCTTTCCATTTTGTTTCGTTAAAAAAAGTTAAGTAGAAGCCGAGATATATCAAAAAAACGTTTCTTGGGGGTAAACTTTAGGGGTGATTTTAACCCTTATAAAGCGCTTCTCAGCCGATAAAAAAAAATGGTTTCGTGAATCTCGCATGGAGGTCTACTTTTTAATATGGGTTTGGAATTTTTTTGAATTTGACAGTTCGGGTACTTTCCTTGTAAGTAAAAAAATACGTGTCAAATAATTTTTGGAGAGCATAAATACTTTAATTTCAAATGATCGGTGACATAGGCATACGCGGATCACCTTATTTGAGATGGATTCGGCTCTAAATTGAATAACACGGACTACCACGTAAGGGCATGAAAACTTTTTTATTCCCATCTCTACTATAATGGCCACTTGATACCCTGAAAAACGGGGCAAAAGTTGCGCTTGATTCCGTCTTTTACTTTATATGCCTCATATGGGATTGATTCCCGTTTATAGGGAATTTGGTTAAAACTAACAAAATTATAACTCATAAATACAAAATAACTTTTAAATCTGTAAAATGGCAATAATTGAGATGGGAATAAAGTACTATATGTAATACGGAACTAAAGTCGATCATTTCCTTGGGTGATCACTGCGGGGATAATGTGCAACTTTAGTCCCTTATTACATAATGTACTAGTATACTTTATTCTATTTTTTCTCTCTCCAGTTAATTTTCCGGGACTTCATATATGGGGTTGGGTAGGATTTTACACCCTCTACCTCTAAAAAAATTCACCAAAAAAATGATGGTGTTTTAGAGAAAAATGCATTATTCTAAAAAGTGAATGTTTTTAGTAAAAACTGCATAACTTATTCACTTTCTATTTTTATGCAAATATCATGCTTAATCAAACGCTTAAGAAATTCGTTAAATGACAGTAGTTTGAAGATGACCTTGAAAAATAAAATTTTAAAGTTAAGATTTTGTAAAAAATTTTAAACATTGCCAACCAGAAGAAATTTTAGTGTAATCAAAAAATGAAAAAATACGTGCTGACTCATTTTTCGAAAAGAACAGAAATACTTTAATTCCAAAATGATCGGTGATGTAGGCATACTCTGACTGTTTGACTTGAAATGGATTCGGCCATGATAAAAATGCAGGAAAAAAGAAAAGAAGTAATAACTTACCAGCTTTATAATCGCTATCAAACATTGCTTTACGTCCAACAAAAAACTTATAAGTTATTTGTTGAGCTAATGAAAAATGCTCTTTATATATTGATGATTCTATTGCCCTTATAAGTGGTTTACATAAATGTAATTTATTAATTCGAAAATAAACCTTGAGCAGTTGATTAACAAGCGACAACATGCCCCACCTTTTCGTATCATCTTCTGAACTACGATTATCAGCAGCACAAATTCTGAAACAACTCATCAAACATTCTGCACATTTCTCTAGATTTTCGCCTGGTTTAAGATTTTTTTTTTTCTTATTTCTTTCTGCCATCATAGCTAACAATCTCAACTCAAGGCACATCATAGTCATGACTGGTAACATCCAATTTTCATCTTTTTGGATTTGCAAAATTTTTATTAGAATTTGCACTGACGTACTGTGATAAGTATATGCAAGTAAAATGTCTTCATTTAATAAAAAAAGAGCCCTGAAAAAATATTTCATATGAAATTATATATTATATCTATTATAATATTAAAAAGAGAAAATGTCCGTCTGTCCGTCTGGGGGTTAAGTAAATGGTTAAGTCAAGGGTTAAGTTAAGGGTTATGTAAAGAGTCAAATAAAGGGTTAAAAAGGGTTAAAAAGGGTTAAAAAGGGTTAAAAAAGGGTTTAAAAAGGGTTCAAAAAAGGGTTCAAAAAATAGTTAAAAAAAGGGTTCAAAAAATAGTTAAAAAAGGGGTTAAAAAATGGGTTAAGCAATGAGGTAAGTAATACAAAATTAAATGATGGGTTAAGCATCATGTTTAATATTATTATATGATATCAATGTTTGTTTACTTCAAACAAATCTTTTTGCGTTTATACAGAGTTCAGACTGTCATATTGGTTGCAAGAAAATTTTTTGAAAGAATGAATATACCTTAGATATACTCATTATGGATACTTTTTAGTTGCTGCAATTTAACTTTTTATTAAAGCGGTCTTACACCTGAAAATTAAAAAAAAATCAAATTATTTTTATTGAATTTTTCAATTATAGAAGTATGTTCTTCTGAATGTCAAAAACTAATTTAAATCAAACATTAAAAAAATTTAAGATGATATGGCTCAAAGAGCTTACTATCTTTAAAATGACGAAAAAACTGATTTTCTTTTTTATTTTACCTTTTTTATACTTTTACGCTTCTGATACGAAAACGTTTACTTAAACGTGTTTTAAAATATCAGAAAACGTTATTTAAGCCATATTAGCATAAGAATAACAAAATAATTAAATTTACATACGGGATTTATTATAAAAATAAAATAAACCATATTGCGGAATTCGAAATCCGGTGGAATCGTCTTGTGGCAATTTTGCACTTCTGCTCTAGTAAAATGACCATTCCGTGATTAAAATTCGACAGCAATTTACTATATGAATACTCCCTTTTGTATCTATATGTAAATTGTCTACTAATATCTGTGTAAATACCGCTTGCACAGCTGACAGCTCATATAAGCAAAGATACATATCAATGTGATTACAGGTTTATTTTGCAGAGTTTTTGCTTGCTCATGGAGAAAAATTTTTTCTTACTGTTTGATTATTTGTATTCATAAGTGAATTTAGGAGTGGAAATTTAATGTATTATATGTGAAGATATATATCTGAAAAGTATTTACAAGTGTAATTATAGAACAAGCGTGCAGTGACAGTTTTGTTGAAATTTGGGAGGTAGCTTCAGTTCAAGATAGGAATGCTGTATGAAAGTAAATACAGAAAAACATGCAGATTGGCAACATTTAGTTAAGTATTATAAGGAAGAAGCAATAATAATTTTTATCGGATAAAATAAATAATTTCTTTAGTCACTTGCTATAGGGAACTCTGAGAAAAGAGATTAATTTATCCTGTAGAAATAACGTTTCTGAACACACACACACACACACACACACACACACACACACACACACACACACACACACACACACACACACACACACACACACACACACACACACACACACACACACACACACACACACACACACACACACACACACACACACACACACACACACACACACACACACACACACACACACACACACACACACACACACACACACACACACACACACACACACACACACACACACACACACACACACACACACACACACGCGCGCACACACACACACATCTTACTATACTATATAGTTGTAAGCTGAATTGAGTCGTTCACCCTCCGCGTCCCTCCGCAAAGTGCCCTCCACAAAATAACGTAAAATTCACTGTTTTTTTGCGTTATTTGGGGTCTGCATTGTCCCTCCGCATCCCTCCGCGTCCCTCCGCGTCCCTCCGCATTGTCCCTCTAATGACAACTATCTGTGATGCAGAAGACACTTCTGTCAACAACTTTTGCATCGCTCCATTATCAGTTCTTCACCTCGATACACAAATAACAGGCTGCTTTCTGAAAACAAACTATGCCACCCTCCTGCCATCAGCGCAAGAAGCGCGTTCGCGCATTTATTATAATGCGCGCCTTTCCTCCGCAATTAACGAGACCAATTAATTACAGAGCAACTTTTTGAAAGGAAACTTCTTAATTATTCAAATCAAGGATAACGCGAAACTCACGCGAGCGCAGCGCGGCGTATGCGCATTCATTTGACAGTTCAATTACAAGTCGAATGCTGTCCGCATTTTTTCTTCCCAAAGAAAAGTGCAGCAACTGCAAACAGAGCATGAGAAAACGGCGAGAGACGGATTGAGTGCCTTCGTTAGTTCTTTCTCTCCCCATCTCTCTATCTCTCTCTTCTCTCTTTCTCTTATATATATATATATATATATATATATATATATATATATATATATATATATATATATATATATATATATATATATATATATATATATATATATATATATATATATATATAGTGTAGGAGAGGCGTTGCCGAGCTCGTCCTCGAACATCTCACGTCATCATCCTTTTCTACGTTAAAAGTAAATAAACAGAAATGTAGTAAAAATTAAAATTTAGACTATGAATCATATTTTGGTAATATGAGTTATGTTTGTAAATTTTGTTCGGCAGTAAATTGAAAAGAAGAAAATAATAAATCAATTTGCTGTAGTAAGGGTAAAATAATTTTGTCTCCGCTAACTATATATAATAAAACACTAAAGAATCTATTATTATATGATAACAATTTTCGAACTTTAATCAGATATTATAATAACTTATTTTGATTTGCTACATTTAGTGCAAACGTAAAATACGAAAAGAAAAAAGCTATTTATAATTTAAAAATTCAAAGACAAGTTTGTCATATAACGCCAAATACTTTATTACCAAAAAAAATGCAGAACCTTCGTATGGTCAATTATATATATATATATATATATGATGACAATAATGCAATTGAAATGAAAATAAAGAGTCATAAAGATTTAACTCAAGAACATTTAAAATTATTGACTGAAGTTTTAAATAGTAATCCTTATGGTAAACAGTATAAATATTTACACGAAATAACTAATACAGAGAAACTTTCAAATTATAAATTATATTTTATTCCTAAGAATAATAATCAAAAACATAATTATACTAAACCATTAACGTCGGTATGTGCAGCTATAATTATTTCCAAATCAGGAATCCCTCATAATTATGATCTATACGTTTATCCGAAAAATAGTTCTAATGAAAAAGAATACACATATTTAAGTATATTATCACATCATGTTGACCCAATGATATTTCCATTATTTTTTCCTTCAGGAGATTTAGGCTGGAGTATTGGTTATATTAAAAAACCATATGATTCAAAAGAAAAACTTCTAACAAGATTACAACACTATTCTTATAGATTAGCTTACAGACCAAATTCAGAAAATTTCAATCCACTTTTATTTGGAGGGAGACTAACCCAACAATTCTTTTTACATGCCTATATTATGATAGAAAACAATAGAATGAATTATTTTAGACAGAAACAAAAAAAATGACGTACTGAATGTTATCAAGGTTTGAGGGATCATGTTATAAATAGTGCATTAAATATATCAGAAAATTTTGAAAAAAAAAAGAAAGACTAGGAAATATGTTTGTACTACCAGCAACTTATCTAGGTAGTCCTAGATATATGCAGCAACATTATCAAGATGCAATGGCAATAGTAAGAAATATTGGTCGACCTGATTTATTTATAACTATGACGTGTAATCCTAAGTGGAAAGAATTAAAAAATGTATTAACGACATTTCCTATCGGAACTACGCCCAATGATATACCAAATATTACAGTTAGATTATTTTATACAAAATTTAAGTGTTTACTTAATGATATAGAAAACCATCAAATTTTTGGAAATGCTTTAGCTTATGTGTATACTATTGAATTTCAGAAAAGCGAATTACCGTATGCACATCTTGTAGTAACATTGGATCATAAAAATAAATTAATGACACCAGAAGCTATTAATAAACACATTTCTGCTGAGATACCTTCTAATAATAATAAAAAATTACAAAAATGAGTTATAAAACATATGTTACATGGACCACATAGTGAAAATTCTCCGTGTTACGATAAATGTAAAGACGTTTGTAAAAAAAAATTTCCTAAACCTTTTCAATCGTCAACAACATTTAAAAAAAATGGTTATCCTCAATATAAACGAACAAATAATTCTTCTGATAATTACACATATCGACTTTAAAGAAGTAACCAAATTATTCCAGTAGATAATTCAATTGTAGTTCCTTACAATAAATTTTTATTAGAAAAATATAAATGTCATATTAATGTTGAATATTGTGCTTCAATTCAAAGCATCAAATATATTTTTGATTATATACATAAAGGTAGTGATAGAGCTTTTTGTATATTAAAAAAAATGATGACAAAAGAAATGGAATATATGATGAAATTACTGAATATATTGATGGCCGGTACTTGAGCCCAAAGGAAGTAGCATGGCGGTTACAAAAATTTCCCTTATGTGGAAGGAGTCATGCTGTTATCTGTTTAGCAGTTCATACAGAAAACCAACAAAAAATTGTTTTTGAAGAAAATTATGAAATAGATGCTCTTGATAATTGGAAAACAACTTTAACAGCGTGGTTTGACTTGAATAAAAATGATAAATTTGCAAATAATATAAAATACGTTAATATACCGCATTATTATATATTTTGTAACGGCAGGTGCATCTGTGTGTGTGTATGTGCGCGAACACGGAGCTCGGATCGAGCCGACCTCCGACGCACGAGATACACACGGGTAGATGCCCGAAAACGTAAACATGCCGCGGCGTTGGAGAAGGCAAGGCCGACGATTTCGGCATGAGGATTCGCGAATAGAGTCGGGCTTGTCCTCGTATTTCTCCGGGGGCTTGCGTGTGTGTGTGTGTAGTTGCGCGCACGAGTAGCTGTGCAAAAAGTACCGAGCGTAACTACGACACACAATAAGCCCCGAAATGAAAACTCGCGACAACCTTGCGTAAGGGGGAAGGAGAGCGAGAGACAGAGCCCGGCAGTATTGCTTTTTCTGCCGTGGAGAAGAGCCGCCTTCTATCCACGCTGAGTTGTTCTCGCGAGGAGAGAGAAAGAAGGAGAGCGTGACAGTCTCCGCGTGCACGAGAGTCGCAGTCGTGAGTGCAGTGCGGTGCACGAGAGCGAGAGAGGTGCGACAGCGTAGTGCACGAGAGTGAGAGAGAGAGACGCAGCACGGCTCCGAGAACCACGTTCGGCGGTGGTTGAGGGAGAGGGAGAGAGAGCCACACTCGACCGCGGCAGAGAAAGAGCGAGAGAGAGTAAGGCGAGGCCTGTAGCAGCGAAGAAGGAGAGAGAGAGAGAGAGAAACAGCGGAGCGCTGCAGCCAGCATTGCCGGGCGCGTTCAACCGCGCCTTCTCGCTGCAACTGAGGTAAGTCCTGGCCAGGCGGGCGCGCTCTCCCCGCGGACGACGTACGCCCGGAGAGCGGAACACGGCCGAGCGAGCGAGGCCGCCGACGCGCGCTTGAGCGCCGATCTTGCGCGGCGATCGACCGACGTCGGCGCGAGCCGCTTTTGCGCGTACGTGTGTGCGGCAGAGCACACACGTACTTCGCGTGCGCGGGCGCACCACCCGAACCGGCGCGTACTAATAGCACGCGCCGTAATTAGCGAATGTAATTTGTGGATAGCCTCCAGCAGCAGTAAGGATAAATTCTTTTATATTAAAGTTAACTTGCTTTTTACTTGTTCGCATATTATTTCGCGCAACCCAAGTCCAATCCCTTATTCGGTGGCACGGTGAAAAATACCGCCGGCCTCCGCGGTCGCAAGTGCGTAGTACTCGCGTGATACTGAGTAGCTGGGGCAGCACGCTCGAGAGAGACAGAGCGCGACGACGAAGTCGCGCGTTGCAACGGGTCGAAAAGGCGCGGCTGCTGCTGAAAGCAGCCGACGTCGAGCAACAGCACCGAGCTGACGGGCCGCTAATCGTCGAGGGTTGGCACGAGTAAGTGCTCGCGCCTGTCAATTGCTGCGCCGTTCATCGGCAAGTCCGCGTTGAGATATAGCGCACCGAGGACAGCTTTTAGCCCGTTACAATTTAACGCAAAAAAAGTTTGGGTAAAACGTAAACGTGAACAAAAACATTATGCTATTGGACGTTTAAATATAGTATCTCCAGAAGATTCTGAAAGAGTCGCTTTAAAATTAATATTAAGTCGTATAAAAGGCGCTACTTCCTTTAAAGATTTACGTACATTTAAAAATGTAACGTATAATACTCATAAAGAAGCTGCGTCTGCAAAGGATTTAATAGAAAACGATTTACAAATTTTAAAAATTTTTGAAGAAGCATGTCGTATCATGTGACCTTTTCAATTACGTAAATTTTTTACTTCGTTTCTACTAACAGAAAATATTCAAGCCAATATTATTTGGGAAAATTTTAAAAAATACTTTAGTGAAGATTTTCATGAAAATAAAGATAACTTAGCTTTAGATCATATAAATAAATTATTATTGTTGGAAGATTTATCTTGTACAGATTTTGGATTACCTGAACCTGATCCCATCATAAATGATATAAAATACGATGGTAAAATAATTTCAATTAGTAAGGAAATATTCGAAGATATGTTTACAAAATTAAATGAAGATCAAAAATTTATTTTCAAACAAAATAAATTTTATAGACGGTCCTGGAGGTTCGGGTAAAACATTTTTATATAAAACTTTAATTTATTATTTTCTATAAAAAGGAAAAAATATTATATCAATGGCTTGGACTGATATAGCGTCTATTCTATTACCCAAAGGAATGACTACTCATAGAACCTTTAGATTACCATTAGATTTAAATAGTATTGAAAATTCTTTTTTAAAATTAGAATCAGATAAAAAGAAATTAAGAGAAACAGAAGTCATAATCTGGGATGAAGCATCAATGATACCCAAAAAAGAGGCGTTTCACGTCAGCTCTCCAGGCGCGGCGCGCGAGCGCGAAATCATGCTGTTTTCAGCTTGTGTTTGAAGGGCTAAGATGTATCTAAAAAAATAATCCCCAAGTGATTTCGATGTATTTTTTCCTCGGCTTTTCGATGGTGCTCTTAGTTTCTCAAAATTTTTCAATTTAATATTTTTAATATTTTTTTGACCTGCTAGATCGAAAGAGGAGGAAATTTTACATGGATATAGCCTTTTTCTACATAGGGGTTTTTTGATTTTTTCGAGATATTATTCAAGAAATACGTATAATTGAAAAATGTTGAGAAACTAATACACCATCGGAGAGCTGAGGAAAAAATAGATCGAAATCACTTGGGGATTGTTTTTTTTAGATACATATTAGCCCTTCAAACACAAGCTGAAAACAGCATGATTTCGCGCTCGCGCGCCACGCCTGGAGAGCTGACGCGAAACGCCTCAAAAGCTTTAGAAATTATTGACAGAACTTTAAGAGATTTATGTACAAACGATTCTTTTTGGGGGAAAATTAATAATTTTAGGAGGTGATTTTCGACAAATACTCCCAGTAATGAAAAACGGATTTAGAAGTGCTATAATTGAAGACACTATTAAATATTCTGAACTTTGCCATTTATTTAAAATTTTCAAATTAAAACACAATATTCGTTCTCAGAATAATGAATTCTCAAAATTATTATTACAAATTGTTGACGGTAATATAAATCCTTTTATAATACCTAATAATTGGAGAACTAACGATGTTTGCTTACAAATTTATAAAAATACAAATTTATAAAAATATTAATAAAATAAATGATTGTGATCGTGTTATTTTAGCACCTCATAATAAGACATTAAATTTTTGAATAAAAAAATTTTAATGTTATTAAATGGTGATAAGAAGACTTATTATGGTACAGATTATGCGACTCATAAAGGTGTTGATCAAAGGGATGACAACATTCATCTACTTTTTCCAATAGAAACATTAAACAATATTTATGAAGGTTTGCCAACTCATAAATTAGATTTAAAAGTTAATGCTATTGTTATGTTAATTAGAAATTTGAGTATACACGAAGGTTTGTGTAACGGTACTAGACTTAAAATAACCAAATTATTTAGATATAATATTGAAGCAGAAATATTAACAGGAGAAAAAGTAGGTAATAGATTTTTTATTCCAAGAATTACATTAAATACAGGAGAATCTTCTTCATTACCGTTTATTCTTTATAAAAAAACAGTTTCCATTAACATTAGCATTTTGCATGACCATTAATAAATCTCAGGGAAAAAGTTTTGATTATGTAGGGTTATACATCAAAAGGCAATTATTCTCACACGGTCAATTATATGTTGCTTTACCACGACGTAGAAATCCAGATAACATATATATACAAAATAATTTAGAAAATTCATTAGAAATTGAAAATATTGTTTGGGAAGAAATTCTTGATAATTAAAAAAACAATTAGTATATAAATAAATATATATAAATATATATATATATATATATATATATATATGTATATATATATATATATATATATATATATACATATATATATAAATATATATATATATATATATATATATATATATATATATATATATATATATATATATATATATATATATATATATATATATTGTGACGGGCGCCGATATATGGTAAGTGGATCACGTACACTGCGCCGCGAGACTTGAATCTCGCTCGCTTGCACGTATCGTGATCGGCAGAGCGCCACGCGGAACAAGCGCCAAGTAGTCGGAGAAGAAGACGAAGCCGCCGCGCCGCTGTGAGCGGGAACGAGCAGCCATGTTGTTGACCGTCGTGACACGCAACAAGTCGCGTCGTGAGTGAGCTCCGTGCATCGGAGAGTTTTGTGCGCGTGCCGCGCCGCCACGACTGCAGCCAATCGAGCCATCACGCGCAATAAGTGTCCGCGGAGGTCGCGACGCGAGAAAGAAAAAGAAACGTGTGTGAAGTGCGAGCGAGAGCCCGCCGCCACCTACGTGACCACGCCGTCACCACTGCGAGGAGTGGAGGAGCGAGAGAGAGAGAGAGGGTACGAGGGCAGCGGAGCGCGAGGAAGAGAGAGAGAAAGGAACGGCGAGAGCACCGCGTGCGATGGCTGACCAGCCCCGAGTAAGTAGGGCTTACACTCGCATCGGTGCTTCTTGGTGACGGGCGCGTGGTGCATTCCCCCCCCCCCCCCGTCACCCCCGGATAAGCGGCTCCGCCGTAACCGCGAGCGTGCGTGCGGTAGTTGAAGTCTCGGCCTATCGCGTGTTCTAAGAAAGTTTGTTCGGGTTTCGCGCCCCTTGCGCGACCATCTTCTTCGCATTAAAACCTTGTTTTTATCTTAACTTGTCGAGTCACGAGTATTTATTGAGCGCGCCTTACCTATGCATGTTTTCCCGAATACCGCCCTCTACCCATTTCAGCAGCTACAGTTAGCCGAGCACATCGTCTCCTGGAGGGGACACGGTAGCAGGGTGTAAGTATCTCAATAGCCGCTCGAGAGGTTAGCCCGAGCGGCGTTGTACGCGGGAAAAGCCGGCTGCGCTGGTAACGCTAGGTCTTAGCGAGCAGCCGGTAGTTCGCGGGCAGGAGTTGGCAGCAGCGGCAGAGCGCAGCGCCGGTTCTAGGGGAAGGTGGCCTAGGCTTTCTACAATAGAAGCCGGATTCGCATGTTCGGAACCTGTGCCGAGGCGCTTCTGCCGGACTACAGGTGATTCTACAACGGTGAGTTGCCCGGGAGTAGATTACACCCGTATATTACCCCGCGAACCCCTGAGAGGGATTAATACACTCTCCGTAACTGAATCCCGTTACTATACATATATATATATATTACATATATTTATTAAAAAATATGTTCATATATATTCAAAAACCAAATTTCTCAATATAAAATATGCGCAATAAAAGTATAAAATAAAGGAAAAATTATTTGAATGAATATTGCCGTATTGTTCGCCCGTTTGAATCTTAATTGTCGCGCGCTAACTAACTTATTGTTTTAACCAGCACTTGCTAGGTGCTTGTAATTACTATTGGTTTTTATATACTGTGATATCTAGTTACTCGTCGGGTTGTTCATCACAATCTGTCCTTCTCCCGGATACCGCCGCCTCCGAGGGAAAACGACTCCGCCGGTCGTTTTCATATTTGAGCATAGCGGCAGCGCGCTTTACTCTTCGAGCGCGCTTGTTTCACTCAGCGATCCAATTAGTTGGAAAGCGAAGTTCGTGTGCGATCTTCGCGTTGTTTTCGGGATTCCAGGAGCAGATCCCCGGGCAAGTCATTTTAGTATGACACCCGCGGCACCGTGTTCTAGGGCATTGCTGGCCTGTGGCTTGCTGGGATTTTCCCCCACTAGCCATCCCGTTACAACTGGCGCCACAACGTTTTGGGGGGGAGAAAGACCCGCGGCGCGTACGTGATTCGCGGCGAAGCTTGGCGCGAAGAAGCTCAGCAGCGTAGCTGAGCGTAAGCTGCAAAGAAAGGCTCTTCGTGCAGCAGCTCGTAGGCGCGTGTGTGCGTGTGCGTGACACAGTCGTGCAGTTGCGAGAGTGCGGTCGAGAGGTTAGGCGAGCGATAGCCAATAACCCTCGACCAAGAGTGCCGGCGAGGAGAGATCTCGATCGCGAAATTTTTGTACGTTGGATAATTGTTTTTAACAATTAAATTTTTTTTTTAATAACAATTAAATTTTTTTTAACGACAAAAATTTTTTTTAAGCGATAATTAATATTTTTTATCAATTTTTTCTCGGCTCGAAAATTTTTTTTCTCCTCTCGTATTTTCGATACGAATTATTTTTTATTGGACGAAAAATAAAATTTTTTTTTCCTTTCTCGTGCTGTTAGTAGAAAATTGAGAGAAAGACGGCAGGCACTCTCGGAACAAAAAGTTGACTGTGCGCCTGAGTAAAAACTCGAGCGCAAAAATCCCCTCGAACTTTAAAATTGTTTTTTATTTTTTTAGGTGAAAATTGTATTTATTTTTTGTGTTTTTTGGTGACATTGTCCGTTTTGACACACACGCAAACACACACACACACACACACACACACACACACACACACACATATATAGATAAATATATATATATATTTTTTAACATATATTTATTTTAAAATTACAAGTGCGAGTAGTTAAGCGTAATTAATTACAAATAGTAATTAATTACAAAAATAGCTTTTATTTATTTAGAGCCGCATACGGGGAACTCTCGTGCGTTATCGAGGTTAAGAGCAACCGCCGTAGCTCTTAGAAAATAACCCGGGTTCGCGTTGAAAAAGCTAGCTCACGGGTTGAATAGGCAAACTCTCTGCCATCAATACAGATACTACTCGCGCTAGTAAAATAAGTTCGTGGGGAAGCGCACAGCCAATTGACACCATGGCCCGATCATCGCAGTTTGCGGAATCTGCGATACTCAATAGGGCCTATACACATCCCGAAGAGAAAATAACGAGGCCATGCAAGCCCTTGGTCTACAGCAGTCAGATCTGCAGTCAGTAAATATGCTGACAGCGATCAAGTGGCTTATGGGCGATTATAGTGCCGCCGATTTCGTGCCAGAGCCGGAGCTGTCAGAGCAGCAAGCGTTTGGTAAACGCGAGCAGTCCCGAAGGGCGTTCATCGACTTAACGTTGATGAACAAATCTGGGTCGACTATTGTGGATCCCAATACGGACCCAGACCACCCGCACCCGTTCATAACGCGCCTTGATGATCCGATAGTGATGCAGAAACTCTCGGAGTCTCGGAGGACTCTCCACAACAAGCACATAATGCAGTGGTGGAGCCAGCGGAAGAGGCAAACGGCCAGAAGAATTCCGGGACAGAGATATTGAGCTCTGCAGCACCCACCGGGACATCTTCAGCCTAAGCCGAGGGGCAGCTTCAATAGCAACAGCTCCAACAGCAACAACTGCAGCAGCAGCAAATGCAGCAGAAGCAAATGCAGCAACAGCAGTTGGAGCAGCAGCGACGGCAGCAACAGCAACAACAGCAGGAGCAGCAGCAACGGCAGCAAGTGCTCCTGGAAGAGCAGCGCAGGCGACGACAATGCCAGCGCAACTACGAAGATTCGTTAGCACAAAATGGGCAGCACAGGTTCTGGCAGCAATCGCGAAACGCGCCGCAGTAGTAAAACCTGGAGTGGCCGCGACAGCGTGAGTCGCGAACCGCTGGGATAGCAGTCGGAGACAGTATGTTATCGGAGCAGCTACTGGCGGTGATCAAAACACTCGTCGAAGAGGTTGTAGTGCTTAAAGAAAATGTACGCATAATGCAGGGAGCTCGACATCCAACCTCAAGTACGCACTTGGAGGGAGTTCAACCCCCAAGCACGGGCCGTAGACGAGGATCACCGCATGTGAACTTCCAAGACAAGTTCACATATGCGGAGTTTAACAGCAGCAGTCCGAGTCTCCAGTCCCCAATAGAGGCTGGGAGGAATGATACCAGAAATTCTTCCCAGCGCCAGCCAAGGAGTTGCGCGACCCAGGACCCGTCTGAGAGGCATACGTATTTGCCTCAGCAGACGAACCGTGATGTGGGCCAGATAGTCCGAAAATGGCACATCAAGTTCTCAGGGTCCTCAAAGGAGCAGAGCGTTGAGCTATTCCTTACGAGAATAGAGGAATGCAGAACTCTAGCTAATCTGACACACGACAAGGTACTTTCGTCGTTGTTAGAGCTCCTAGCGGGGGTAGCAGCCACCTGGTACCGGAGTAACCGCCATACATGGCGATCGTAGCTAGAATTCGAAGAGGCCATAACGCACATGTATAGCGGGGACAGGGGACATCAGCAGCGCGTCCTGGCGGAAATAAACGCGAGGACTCAAGGCAGAAATGAACTTACGCGTGATTACGTAGTAAATCTACAAGCCATGATCCTCAAGTTGGTTCCGGTGCCTAGCATTGCTCAATAGTTAGACGTGTTGCACCGGAACATGCGGCCAGAACTGCAAAAGATGGTAATGCGAAATCAAATTACGGATTACCGAGGGCTCCTGGACCTGGCCCGAGAAGCCTAATTAGTGCTCGCGGCAGATAAGGTGTATCACTGGCCACCACCGCCCGAGCGCACGTACATGCCAGAATTTGCCTACGTGCCGACTGAGCCGCCCACGGATCACCGGAAAAAGCAGAATCCAGTTGTGGCGGCGATGGGGCACCAACAGCTACGTTCCGTCGGGTCATGGCCGAATGCTTATCGGCCTTGACAAAGAAAGGCACTGACGAGAACAAGGGGCAAAAACCTAGCCCGCCGCCAAACAGAAAACCTAAGAAGAAGGGTAACTGGGAAAATAGGCGACGGGAGGGCGGGCAAGTTACGAACCAGCCTAGTGGGGGTAGTAGCTCGACCCACCAGGCTAGGCCGCAAAGTCCAAGAAATAACGGACCTGCACAAAGGCCAGAGTACCGAAGAGAACCCGGATATAAGCAGACGGGAGGTAACAAGTTCAATGCGGCCGGAAACCAACAGGGAAACGGTCAGGGGGGCAGGTAAATACGACCACATACCCGCCCCCAGCTCTCTCACCAGAGACCGAGGGTAACTCGGTCCAATCGTCTGGAGTGGAGAGCGAAGAAGTGCCCGTGATTCAACCAAATGAATTCAACCAGGAAACTTGCTCGCGATGGTGGCTTCAAGTAGGTGTAGCCGGTTACAGGCTACGAGCACTCTTCGATACAGGAGCTCCATGGATTGGGATGAATTCCATCGGCCTACAGCTCGCTACGGCTTGTGGAAAAGAGTTAATTCCAGCAAGCGGCCTAACGGCACGGGTGGCAAACGGGCAAAGCATAGCAGTGGTTGGCTATGTGTATCTACCCATGGTCGTGGCTGGCGTGTGCAAGAAGTGCGCGTCGCAATAATGCCAGATCTAGATCGGATACGGAGTGCTACTTGGGGGTAAACTTCATTAAGAAGTTTAGTGCCGTCTTAGACCCCACAGATAACACGCTGCGTCTCAAGGATGACGATGCAAGCGTAAAGTTAGAAGTAGCCGCCACAACCGCAAACAACACCGTGTCCGTATCAGCTATAGGGTTGGCGGACCCAACAGAAGAACAGCGCAAAGAGGTAGAAGCTTTAGTAGCTCAGCTGATCGGTAGCAGCCTGGCACCACTAGGGTGTACTTCGTGGATCGAGCATGCAATAGACGTCAGATCTACAAGACCCATTAAACAGAAGTAATACCCTGTATCTCAGAAACTCGAGAAAGAGATGCACAAACAGGTGGAGGAAATGCTAGTCGCGGGAATAATAGAACCCTCGACAAGTAGCTGGTCAAGTCCAGTGGCAATGGTACGCAAGTCAAACGGGAAGTTCCGTTTCTGCGTGGACTTCAGAAAAGTAAACGCAGCGTCAAGGCCAGACGCGTACCCTTGCCATACATGGAAAGTATCTTGCGCAAGCTACAGAAAGCGCGATACATCTCCACGTTGGATTTAAGCAGTGCGTACCACCAGATACCACTTCGCCCGGAGTCCAAAGAGACTACGGCCTTCACCGTGCCAGACAAAGAGCTATTCCAATTTACGAGAATGCCCTACGGTCTTTCGTATGCCGGAGCGCCCTTCCAGAGGCTGATTGAGAAAGTCATCGAACTCCTACCTTTTGCTTACTCGTATCTCGACGATATAATAATAGTCACAAAGACATTCGAGGAGCATAGAGAGATTCTAAAAAGAGTTCTGGACAGGATGCAGGACGCGGGCCTCACAATAAATCGCGAGAAGAGCGTCTTCTGTCGCGATGAGGTCCAATATCTCGGGGTCATAGTAAATAGAGATGGTTTTAAGCCAGACCCCGAGAAAATAAAGCCATTATGGAGTATCCGGTACCGAAAAACTTCCGTCAGCTGAGACGCTTCTTAGGAATGGCCTTGAGATATAGAAAGTTTTTATCGAACTTCGCCACAATTGCTGAACGACTGACTGAATTAGCGAAAAAGGATCGAAAATATGAGTAGTCAACAGCACAAGAAGGGGCCTTCCAAAAGCTGAGAGCGCTAGTAGCTTCTGCAGCGATTCTACACTGACCGGTATCTAACGCGCAGTTCGTGGTGCAAACTGATGCGAGCGATACAGGTCTGGGAGCGGTGCTATACCAAATAATTGACGGCGATGAAAGAGTCCTAGAGTTCGCGAGTCGAACTCCGAGCGCAGCCGAGAGGAATTATAGCGTGACGGAACGAGAATATCTAGCAATTCTCTGGGCAATTAAAAAGTTCCGTCCGTATATAGAGGCCTCCGACTTCAAGGTTATCACGGACCATAGCAGCTTGAAGTGACTCCGTGATCTTCAAAACGCGACCGGCAGGTTAGCTAGGTGGGCTTTGGAGCTGCAGAACCACAGTTTCACGGTCGAACATCGAAAGGGCTCGTTGAACAATGTCCCAGAAGCCCTTTCACGGATGTTCGAGGAAGAAGAGCCAGCGGTCGCCGCGTTATAGCTCGAGCGCGATACAAACGACCACTGGTACCTCAAGATCGTGAAAGAGGTTCAACAGGAGCTGCGAGACTTCCCCACGTTCAAGCTGGCGGGGGGGGGGGGGGGATTCATAGACGAATCTCTCGGCGACGACGATGCATGGAAGTTAGCAGTCCCTCACGAAAAGCGACGCCAAGTACTGAGAGAATGGAATGACTTTCCAACTGCTGGGCACTTGGGCGGCGAGAAAACTCTAGAGAGAGTAAGGCGGAAGTATTATTGGCCACACATGCCTCGAGATGTGGCCAGATATGTGAACCAGTGCCAAATTTGCCAGCAGTGCAAAGTCGAACAGCGCGCTCCTGCAGGATTCATGGGACGTCGCATTACAGAACGTCCATGGCAAATCGTGGCCAGCAACATTATGGGACCATTCCCTAAAACCAAGCACGGCCACGAATACATTCTCATCTTCCAGGACCTGTTCACACGCTGGATCGAAGTAATTCCGATAAAAAGGGCAGATGGCAAATCGGTAATATAAGGGCTCAACGAACGAGTATGTCTGCGGTTCGGAGTCCCCGAGGTGTTTCTCTCCGATAATGGGACTGAATTTAAGAATGCACCCTCGGAGGCATACTTAAAGGAGAGAAACGTGCATCATACGTTTACACCACCATGTCACCCTCAAGCCAATCCTGTTAAGCGTGTGAACCGAACGGTGAAGACCATGATCATGTCTTACGCTGAGGAGAATCACCGGTCCTGGGATGAGCATCTGAACGAGCTGGCGTTCGCGTATAATACGGCAGAACGTAGCTCTACCAAGATAAGTCCTGCCATGCTCATTTACGGCCGACAGCCTGACCCACTGAAGACACTAAGGCGGGAGAAAGACAGGTTAGCCGAAGTGCAAGGGCAGCAAGAGGCAATAAATAATTGGGTGGCGCGCATGGACAAGCTCCGCGAATTGCACGTTCGGGCGGCGGCTGACGCGCAAGCGGAGCAGGTGAGACAAGCAAAATATTATGACGCTCATCGTCCACCTCCAAAATTTTGTCTAGGCGATCGTGTATGGAGAGAGAATAATGTACTATCCTCAGCAGCTGAGGGGATTTCTGCCAAATTAGCCCCGAAGTACGCGGGACCCTACACGATTGTGAATATTCTAGACGAAAACACCTATGAGATCCAAGGTGAGGATGGTCGAACGATCAGTCCCGTCCATGCACAGCAACTCAAGCGATACGTCTCCGCAAAAGAGCCCAAGACCTACTTGGACAAAAGTAGTCAAGAAGTAGCCCAGTCGCTACCACCAAGGGACTCTTCAGCCGGTCGTAACGTGCCAGCAGGCAACAGAGTTAGCCAGGGGAATGTACAGCCCTGGGCGACGGCTCAGAGGCGCGGTCCACCTCGTAAGACCGCGCTATTAGTTAGGCCAGGAAAGCGTGCAAGCGACGGCCGACCTACGCGTGTGGTCGGTCCAACAGAGTCCAAGCGAGGCCCACGGAGGCCAAAGGGCTCGAAGAAGAAGAAGCCTGCACCTACTGCTGTCGGGCCAATTAGCCCCCGTCGAAACCGAGCATCGAAAAAGCGCTAACTGTGCCGTCCAAGAATTGTGTCGTCCGTACTAACCCGTGTTTGGCCTTGTTTTCCGATCCTCATACTCACCTCTTTCCGCGATCAATTTTCCTGTTGCAGGACGTGCCACGCCTGACTCCGAGGTAGCGGAGACGGCGAAGCAGGTGATCGCTGGATTAATCCAGTGTCAACCTGACCCCGCCGTCATCGACTTCCTGGAGCAGGTGGTGGAGGGGATAGATGCGGTGACGCTGAAACCTCCACCAGTGGAAGAACCCTCCACCCTAGTGATTGAGGAGATAGAGGCACCGGAGCCCAGAAGGGGACCTTCAAGGCCAGCCGACACAGGCGCCGGTCCGCCCCCGCTCCGGCGACCTCATCGCCCGAAGGAGCAGCGGGAGGAGAGCGGGACCCGCCCTCAAGAAGAGGCACCAGCCGAGCCGACTGGTGCTGGCCGAGTCCCCGAAGACGAGGCGGCCCGAGCCCATCATTGTGCGCCGGAAATTGACGCCGGCGCCGTTCGAGCCGCAAAAGGAGAAAAAGAAGATGCTCCGACCCAGGCCCCAAAAGGAGCACCGACCGATGAAGTCGGTGCGGCCTGGATTCCGGTGGAGCAGGCTCTAGAGGAGGCGCGGCGCCTCAGCAAGTCCTCGCGCACTGCGGAGGACGCTGCCCTGGCCGCACTGGAGGGTTTTCTCCAGTGCCACGGTAAGGCCGGTGAGCAGCAAGCCGGCAAATGGGTGGGGATGGCCCAAGGCCGGCGCAGTGGCCAGGGCCGCCAGGCTGCGCCGCGCCGCCTTGCAGAAGGAGGAGGAGGCTCGTTTGGCACGTGTGCAGGAGTGCATGCAAGAGGCCAGGCGAGCCAGGGAAAAGGCGGAGGAGACGGCGCGTCTGGCCAAAGAAGAGGCCCAACGTCGTCTCCTACGAGAAGAGGAGCGCCCCCAAAGGGCGCTCGAAGAAGAGCAGGAGGCCCGGGAGGCGTTAAATGCACAGGCGCTTCCCCGGTGCTTCATGTGTGGCCAGCTTGGGGTAAAGAAGTCGAAGCACTGCCCCAACCAACCTCGCCACAAGGGGCGCCGGACTTACTCCCGGGCCAGCTGAAGAGGGTTAAGCCCAGAAGAGTTTTTTTTATGTTTTTTTTTCATAAAATTAAAAGAAAAAAAATCCACTGACTCCAATTCTTCCTAATTCCCTTTTCGAACCTCCTTCTACTAAAGCCTTACCACCCTACGTAAAGTTACGACGACGGCCATGGATGGCAGAGCTGCTGACAGGTCCCCTAAGCAGCGTCTGGCGGGTGGGTGTAACGCGTGCGCGAGTTAGGTAATTCGAGATTCGAATTACCCGCGCCGAGCAGGCATGCTCACTGGGGGCGCGAGCATTCTGACCGGATTAGAACGGTCTCGCGACGCGTAATATGCCCGTCGCATACCCGCGAAGCTGCTACGGCTTTATGCGAGTCACGGCAGCCATCTTCGTGTCTGCCATCGCGCGGTAAACATCTCCTACGTGTCTCTCTTGAGTTACCTCGTCCGCGCCGTCCTATCGTTTTTATAGTCACCGTGAGTGTAGTGGAGGCACCTAACATAGTGTATGCGCGTGAAAGAGAGACAGAGAGAGAGCGATCCCGAGCCGCGTGAGTCACACGAGACAGCGAGCGAGGAGCCGGCAGCCAGCCCGCCTGCCGACCCTATACAGCGAGTAAGAGAGAGACATAGCGCTCAACTACTGTGCGAGCGAGGGAGAGCGAGAGAGAGTCGAGTGCACCGGCTGCTCCTTCCAAAAGTAAGTCTTATACTCTCATCTCTCGGGTGATTATTGTAAAGGCTCGCACGGAAATCGCCCCGTGCAAGCTTTCTGTGCCACGTACGTGCGGGTGTGTGTCAGCCCGCCGTACTTTAACACCGCGCGCGATATTAGCAGCTTCGCCGCGCGCCGTATTGTTCGCGCGTTTGAATCTTAACTGTCGCGTGCGAACTAACTTATTATTTTAACCAGCACTTGCTAGGTGCTTGTAATTACTATTGGTTTTAATATACTGTGATATCTAGTTACTCGTCGCGTTGTTCATTACAACCTGTCCTTCTCCCGGATACCGCCGCCTCCGCGGGAAAATGACTTCGCCGGTCGCTTTCTTATCTGAGCATAGCGCCACGCGCTTTACTCTTCGAGCGCGCGCTTTTCACTCAGCGATCCAATTAGTTGGAAAGCGAAGTTCGTGTGCGACCTCCGCGTTGTTTTCGGGATTCCAGGAGCAGATTCCCGGGCAAGTCATTGTAGTATGACACCCGCGGCACCGTGTTCTAGGGCATCGCTGGCCTGTGGCTTGTTGGGATTTTCTCCCACTAGCCATCCCGTTACAATATCTATATATATATATGTACATCAAATGCAGCTTTTGAGGATCTATGTCAGCACGGATTCGATACTTTGAGGATTTTTCGGACTTTTGAGGACATCCTCAAAATTCTTTCGGTATGAAACGGTACTTTTGAGGATTTATATTAATACCTTCAACGCAGAGAGGAAGTTATTTCTTTAGTCAAGCATATACGAACTCTGGAGAAAAAGACTATAGATCCTCAAAGGTACCGGTATCCGCAATGTATATATATATTCGTTACAGTCCGAGGGCTTCTAGAGCCCAACACTGTATAATAGTACCTATGCCCAGAGTTCTCGTATACAAGTGACTAAAGAAATAATCCCTCTCTGGGTACCGAAACTCTAGGTCGGGCGCCATAAATCCCGTTTAAGATATGTACACACACACGCACACACGCACGCACACACACACTGTAATATAATTATAGTAAATATTATATAATAATAATATATTAATATATATTAATATTAATATGTATTAATATTAATATATGTATATAATGTATGCGTAAGCGCGTGTATTACAATATATGTATACATATTCATTTATAGGTCAAGCATGGGCCATTTTTCTCAAACTTCAGGTATCCGTATATTTTTTTAGGGCATCCAGACCCCTAGTTCATAGGACATTTTTGGTTTAGAAAGTCTTGAACTACATGTCATCAAATTTTTAAGCTATTTCACCTCAGTCATATTTCCAATGTTAATGGTGCGGGGTCCTTTGACCAAATGTTGTGTACAGTCGACCCACTTGTTAATGAATCTCTGTACGCACTTATCAAGTCGAAATTGTGCGGTGAAACATTAGACTTGATAGTTGTAAAGAACCCGGAAAACTGGGCCGAATGTAAAAGAATTTTAAATAATAGATATAGTGACGCAAGTTCAGAAGAACTGTTACATCCGGACGTTTTTAATATTAATTATTAAAAAAAATAATAATAAAAACAACAAGATTAAGCAATATTAAGATATGATTTAGTTTAAAAAAAAATTAAATTAACTGTAAGATAATTTCTATTCAATTTATTGAGGTAATTAAGGTTTAGATTAAAACTATCGATTCATGAAATATTCTTTTACTCTCCACAATATCTCCTATATAGAATTCGCATAGTATATGGCATATTTCAGGTGAAGTGAGCGGGCCAAATTTTTAAATTGCTGAAAATCGGTTTACTTCTAGTTTTGTATAAAAAAAGAATGTTCCTAGAGTTTTAGACCGATATTTTCAAACATAAAAGAGTTATGGAACATTGAAAATCCAATTTTTTTTAAATTTTTGGTTAAAATTCAACTTTATTCATTTTTTTACTCAAAATCTTGAAACTTTTTATATAGAACATTGATTAGGAAAAAGTTTGCATTTTACTTGTAGAATGTACCAGTAGTTTTTTTGTGACCTTTTATGAAAGTCTCTGGTTGATTTTTCTTATACCTTCAGCGAAGGATATTGGGAGAGTAGTGTAATATTTTTTGTTCCACAAAATTTTTTTGGATTCTTCTTTTAAAATCCTTCAAAATGAGATCTGGATCGATACTGGCCAAGCTAAGGGAAAAAAATTACAATTTTCTGAAATATCAAGAAAAACAAATAATTGGCATTTCTGACCGTATGATTGATTTGGAAAGTTATTATTATTCATACATCTTATATCATGGATCCACTCACTGAATCTTTTTAAAGCATCAGATAGAACATTTATCATCTACTTTCAATAATATTAGACGTATATAATAAGTCTTACGTAACTGTGAATTCTGAATTACATCCAGTTTCAATTTTCTGAACATCCAATCGAAACCACTTTCTTCACTAATGTGTTTGACTCATACTTTTTGTATCTATTTAAAATTGAATTTAATATTTAATCTAAGATTATCGGTGCAAAGGCTATATAACCTTTATATATATATAGTATAAAGGTTATGTACTATAGAAATATCAAAATGAAATTAGGTTATAAGCATCAGATATTTATAAATAAAATATGATTCTCTTACGAGGACTTTGCTTCATAACATTTTTATTAAAGAAGTGCCATGCTGTTTGATTTTATTTATTTATTTAACCAGATTGATTACATAAAGAAAACCCGATAGAGGTAAACGCAGTTACCTGTACACAGGCTGGGGTAACATTTTATCAAACGTTATAACATCCTCATAAACTCCCATTGTGGGATTTTTTTGATAAATCCTTAAAAACTAACTTAAAACTTGTATCCCAATTTACAACAAAATATCTATAAAATTTACAAGATTAACTACAACAAATAGTTGCCCAACATTTGTTATAAACTTCTACATAGACTTTATAAATTTCTCAATGTTCTTCTTAATAGTTATTTTACTTATATTTAAACACTTTAATTTCTTCGGTAAAGGGTTAAAAGTTTTTACAGCCTCTATATAGCTACTTTTATCACTTATAGCTTTTTCCATTTTTGGTAGTATTATACTCCTATTTCTAGTCTTAGACTTACTTAATAACCACGTATTTTTAAGTTTATCATAATGATAAATAACTGACTCTAGTATGAATATTTGTTTAATATGCAGTGGTTTATCTGCAGAAAAACGATTTTTGTTGATAACACAGGCCCACAAAAAAAAGTATATTGCTCTGGGGTTGAGATAACGTTATTCTTATGTATTTTGACCCACTGAATACGAATCTGCAATAAAAAAGGGGGGTTGCCCAGTGAATTTCGAAGATAACCTCAAAAAATCGTAAAAAAAACACGTTTTCTAGAGGTAAAGGCTTAAAAACAAAGAATATGATTTGTCTTAGGTTGAGACGACATTGTGAAGACTTAAAAAAAGAGAATTTAATATGACTGAACCTAATATTTAGACTTGAAGAAAAACTGAAGACAATAGCAGGCTGAAGGCGAATCTGAAGATGCCATGGTTATACCTCTGAGAGCGGGAAAATTTGGTAATATTAGCATAGTTGTCGTCTGTAAGTCCAGTATGGTGATCAGAAGATTACTGTAACAGAATTTAGTGACGAAAAACCTGCATGACGCCTTAAATGAAGGTGGTCTTATGAACAAGAACTAAATTGGTTTACGCTTGCGTATGCGTTTGTCATCGAATGACCTGTGTAAAGGATTTCTACGTCGTTTTTTGCCTCTGGGTTGTGTTTCTCTTTTCAGCATCCAGCAATAATCTGACATCATATTTACGCTCTAGTTTCCTTGTCATCTATGTTCAAATTCCTTCAGATCCTGAAGAAATCTTTCACCTTGTTCTTCACTGAAATCCCCAAGATTCCGTGGAAATTCATCAAGGTGCGAATCAAGAAAGTGGAGCTTCAAATTCATTAAGCAACCTAAGTTTTTAAAGTTTTCTACCATATTTTCTAAGATGCTCTTATAGTTTTCATCTTTGTTATTCCCCAAAAATTTTGTCGCGACACTTTTGAAGCTCAACCAGGCTACCTTCTCTGTATCATTCATACTTTTGACAAACTCTTCGTCTCTAAACATTTTCCGAATTTGAGACCCGTCGAAAATACCTTCCTTCAATTTAGCTGCAGTTACAGTTGTAAAGACGCTTTTAAAGTACTTAAAGCATCGACCTTCTTTATCGAAAGCTTTAACAAATTGTTTCATCAATCCAAGTTTGATATGCAGAGGAGGTAGAAAAAACCAAACCAATTAAACCAATTTAGTTCTTGTTCATAAGATCACCTTCATTTAAGGCCTCATGCAGGTTTTTCGTCACTAAATTCTGTTACAGTAATCTTCTGATTACCATACTGAACTTACAGACGACAACTATGCGAATATTACCAAATCTTCCCGCTCTCAGAGGTACAACCATACCATCTTCAGATTCGCTTTCAGCCTACTATTGTCTTCAGTTTTTCTTCAAGTCTAAATATCAGGTTAAGACATATTAAATTCTCTTTTTTTAAGCCTTCACGATGTTGTTTCAACCTGAGACAAATCATATTCTTTGTTTTTTTAAGCCTTTACCTCTAGAAAACGTGTTTTTTTAAGATTTTTTGAGGTTATCTTCGAAATTCGCTGAGCAACCCCCCCTTTTTATTGCAGATTTGTATTCAGTGGGTCCAAATACATAGGAATAACGTTGTCTCAACCCCAGAGCAATATCCTTTTTTTTGTGGGCCTGTGTAATTTTTAGTAACTTTGTTTGAATATTTTGCAATAGATTTATGGGGGTTTTGAATGCACCGCCCCAAGTTATAATTCCATAACTTATTATACTATGAAAAAAAGCATAATATATTTTCGTGAGTGTATTGGTATCCATAAATTTTCTTATTTTCGCAAAAATGAAGATCAAATATTTAGTTCTATTTATTATATATTCAATATGTTTGTGCCACTTCATATTATAATCGAAATATATACCGAGATATTTATAGCTTTCAGTTCTTGTAATTTTTTGTTTTTGTATTTCAACATTTATATCTAAAGGTACGCTGTCGCAGTAATTTCCAAAAGTTATAAATTTAGTCTTGGATATATTTAGAGACAGTTTTTTAAATGCTAACCATGTCGCTACTTTATCTAGTAAATCTTGTCCTGTGCTTGTGACCACATGTTATCAACCGAGATGATGACAGTGTCGTCTGCATAAGACAAGATTGAGTCCTTAGGCACATCTAACAGTAGATCATATATATATATATATATATATATATATATATATATATATATATATATATATATATATATATATATATATAATGAAACAAGGGGTCCCAGAATTGTTCCTTGGGGCACTCCTATGTTTATTGTTTTTCCAGTACTAATTTTATCGTCAATTCTTACTTTTTGCTTTCTACCCGATAGATAGCTTTTTATCAATTCTAGTACACTACCTAGTACGCCATATTTATCCAATTTTTCTAATAGTTGTGCATGGTTTACTGTTTCGAAGGCCTTTGCAAGGTCTATAAATGTAATTATTATTGGCTTGCTTTTATCTAGATTTTTATAAATTATGTCGGTTACTTTGCCCAGTGCATCCTATATTTTTTATAAATCCAAATTGGTGTTTCGAAAGAATGTTACATTCTTTTAAGAAATTATATATTCGATTATAAATAATTTTTTCGAAAATTTTTACCATGTGCGAAATAAGTGGGATCTGCCTGTAATTCGTTATATCTGCTTTATTTCCTGCTTTATATATAGGAACTACTTCTCCACTCTTAAGCGCCTCTGGCCACACATTTTCCTCTATCGAGATTCTCATCTGGATTCGTTGGATTTAAGAATATTGATTTTGAATTATTTTCAATTTATTTAGGTTTTTTGTTTGGTTTAGTTATTTGTTGAATTAATTTTTTTCCAATATTACAGTATAAGTTATTCATGATATTTGAAATTACGGTTTTGTCTTTTACTTTACTTCCATTATATTGTATATTATATTTGATTTTGCTATCTACTTTTTTTTGTTTCTTTTTCCAATTTTTTCGTTTATTATTTTCCATAGTTTTTTTTAATCATTTGAGATATCGTTAATTCTATTTTTTTCGAACTTAACCTTCGCATCCTTAATTACTCTATTAAACATCTTAACGTATGTAACGGGCGCCGATATAAGTCCCCAGAATCACGTATACTACGTCGCGATATTCGAATAGCGCACGATTGCCAGTATCGTGATTAGTAGCGCACGCCGCGGCGCTTGAACGAGTCAGACGAAGAAGGAGACGAAGCAGCCGCGCGTGATGAAATAATAATAATAATAATAATAATAATATCTTTATTCTTGGTCACTGCCAAAAGATGGGTACAATAATGTGTAGTGTAAGTTTACCACAAGTTATAGGTACAAGAAATCAATACGAAATTGAACTCTAGTCTACAAAAGTAAACACAACCGCTTAGTCTAATTGATATATATAATCTCTAGCTAGATAAATAAAAAGATAAATAAAAAGACTAGAAGAGTCAGTCAGTATTTAAATACAAATTTTTAAAATGAAATATGATAGTATTAGTCAATTTAAGTTTAAAATATACAATATATATATATACAAAATATCACAATTCTGTAAGTCAGTCTAAGTTAAATAGATGTTCGTACAAGGCGCTCTTAAAGCGACTCAGACCCGGTAAACTTTTAATGCACCATCGCAGGGAATTCCACAACCGCACACCTGCAGCTCGAAACGACTGCTTACCGTTCTCAGAGTTCAACCGTGGAATTGTGAGCTCCCTTGTAGCCCCTCTTGCAGGCCGACATGACTGACGCTTTTCAAACATGTCGCGTAAATAAGATGGAGAAAAAAATTGAGGATTTTGTATAATAGTACGCCAGTGAAGTATTGCCGTCTTGTGTCAGTGCACAGCCAGCCAAGCCTGCGCCGCAGAGGAGTCACGTGATCTCTCCGTCTTACACCAAAAATGTACCTGAGACATGAATTTTGTAATCTCTGTAGTCTGCATCTTTGTTCGTATGTGGCGTCATTCGTCAGGATAGAACAGTAATCAAGAAGAGGAAATATCAGTGCCCGCGCCATACGTTGACGAAGTAATTCAGTGGTACTCGATCGGAAGAAGCACAAGGAATACAAGACTCTATTTACTTTTAACGATATGTGATCGAAAAAAGGCTTCCAGGATAGTGTCCGATCGAGCACAACACCTAGGCTCATCACCTTCTCTGCGAAAGGCACGAGGACGCAGGAACACAGAGCAACGCCAGGCAAATTGAACCTGTTAACTTGAGGTACTTTGCGCTTGTGTTGTGAAAAATATAGCTTGCGTCTTGCCTGGGTTTAGTCTAAGACCAGGCGCTCCCGCCCAGTCCGAAAGGGCTTGAGCTGCTGCCGACAACTGAATAATCCCCTCCTCTAACTGATTAAATGGCACATGTATATAAATCTGTAGATCATCGGCGTAGAGTATATGGCTAATATCGTTGTTGTCAAAAAGATGCTGTACGTCATTAATATAGAGACAGAATAGCAGCGGCCCAAGCACTGACCCTTGTGGAACACCGAGATTGGTAGCTATCCAATCTGAATTGTCGTCTTTGTTTCGAACTTGTTGTTCTCTGTTCCTTATATATGAGTGTATCCAACAAAGGGCAGAGCGTGTTAGGCCCATGCTACTCAGTTTGCGTAACAGTGCCGTCGGTGATATTGAGTCAAATGCTTTACTAAAGTCGAACAGTAGTGCAATGGTAACAAGTTTTTTGTCAAGACCAGATTTGATATCGTCTGTCAGTTTGAGTAGTGCTGTGGCGGTACTATGGTGTTTTCGGAAGCCAGTTTGAAGTGGATCAAGGATCCCTTTTTTAAAAATGTATTCTGATAGTTGTTCATGAACCAGTTTCTCCAGGACCTTGGAGAGAAAGCAGAGTAAAGCGAAAGGAAGTGGTAATTGCCGGGTGGCCGATAACCCAACTCTACCTTACCAACAGAGCAGAATACTATATAGGCTGTTAACCCCAATTTAAAAAATTTGGATTTTGCCACATCTTGTGACGGCAGGTGGTATTTTGTTAAATAATTAATTGATTAATTATTATTTATTATTATTAATTATTATTTTTTCCCTTTTTTCATTTTTAAAATTTTTCATTTTTTTCATTCTTTTTCATTTTTTTCATTTTTTTCTAATAAAGTCATATCATAACTCATAAAATTTTGACCGTTCCGCCGTTCGATTTTTCCCTTTACAATAGCATGAGTTCTGAAAATTAGTGTACGTTTGAGGTTATGTTTCCATTGATACCCACTCTTTCGTAGCGCCATCTGTATGGATCACGCATCTCTACCTTTCCGACAGAGCAGTATGCAATACCCAACTGTGTCTTGTAAACATTTTGAGGTTATGTTTCCATCGATACACTTCGCAGCGCCATCTTTAGATGGATCACGCATCTCTACCTTTTCGACAGAGCAGTATGCAATACCCAACTCTACCTTGTACACATTTTGAGGTTATGTTTCCATCGATGCTCTTCGTAGCGCCACCTGCAGATAAATAAGCCATATCTACCTTACCGACAAAGCAGTATGCAAATCAGATAGGCTATCTAACTCTACAGAGCCGTATGAGATAGCTCCAAACTCATCAATAATTCTGATACTTGTCAGATAACATACATGATATACACTATGTATATTGCGCGCTCCACTAGCCGGCGAGCCAGAATCGTCGCGCTGTCCACTGCTGAGTAGGCGCACTGCCGGCTATAAGTCAAGTTGTGCAAACCACTACCTATACTCATACATCGTGTGAGGGTGGGTGCTGGTTTGTTAAATAATTGATGAATTAATTTATTTCATTTTTTATTATTTCTCCTCTTTTTTCTCCTGTTCAACAAGAGGAGTATAAGCGCTCGAGTTTTGATTCATATGATATTAGGGACACAAGCATATACTTGCAATCCATATATAAATAACACACGAAGCATGCATACTATATCCCACCAACGCTCAATGGGGTTCGCATCTTCAAACCTTCACAGAATTCTTGGAAAAGCGGTTTTAACAGGTTGAGACTTGCACGGATCTCTCTGATTGGCTGACGCAATTTCAAACATCCAATAGAATTCTTGGAAAAATGGCATGGAGCTCTCTGATTGGTAGAGCACAACGATCCGAAATATAAAAGGGGAGGTACGAATTTCTTGGAAATTTAGACAAGTTTCTTCACGTCTCAGCTCACTATGTTACATACGAGCCCTACGGAATTTCTACCTTACTGACAGAGCTGATTATCTCCATCGGCAACTGTAAGAATCGTAATACATTAACTTTTACATACAATGAATGCATTATATACTATGTGAACTACATATACTATGTATGCTGTATATACTATGTATGCTGTATATACTATGTACACTACATATACTATGTATACTGCATATACTATATGTACTACATATACTATACATACTAGCACTCTACACCGCCACTCTCCACCACCGGGCGCGAGCGCTCTCTCCACCATGCTATCATTACCATACATTACTATATACATCATTACTATACATTAGATTGATAAGGTAGAAATCTACTTTAGCGACAGAGTGGGAAATACAAAATGTCGGAAAATTTAAAAATGGCGGGTAGTTTGGAAGGGCGGGAAATTTAAGAAGCTGGACAAAATTTTCACCGTTCTGGCGGGAATTCGTGGAGCATCGAACGGTAAATTTTTTTTAACGATGAGAGCCCCAACCATCACCTGTGAGGTACATTACGTCTCCATCATTTATTAATAGAGTTTATTCATAATCCATATGTATGTATTTGAAGTAAAAATTTTTCATCAGCTTGACGTTGTGAAGTGCACACGCAGCTTTGTATGCTCTATTGTGATTGGTGCAAACAGTCACCGCCTTGTTAGGCTCGTCAAAGCCTGGATAGCCGTACTCGATGACGTCGATAGCGTGAACTTTAAAGCGTCTTAACCACTCTCTCCTCACTTCACCATGGACAAATACCTTCGTTGCATCATACAGACTATCTCGAATGATTTTGCTATACGTCAGTGTAGAGAATGTCTCTAGATTTCCAGGCAAGACCGTAATAGCAATGCTCCAACCACGTATTCTCGCGTCGGTACTTGTCCGTGAGTCGACGCCACGGATACGGCTCTCGAAACATGAGCACCAAAAGTTCTGATTTGTCATCTAGAGGAAGTATGGCGAGTTCCTTGAGAATGAAATCGTTCACTGGTTGCTTGAAGCCCTGCATGTCTACGACATACTCCATTCTGAATGATAGCGTTATATGCTACTTCAACCAATAGGAGGGCTTTCCGCAGGTTGTGACCTGATGATTGATTATTGGAAAGTTTAATCCATTATTATGTAATGAAAACCTCAGCAGGCTGATATAACCGAAGCCTCGCCTAACCGCTTGCGAGAATACTTTCATATTAAAGCAACCTAGCGGTCAACTGAGCAACTACTACGCTGGCTTTCCCAGACATCTATGTATGCTAACCTAAAAAAATTTGTATTTTTTAAATGGTGAGAGCTCCAACAATCGCTGCCACCTGTGAGGTATAACCACATACAATTACCTCCCAATCAATCAACATTCCTTTACCGTTTAATATATGAGCCTTGCCTCGCGAAGTTCATTAATAATAAAATAGATTTCTACAGATTTATTTACCATATTTTGCTCAACAATGAGTACTCGGAGGCGGTCAACTAATTTGTTAGGGTCTCCCAGACATTGAGTTCATATGCAGTGCAATATTACCTTGCAATGATGAAACAACTTCTTCCTCCTCCTCCTCATCATCACTAGGCCACAGTCCTTTTCTCCATTTACATCTCCAATTAATCAAGTCCTTATTTTTTTTTTACATTTGTCATGTTTTTCTTTCCAAAGTTTTCTCGATGAATTTTTATTGGTTGAGAAATCAGATGCATCTTTATTAGAATGATAAGCTTTGTAATAATTATCCACGTTATTGGCAGTTTCCACTAGAGAATGAGAGTCAATTTGAGAATTTTCTTCATTGACAGTTGTGAGATTTAGAGGATTGACGTTCAATTTGGCTACCAATGCAGATTCTTTTCGCTCGGCAGTCTTATATTTCTCTCCCATTACATTACCAGCATTTTTAACTTCAGAAAGGGCATCTTTCAATCCTGGAAATACTCTTGACGATTGTTCGAACATTGGTGAAATAAAATTATAAAATTTGTTACCTTTTAATTTCCGAATCGACTTATTTATGAGCATATGAATTTACTATGATCATTCTATAATTTTCCAAATCAGCTGAATTAATGCGATTTCCATCAGGATTTTTTCTAAACAGCAACTGTAATAAGCCCTCAGTCAGTTGGAAAGTTGCACCGCATACTTCCACGATGTTACCTTCAAACTCTATTGGCGAATTACCAATCATAAGAATGTTTGCTTTTTTGTAAACACCGTATACATTATCAAGATACCTCTTTGAATTACGTTTGAGCTTGGATAAATATTTCTTGACAAGTGAAACCATTTTCTTGTCAGCGTCAACAGCACTGGTATATGGAACACTATCAATACTATCTAAATCCGCTGTCATCTTTAAATAAGAGACATCATTTCTCACATTATCGAGAGAATTGTCGATGCTGTTCTTCAGAGACATAGATTTTTGCTTGATACCCTCTTTGAATATACGAAAACTATCCGCTTCTCGCTGAGGATATGTCATGCTTATGCTTTCAGAGTTCAACTCGAACTAAACATATATTAAAGCTGCAGCTGTTCCTTATAGTCAAATCCATTCGCGGCACAAAATCTGAGGTGTTTATGTATCAACACTTGAGCTGAACTCTGACTAATTATACTTTCATTTGTTTAACAATATATATATATATATATATTGCTATTGGTTTGATATGGGGTTGGTAGTCTATTTGAATCAACAGGTAACCAGCACCTTTTAAAATACTCGCTTTCGGAATCAATACTTATGATAATGCAAAACTTTAGTGCCAAACCTATCACATTTGGAGAAAAGGTGTCACTCCTATGATACATTCTATGAAAAAGTGTTACTCCTCCTATGAAAAGGTGTCACTCCTCCTATGAAAATGTGTCACTCCTATGACACATTCTACGAAAAAGTGTCACACCTATGACACATTCTACGAAAAAGTATCACTCCTATGACACGTTTTAGGAAAAAGTGTTACTCCTCCTATGAAGTGTCACTCCTATGACACATTCTACGAAAAAGTGTAGCTTCTAAGACACGTTTTAGGAAAAAGAGTTACTCCTCCTATGAAAAGGTGTTACTCCTTTGACACATTTTAGGAAAAAGTGTCACTCCTATGACACATTCTATGAAAAAGTGTTACTCCCCTTATGAAAAGGTGTCACTCCTATGATACATCCTATGAAAAAGTGTCACTCCTTCTATGAAAAAGTGTCACTCCTCCTATGGAAAAGTGTCACTTCTATGACACATTCTACGAAAAAGTGTCACTCCTATGACACATTTTAGGAAAAAGTGTTACTCCTGTGATGCATTCTACGAAAAAGTCACTCCTCTTATGAAAAGGTGTCACTCCTATAACACATTTTGCGAGAAGCGCTAATCCTATGGAAAAGTGTCACTACTATGACACATTCTACGAAAAAGTGTCACTCCTATGAAAAGTGCTACACCTCCTATGAAAACGCGCTACTCCCCCTATGAAAAGGTGCCACTCCTATAACACATTCTATGAAAACATGTTACTCCTCCTATGAAAACATGTTACTCCTCCTAAGAAAAAGTGTCACTCCTCCTATGGAAAAGTGTCACGCCTATGACACATTCTACGAAAAAGTGTCACTCCTATGACACATTTTAGGAAAAAGTGTTACTCCTATGATGCATTCTACGAAAAAGTGTCAGTCCTCCTATGAAAAAGGTTTACTCCTATCACACATTTTAGGAAAAAATGTTACTCCTCCTTTGAAAAGGTGTCACTCTTCCTATGAAAAAGTGTCACTCCTATGACACATTTTGCGAAAAGCGCTACTCCTATGAAAAAGTGTTACTCCTATGACGCATTCTACGAAAAAGTGTCACTCCTATGACATATTCTATGAAAAAGTGTTACTCCTCCTATGAAAAAGTGTACTCCATTGAAAAGTGTTACTCCTATGACACATTTTAGGAAAAAGTGTTACTCCTCCTACGAAAGTGTCACTCCTATGACACATTTTGAGAAAAAGTGTCACTCCTCCTATGACAAAGTGTCATTCCTCCTATGAACAAGTGTTACTCCTATGACACATTTTATGAAAAAGTGTCACTCCTATGACACATTTTGGGTAAAAATGTCACTCTTATGACACATTCTACGAAAACGTGTCACTCTCATGACACATTCTATGAAAAACTGTTACCCCTCCTATGAAAAAGTGTCACCCTTCACATGGAAAAGTGTCACTCCTATGACACATTTTGCGAAACAGTGTCACTCCTATGACATATTTTGGAAAAATAAGTCACACCTATGACGTACTCTACGAAACAGTGTCACTCCTACGACACATTTTGGGAAAGTAAGGTAGACTTGGGTTATCGACTTTTGACAAGGTAGACTGCGCTGCCGGTTGGGTTCTTGACTGTTGGGCCACCCTGCCGGCAGCGTTCTATCGGTTGGGTTAATGGCCTACACAGTATTCCGCTCTGTTCATAAGCTTATCAACACACTGTTTCACAAAATATGTCATAGGAGTGACACTTTTCCATAAGAAGGGTGACGCTTTTCCATAGGAGGGTTCACAGTTTTTTATAGAATGTGTCATGGGAGTGATACTTTTACGTAGAATGTGTCATAGGAGTGACATTTTTACCCAAAATCTGTCATAGGAGTGACACTTTTTAATAGAATGTGTCATAGGAGTAACACTTTTTCATAGGAGGAGTGACACTTTTCCTCAAAATGTCATAAGGTTATCAACACAGCGGAATACTGTGTAGGCCATTAACCCAACCGATAGAACGCTGTCGGCAGGGTGACCCAACAGTCAATAACCCAGCAGCAGATCGTCTACCTTGTCAAAAGTCGATAATCCAAATCTACCTTACTTCCCCAAAATGTGTCGTAGGAGTGACACTGTTTTGTAGAGAACGTCATAGGTGTGACTTATTTTTCCAAAATATGTCATAGGAGTGACAATGTTTCGCAAAATATGTCATAGGAGTGACACTTTTCCATATGAAGGGTGACGCTTTTTCATAGAATGTGTCATAGAAGTAACACTTTATCATAGGAGGAATGACACTTTTTCATAAGAGGAGTGACACGTTTTCTCACAATTTGTCATAGGAGTGACACTTTTTCGTAGAATGTGTCATAGGAGTGACACTTTTCCATATGAGGAGTGACACTTTTTCGTAGAATGTGTCATAGGAGTGACACTTTTCCATATGAGGAGTGACACTTTTTCATAGAATATGTCATAGGAGTGACACCTTTTTATAGGGGGGTGTTACGCTTTTTCATTGTAGGGGTAACAGTTTTTCATATTATGTGTCATAGGAGTGATACTTTTTCTTCAAAAGTGAAAGGTTTGGCACTAAAGTTTTGCATTATCATAAGTATTGATTCCCAAATCGAGTATGTTAAAAGGTGCTGGTTGCCTGTTGATTCAAATAGACTACCAAACCCATATCAAACCAATAGCAATATATGTTTGAAAGATACTTATGGATCAGGATGGGGCTTTTTTAATACAAAAAAAGAGACTTGATCTTTTTTTCTGTAAATGCTTTAAAGCGACGTTTCGTCAGCTTGGTCTGCCGACCTCTTCAGGCTAGATGTTTATTAAATAAAAATACAGAATTACAAATCACGTATCACATTCGGTAAAAAAACCAATGATATATAAAAAAAGGAAACGAACCCTATTTACCTTAAACGTTGGCACAAGTCAACAAGTCAAAATTTATAACGATGTACAGTCATATTAACACTTACGGCTAGTGGCAAAGAACATTAACGTACATATCAATTTATACACAACGCTATCAAAATAGACGAAAGTATTGAAGTAGTCAATCATAACAAAAACAATCATGACGTTAGCAGTTAAAATTTCGAAAGTAAAGGAAAATAAATGCGGTTAAGTGTATAAATATCCTCTTTCTTGTTTATACTGTGTTTGTTACATTTTATGTGTATCATTTCCGATAAGAGTCTTTTTTTATAATTCCGCTCAATGTCTATAATTTTTGTGTCGTCCCAATTAAATTCATGATTCAAACTATTTTTGTGGGTGTGTACTACGGACTCGATGTTTTTGTTTTTCTTATGTTCATTGATTCTTGTTTTTAAAGAACGTTTGGTTTCACCAATGTACGTAGCTGGGCAATTTTACAAGTAAATTTGTACACCACACCTGTTTGATCCCATTTGTCAGACTTATCTTTCCCCAATTTAATCACGGAGTTCATACTTTTATTCACTGTGGGAATCGTGGTAATATTGTATTGCTTAAAAATTGAAGAAATTCTTTCGTAATTGTTAGTGAACGGTAATTGAATCTTAGGCATTTTTTGGAACATTGATTTTTTATGTGTATTTTTGTTGATGAATTTTGATTTATATTTTAGATACTGTAGACGTGTTTTAATATTTTTATCAATGAAAGTAGAAGGATACTCATTAAGAATTAACATATTTTTAATTTTTTTCAAATTCTCGAAATGAAATCGCTTGTCTGAAAGTACAATCGCTCTGTCAGTTAAGTTATAGATGATATTTCTTTTTTGCTGGATTGGATGTTTTGAAAGAAAATTGATTACTCTACTTGCAGAAGTTGGCTTTTGATACCAATTTGTACTAATTCTATTGTTTTCTTTAATTAATGTCATATCTAAAAAGCTAATACTATTATTATTTTCTATTTCATATGTGAATTGTAAACTTTTGTGGTATGAATTAAAAATGGAAACTACCAGATCAATGTGTTCTCTTTTTATGCACATAATAGTGTCATCAACATATCTATAATAAAAAAGTGGTACACTTATATTATATTTATTCTTCAAGGTTTGTAAACACATTTTTTCCAAATCATCCATAACAATATCAGCAAAGAGTGGAGAGATTGGGGAACCCATCGGTGTACCGTATATTTGTTTGTAAACCTTGTTATTGAAAGAGAAGTAAGTGTTGTCATATAAGAAACGGATACACTTTTTTATTTCATCTATGGGAATTAAACATTTGTTCATGATAGAACGCACGCGTTTATCGATACTGTCACATACAAGCTCCACCGGAATGCTAGTAAATAACGATTTGACATCTAAAGATAATAAAATGTGCTCATCCTGTAATTTGAAATTCTTTAATTTAACTTTTAGTTCAAAACTATTATTGATGTGGGATTCCGGTAACTTAATTGAATCTTTTAATTCTTTATAAATAATTTCGGCTAAAAGGTGAGTAGGACTATTTACTAGTGATATGATCGGGCGAAGTGGCGCATTTTTCTTGTGTATTTTTGGCAGGCCGTAACCTTTTGCTAAAGTTGTGTTCGTGAGAGTTAGTTGATTTTTATGGTATCTATCAGATAAAAACTCGTTATTGTTAAGATTATTAAGTATTACTTTAGTATCTAATCTTAATTTACTAAGCGGGTTTCTACTGACATTAATATAAGTATTTTGGTCCGACAAAAGTTCAAGCATTTTTGAGGTGTAATCAGATTTATTTAGACAGTCACATTGCCTTTATCAGCTTTTGTGAACATTATATTAGGATTATTTTTTAAAAATTTTTTGGAAGCTATTAGTTTTTTGGTGAAATTACGTTCTTCTGTCGAAATCTGGGTTTGTTTTTTAAGGGTCCAATTCAAGTTTTCCGTAACTTTTTCTCTTATGTCATTTTTTATCGACATTTCAACATCCAACGAATACAAACATTGTTCTATGTTTTTGATTGAAGATACAACGTCATTTTTAGACACACGTCTAGTATGACTGAAATTCGGACCTAATGATACAATATCTATAACCTCCGGGGGAACTTGAGTGTCACTTAAATTCTTAAACCAATTTTCCCTTTCATGAGAAACGTTATTTCTATTATTTCCTTTTATTAAACTAAGAAATTTGTTTGCGTGTATGTGATCGTGTCGTTTTCGTAATAATGAGAATTTTTTTTTGTGAAAAGTCAAAAAATTTTACTTTTGTAGAGAAGTCTAAGTTTGTTTTTTAAATAATCTTGTTTAGTTTTTTAAGATCAATATACACAGAGTTAATGTGTGCATTGATGTTCTTAATTTCCAACTTCAATAATTTCGACGCAAAGTAATTATTCAAATTATCAAAAAAAGATTTACACTTCTTATTTTGAAACGTAACGTACGAGAACTTCCTACTTAAGTTGGTGATGTGCCGTGGAAGGATGTTATTACTTCTGCAACGAAGAAGGAACACTCGTTGGGAAGTGAGCTCCGCTAAGCGTTGTTGTAAGTCAATCCATTGTTTCAAATAGTTTTTCATCGAATGTCCATAGTGTGAATTTATAAAACTGAAGAAACTCTTGTGGGAGTTAGAGTCCATGTCCAATCCGAGACTCGTGTATGTTTGAGATGTGAATTTATCGCCCTCCATATTATTCATGTTTGAAAGATACTTATGGATCAGGATGGCAATATATATATATATGGGTCGTTCCTGTACTTTTTTTAAAAAGTGTGCGCGGAGGGGTCGTCGATTTTGTCGACGATTTTTTTTATGAAAGTACATATAAAAAAAATAGCTTGTGCAAAATTTCAGCCCCTTATCTCATTCCTAATTCCTGCTGGAATTTTTTTAAACCCTGATTTTGACCTGTTTTTAGCCAGTTTTCAAGAAATTCTAAAAGGCTGAAATTTTAACAAAATGAGGTAGGTGAGGTCTCATTTTTTTTGTCTTTCTTCAAATTTTAAGAAAAAAAATACACTGATATGAAATGATGATTTAGGTTTTATTGGCGATCTGTGATATGGCCATTGCATTTCATCATTTTTAGATCATCTTTAAACCTCTATATCTCGTAACTGGTTCCACATTTTTGAGCTCACTAGGTCTCATTTTTTTTTGTCTCAACGAGACCTTTAATTTCTTTTTTTGAGGACCTAAATTGATTGAATAGACTTCAAGATACAGCCTTTTGAAGTTGACGTTTTTATCAAAAATCGCGAAAATCAACCGTGTTCATGGTCACAGTGTCAACCGAATTTTAATTAAAAATCATTAACAAAAGTATTTTTCATTAGAATATGATGTTATCTAACTATACTCTTTTCCTATCATAGGAAAAAGTCAAAAAATAATTTTTGTCGAGCATTATAATATCTAATTTTTCGATACCTAAAATAATCAAAAATGGCTCTCTACTGACATGAATTCTACCATCTTATAATTATTTTTGACACGTATACGTAACATAGATACAAAGGTGGTTCCTAGACCTTTAAAATCCGTAGTCGCTGATTTTTCTAGGACCACTAGAGCCAAAGTTATAACCGTTTTTATAAAAAAATATTTTTCAAGTGGTAAAATTAGAGCTTGTGAAATATAGGAAAAGTTTTATTTACAAGATCAACCATAAGTTTGGCATAATTGTCTTAAAAAAAGTGCTGAGGCTGCATATTTTGAAGATCTTAGGCTGTGTCTACACTATGCGAGAAGCACGTGCGATTAGCCCAAGCGATACGAGTAAGCAATGCGTGTTGGACAAAATATTTAAAATACTTAAAATGATAAATAATATCATTTCACTACGATATTATTGATGATATTATTTATCGCTAAATATAGATCTACTAATTGATCTACTACGATTGTTCGGGATTGAAGTATCCAAAGTGCCCGCTAGATGGCAAGCGTCCGATGCGCTCCCACTATGAAAAACATCACCCGGCGGGCTTAAATAGAGTCCTGTGGCGCCTAGTCGCTACGTGCTTTATGCACATTCCTTTTACCTTACCACTTTCCGTTTTACCTATACAATGCCTTATTGCCTGTTTACTCGTACGCATAAGCGTTCATACCTTTTTCTGCAATCAACTTTCACTTTCGAGTAAAGTTGGTTGCATAGACTCTTGAAGTCTAATTTTCCCGTTTATTTCTTCTCGCTGACAAACCCTAATAATATAAACTCACATTTACGTTCAATCGTATACAACGATATTATTTATCATTTTAAGTATTTCAAGTACTTTGTGCAAAACGTATGGCTTGTCGCATGCGCGCACCGGTTGCGCTTCTCGCATACCTAGTATAGACATGGTCTTAAATGCAGGTTTTCTATAGTTTTACGTGCGTAATACGTATAAGCTCAGGTTAAATGAAACATACATAGATAGTTTCATTTAACCTGTGTTGACGTAAGTTAATAGATGACAGGCATCCATTTTTCTGTGCGAGACACCCGTGAACCCGTCATCCGTTACACGACACACGGCACGGAATGTCCTTAAACAATGAGTACAAGTTACAATAAAAAATGAAATGAATATTTCTAAGTAGAATTGTGAAGGTAGTTGAGCAGAACTATTACCAAGTATATCAGTATTGGTTTGGTTGAGTTTTATAAATTGTACAATTGTGTTTTGTAAGCGTTATCTTCTCAGGAATTGAAAGAAAATGATGTGCTATATTGGTGAATTGCATGAGGATGATAAATGTCATTTAGAGCATTACACAAGAAATAAATCTCTTAATCTAATTAGTAATCTTAGTAATGAATTAAAGCTGTATTTATCATTTAGGATTAAAAATTTTGATATTAATGTAGAAAATAAATTTATTTGCGACCATCATCTTCATAAATATGATACTCGATATACAAGTTGACAAAGGAAGTGTTGCAATTGTTTTAATAATCATTCAAAATCCATTAAGAATAATTTAGTAATGATTAGTGCTGATAAATGTGATAAATTTCGTAACATTTGTAATATAAATTTAGATCCAGGTAATAAGTACTGTAAAAACTGTGAGTTCAAAATTACGTCAATAATAACAAAAAATGCAGAAAAAGATGAAAACACTGGGAATGATGGTTTAAAAGTAAATAATAATGAGCAGCTTTCTTCAAGTAGTCAAGTTTCTTCAAGTAGCCAAGTGTGTACATCAGAAAGTTCAGAAGATATATTATTGAGCCAAGGTTTTCAACGTTTAAATAAAATGCTCGATGGATTTTATGAACCTCCTCTTAAACGAGAGAAACTTAGTGATTATCGCTTGGAAAATAAAACATACAGTGTTTTAGAATCAATGAATACGAAATTTTGTACAACAGTTAATAAAACATTGAATCGTAATTTGCCAACTCAATGCAATCTTAAACAGCTACAAGAGGATAGTATGTCATTTCACGGAATGATTGGAAACATAATTAAGTGTTATAATGAACAAACTAATTTTGGTAAAAAAATATCGTTATTGACATTACTTCCAAATCATTGGAAATTTGAACAAGCAAAACATTATTTCCAATGTTCACGTTATATGTTTAATAAAGCAAATGAAGTTAAAATTACTGTAGGTAAGTTAAACAATGGTTTGTAATAAATTCTTAATATCTTGATTATAGACATAGTGTAAACATATAGAATCGATAATCCTTTATACATTAGGTTACATATATTATATTACACTTGAGAATTATTAATAGAAAATTTTAGTTTAATTTATTAAAATCTATGTAATTTTTGTTCAAGCAACTATAATGATAAAGGGTACCCCTATAAAATATTTAATTTAAAATCCTCATAATTATTTATTTATATTACTCATGTATTATTACTTAAGTATTATTATTTATGTGTTACTTACGTATTGCTTACGTATTGCTTAAGTATTGTTTACGGATTAAGTAAAATAATACATGAATTGTAATTTAAACATTTAAATGAAATCCGATTTAATTAGAAAGAATCTATATTTGAGAAATCTCAATGTTCTCTCTGTTTACAAGCTGTAATCTCATATTTTCTTTTTATTTTTTAACATTGAGGAACGGGAGAAAAAATAATTTCCAAAAAATGCGATTTTTAGGCCTAACTGGTATAAGGAAGGGAGATAGGTGCCCGGAAAAATCGTAGAAAATTCTTTTTTTAGTATACTTCTATGAAATCACTGTCATTTTTCGCTTTCATTAATAGTGGCATTTTGCCTATCTTAACATGGGGTACCCTTCTTTATTCATTATTAGATAAAAAATAATAAAGTAATTATTGGATTTTAAAAGAACTATTAAAATTAATATAAAAAAAAAAAAATAAAAAAAATAAATTAATTCTAAACTATTTCTTTTCTTCCAATATAACAAGTCATAGTAATTAAAATAGAATAAACATTGAGCTAAATTTTATCATCTTGATAATCGTTAAATTAAAAAAAATAATATTGGTATTATGATTTTATTTTGTGATTAAGTATACACTATTTGAAATTAATTTCAAAATATATTTTTCCAGGTGTCTTAGGAACTATTAAGCGTAAAGTGTACAGCATTCATTCTAATGAAGTTAGAGAATCTGTAACTCAGTATTATAGAGATGAAAACAATAGTAGAATATGTAGCGGCATTAAAGATTGCATCAGTGTTAAAAATCCTATTACTAATATCACAGAGAAGTTACAAAAAAGACTGTTGATGTATGATTTGAAGGATCTATACAACAATTGGGTGGAAGAAGTATATGAACAGCATTTTAAAGATCAGCGCAAACTAGGTTTCAGTATATTTGCTTCTTTAAGGCCAAAAGAATGTATTAGTGCTGGAGCACCTGGTACATATACAATTTGTGTATGTCCTATTCACCAAAATGTCAAATTAAAATTGTCTGCCATCAACAAAAATTTAGCCTCCCGAGTAATTTTAAATGATTGTGTTTGTTCAACAGATTGGAGCGATTGTATGCTACATCTTTGTGAAAACTGTCCTGGTAAAGCAGAAATTCTGAAAATATTAGAATCAAGCTCATGCGAAGATGTTTCAGAGATTGAATATCATAATTGGGTAAATAATGCTGAAATACAATCTAATAATAGAGTCAGTCTTATTATGGTAAAAGAACCTACAAGAAATTTTATTATAAATTTAGCCAATGACTTATGGGAGTTAACAAAGCATCATTATGTGACTGAAATGCAAAAATGTTATTTAAAACATTGCAAAACAATTATTACTCCAGATACATGTATTATACTTCAAGATTTTGCTGAAAATTTCTTATTTGTTTGTCAAGACTCGATCCAAGCATTTTATTTTAATAATACACAAGCAATTGTACACCCGTTTCTAGTGTATTATAAAGAAGACAATAACGACAAATTACAAACCTTATCTGTATGTGTTATTAGTGATTGTTTAAAACACGATGCTTGTGCAGTTAACACTTTTCAAGGGCAACTCATTGCACTTCTAAAACGAGATTTTCCGTTTATTGAGAATGTACATTATATGTCAGATGGAGCACCTACCCAATACAAAAACAAGTAAGAGTACTTTTATTGTAGTATATTAATACGTACTATATGAACAAAATAGACACCCTTAGATTTTTTTTCATTAAATGACCTGAAAAAATTTAATTTTAATTATTAAGAATATGTCAAAGTAATATTCTGAAAGTATATTTAATTTGTGTGAAAAACTATTTTGAGACCCAGAACATCAAAATCCATAAAGACCCTGGATCTGCAGGTTACACCCGAGTTAAAATTTTACATTATGTAGAAAACAGCTTTAAAGATAAAATTACTAAAACAGTTCTTTATTTCTTCTGTATATCGAATTTAAAAAAAGCAACAACTTCTACGATGCAAGTTCAAATAATTTGTATTATTATGTACACAATATTAAACAGATTTATTTTATTTTTTATAATTTTTACCTTCAAGATAGTATTTATTTACTGTAGGAACAATTTCATTAATATCTGCCATCATGAGGAGGATTTTGGCTTAAAAGCTAAGTCGCACAACTTTTTTTCTACTAGCCATGGGAAAAGTCCGTGTGATGGATGTGGAGCAGTGATTAAACGAACAGTACGCAGGGCATCCTTACAAAGAACATCAGAAAAACCAATTTTAAATCCAAAAGACATGTATGATTACGTTAGTGAAAATATTGATGGAATAAGGTAAAAATAATATAATTTAGATTTTTTGACTATATTATTTGATTATGTATTTGAATAATAAATCATTATGTGTTATAAAAATATAGAATATTTGGTTTTTAGATCTATTTGGGTGAGTCAAGAAACAATTGAGAAAAGGCGTAAAGTACTAGAATGCCGTTTTAAATTGACCCGAACTATACAGAATACAAGAAAATATCACTGCTTTATACCCATTGATGATTCAACATTAAAAGCAAAACTTACTTCGTTTGATAATGATTATAAAATAGTTAAAATAAAATGAATATTACAAAAAAAATTTTACTTAAATTCTTATTTTCAACTTTAATTATCTATAAAGTCTGCATAGGTAATTTAATCAACCTAAAGCCATTACTATCGCTTGCTCGCGTTGCATGCGCGCATGGCTTGCTCGCATCGCTTGGGCTGATCGCACGTGCTTCTCGCATAGTGTAGACACGGCCTAAGATCTTCAAAATATGCAGCCTCAGCACTTTTTTTAGGACAATTATGCCAAACTTATGGTTGATCTTGTAAATAAAACTTTTCCTATATTTCACAAGCTCTACCAGTTGAAAAATATTTTTTTTATAAAAACGGCTATAACTTTGGCTCAAGTGGTCCTAGAAAAATCAGCGACTACGGATTTTAAAGGTCTAGGAACCACCTTTGTATCTGTGTTACGTATACGTGTCAAAAATAATTATAAGATGGTAGAATTCATGCCAGTAGAGAGCCATTTTTGATTATTTTAGGTATCGAAAAATTAGATATTATAATGCTCGACAAAAAATTATTTTTTGACTTTTTCCTATGATAGGAAAAGAGTATAGTTAGATAACATCATATTCTAATGAAAAATACTTTTGTTAATGATTTTTAATTAAAATTCGGTTGACACTGTGACCATGAACACGGTTGATTTTCGCGATTTTTGATAAAAACGTCAACTTCAAAAGGCTGTATCTTGAAGTCTATTCAATCAATTTAGGTCCCCAAAAAAAGAAATTAAAGGTCTCGTTGAGACTAAAAATGAGACCTAGTGAGCTCAAAAATGTGGAACCAGTTACGAGATATAGAGGTTTAAAGATGGTCTAAAAATGATGAAATGCAATGCCCATATCACAGATCGCCAATAAAACTTAATCATCATTTCATATCAGTGTATTTTTTTTTCTTAAAATTTGAAGAAAGACAAAAAAAATGAGACCTCACCGACCTCATTTTGTTAAAATTTCAGCCTTTTAGAATTTTTTGAAAACTGACCAAAAACAGGTCAAAATCAGGGTTTAAAAAAATTCCAGCAGGAATTAGGAATGAGATAAGGGGCTGAAATTTTGCACAAGCTTTTTTTTTTATATGTACTTTCATAAAAAAAATCGTGGAAAAAATCGACGACCCCCCCGCGCACACTTTTTAAAAAAAGTACAGGAACGACCCATATGTATATTGTAAAACAAATGAAAGTATAATTAGTTAGAGTTCAGCTGAAGTGTTGATACATAAACACCTCAGATTTTGTGATATGTGTGCCGCGAATGGATTTGACTATAAGTAACAGCTGCAGCTTTAATATATGTTTAGTTCGAGGTGAACTCTGAAAGCATAAACATGACATATCCTCAGCGAGAAGCGGATAGTCTTCGTATATTCAAAGATGCTATCAAGCAAAAATCTATGTCTCTGAAGAACAGCATCGATAATTCTCTCGATAATGTGGGAAATGATGTCTCTTATTTAAAGATGACGGTGGATTTAGATTTATCATTCTAATAAAGATGCATATGATTTCTCAACCAATAAAAATTCATCGAGAAAACTTTGGAAAGAAAAACATGACAAATGTAAAATAAAAAATGTGGCCTAGTGATGATGAGGAGGAAGAGGAAGAAGTTGTTTAATCATTGCAAGGCAATATTGCAACTGCATATGAACTCAATGTCTGGGATGACCCTAACAAATTAGTTGACCGCCTTCGAGTATCCATTGTTGAGCAAAATATGGTAAACAAATCTGCAGAAATCTATTTTATTATTAATGAACTTCGCGAGGCAAGGCTCATGTTAAATGGTAAAGGAATGGTGATTGATTGGGAGGTAATTGTACGTGGTTATACCTCACAGGTGGGAGCGTTTATTAGGGCTCTCACCATTTAAAAAATACAAATTTTTTTAGGTTAGCATACACAGATGTCTGGGAAAGCCAGCGTAGTAGTTGCTCAGCTGACCGCTAGGTTGCTTTATCACGGTCTTGCCTGGAAATCTAGAGGCATTCTCTACACTGACGTGGAGCAAAATCATTCGAGATAGTCTGTATGATGCAACGAAGGTATTTGTCCATGGTGAAGTGAGGAGAGAGTGGTTAAGACGCTTCAAAGTCCACGCCATCGACGTCATTGAGTACGGCTATCCAGACTTTGACGAGCCTAATAAGGCGGTGACTATTTGCACCAATCACAATGAAGCATATAAAGCTGCGTGTGCACTTCACAACGTCAAGTATGAAAAATTTTTACTTCAAATACATACATATGGATTATGAATAAACTCTATTAATAAATGATGGAGAGGTAATGTACCTCATGGTTGGGGCTCTCATCGATAAAAAAAAAATTTACCGTTCGATGCTCCACGAATTCCCGCCGGAACGGTGAAAATTTTGTCCAGCTTCTTAAATTTCCCGCCCTTTCAAATTACCCGCCATTTTTAAATTTCCCGCCATTTCGTATTTCCCACTCTGTCGCTAAAGTAGATTTCTACCTTATCAATCGTTGGTAATGATAGCATGGAGGAGAGAGCGCTCGCGCGCGATGGTGGAGAGTGGCGGTGTAGAGTGCTAGTATGTATAGTATATGTAGTACATATAGTATATGCAGTATACATAGTATATGTAATATACATAGTATATACAGCATACATAGTATATAATGCATTCATTGTATGTAAAAGTTAATGTATTACGATTCTTACAGTTGCCGATGGAGATAATCAGCTGTGTCAGTAAGGTAGAAATACCGTAGGGCTCGTATGTAATATAGTGAGCTGAGACGTGAAGAAACTTGTCTAAATTTCCAAGAAATTCGTACCTCCCCTTTTATATTTCGGATCGTGGTGCTCGACCAGTCAGAGAGCTCCATGCCATGTTTCCAAGAATTCTATTGGATGTTTGAAATTGCGTCAGCCAATCAGAGAGCTCCGTGCAAGTCTGAACCTGTTGAAACCGTTTTTCGAAGAATTCTGTGAAGGTTTGAAAATGCGAATCCCATTGAGCGTTGGTGGGATATAGTATGCATGCTTCGTGTGTTATCTATATATGGATTGGGAGTATATGCTTGTGTCCCTAATATCATATGAATCAAAACTCGAGCGCTTATGCTCCTCTTGTTGAACAGGAGAAAAAAGAGGAGAAATAATAAAAAATGAAATAAATTAATTCATCAATTATTTGACAAACCAGCACCCACCCTCACACGATGTATGAGTATAGGTAGTGGTTTGCACAACTTGACTTATAGCCGGCAGTGCGCCTACTCAGCAGTGGACAGCGCGACGATTCTGGCTCGCCGGCTAGTGGAGCGTGCAGTATACATAGGGCATATCATGTATGTCATCTAACAAGTATCAGAATTATTGATGAGTTTGGAGCTATCTGATACGGCTCTGTAGAGTTGGATAGCCTATCTGATTTGCATACTGCTCTGTCGGTAAGGTAGACATGGCTGATTTTCTGCAGGTGGCGCTACGAAGGGTATCGATGGAAACATAACCTCAAAAAGTTTACAAGGTAGAGTTGGGTATTGCATATTGCTCTGTCGGAAAGGTAGAGATGCATGATCCATCTGCAGATGCCGCTACAAAGGGTATTGATGGAAACATAACCTCAAAATGTTTACAAGGCAGAGTTGGGAAGTGCATACTGCTCTGTCGGAAAGGTAGAGATGCGTGATCCATACAGATGGCGTTACGAAAGAGTGGGTACCAATGAATACATAACCTCATAATGACAACATCACCTCAAAAATGACCTCAAAATGTTTACAAAGCAGAGTTGGGTATTGCATACTGCTCTGTCGGAAAGGAAGAGATGCGTGATCCATCTACAGATGGCGCTACGACAGAGTGGGTATCAATGGAAACATAACCTCGATATGACAACATAACCTCAAATGTACACCAATTTTCAGAAGTCATGCTATTGTAAAGGCAAAAATCGAACGGCGGAACGGACAGAAGGACCCCGCACACAATGTATGGAAAATAATCATTCGGTCAAATTGGATCAAACTTGGGGAAAAGATAGATCTTGAGGTCCTGAACAAAAGTTCTCATGGGCAAAACCCCCCAAAATTTGACCGAATGATTTTTTCCCATACATTGTGTGCGGGGTCTTTTTATGAGTTATGATATGACTTTATTAGAAAGAAATGAAAAAAATGAAAACGAATGAAAAAAATGAAAAAAATAAAATAATGAAAAAAGGCAAATAAAAAAATAAGAAAATAATAATTAATAATAATTAATCAATTAATTATTTAACAGAATACTACCTGCCCTCACACGATGTGGCAAAATCCAAATTTTTTAAATTGGGGTTAACAGCCTATATTGTATTCTGCTCTGTTGGTAAGGTAGAGTTGGGTTATCGGCCACCCTACAATTACCACCCACCGGCAAGGTAGCTCTCTACCGTACCGACTGTTGGTCTGCTAGTAGAGTTGGGTTATTGGCCTCCCTGCAATTACCGGCAAGGTAGCGCTCTACTCTACCGACCAAGCTAGGAGGAGTTAGGTTATCGGCCTCCCTGCAATTACCACTCGCCGGCAAGGTAGCGCTCTACCTTACCGACCGAGCTAGACAGAGTTGGGTCATTGTCCTTCCTGATAATGCAGTCTGCTCTGTTGATAAGGTAGAGTTTTGCCGGTAAGGTAGAGTTGGGTTAGTGATAATGCAGTCTGCTCTGCTGATAAGGTAGAGCGTTCTGCCGATAAGGTAGAGCGTTCGGCCGGTAGGGTAGAGTTGGGTTATTGGCCTCCCTGCAATTACCACCCGCCGGTAAGGTAAAGCTCTACTTTACCGACCGAGTTTTTATTGGCTTCCCTGCAATTACCACCCATCGGCAAGGTAGCGCTCTACCTTACCGACCGAGTTGGGTTATTGGCCTTCCTGCAATTACCATCCACCGGCAAGGTAGCGCTCTACCTTACCGACTGAGCGCCAGCTTAGAGGGTAAGTGAGCTCGAACTGCCCTAGCTCACCTACTATTCTATTTTTGAAAAATTCTTTAAACCCATTTTTTTGTGATGTATATATTCTAAAAACTGGTTTTAATGTATAAAAATGATAAAATAGATTATTTTTACTTTGAATGTGGGATATGCAGGCTATTAAAATAAAAAAATGATGTATTTGTACGTATACATATACACGTGCATGTTTATGTGTATTGATAAGATAATAAGTAAAGCCATTATAGTTAATAAAAAAGTTTGAAGTTTTAAGTAAAAATGAAACTGCAATTGAGAAAGTAAGTTTTTGGAGACCTTCTAAAATGAAACACATTTGTTCGTAAATAATAAAGTTTCGGAGATATAGTAGAAATCATTTATAAAAAATCAATGATACCTCACTTTTTCGCTCATTTTATAACTCTCGGTATTTTTAGGAGGTTCAAACGTCTTCCTGTGCACTGGATGTGAATACTCTGGGAAAGAAACTATCAAACAAATTTAAAATAGAAAAAGAGCAAATAAACAAGCCTGAACTAAAGGTAATAGATATTGATATAGACAATGGTGATGACAACGAGATTGAACTAGACATTAACCAAAGAAACTTCAGTAATACTGAATATACGTACAAGTTACTACATGTATACACGAACGAAAGAACAAATTGAAAATGTGCAATTATTGAGGTAACATCTAACATCTATAAACATATCAAAGAAAATTTTTTCCACACTGTTTTTGAAATAACAAAGTTTTGACGAGCCATATTTGGTAAAAAATGCCATGTCTACGCGGAACATCGCGCTTGGCGTGAGCGTAGCGCTGCTCCCCCCCCCCCCCGTCCACCTCGCGTCGCTCGGTCGACGGCATCGGTCGCTGCGCGCCCAGCGGCGCGCGCAGCATCGGCCGTTGCACGCAGCGTCGGCTCCGGCTACACGAGCAGTGCCACGTGTCTCTTCAACTCGAACTCTCCGTCCGTAGGTATAAAATACGGTAGCGACCATGGCTCGCTCTCATTCGTCCTCTGACGCCCGTCTGAGCTGCATGGTCTCCTGCAGTACTCCAGACTGGACTGGCGCATGGAATCGCAAGCCGCTGCACTTATAACAGTATTTTCATTTCATCTTATATTCCTTTCAGCCTTCAATTCTTATTATCATTATTATTGTTATTATCATTGTAATTTTGAATTAATAAATTCTTAAAGAATCATATTTAGCGAAGCATACTACGTCATTTGAGATCTCCTCTTCTCTACGGTCGCAGATCGATATTGTAGTAACATTTGGTCCTTCGAGCCGGATCCGGGGAGAGTGTGAGATCTCATAGAGGTGTGTATTGGAGATCCAGAGGCGTAATCGACTGATTACATACGGGAGTCGCTTCGCACCGTCGACCGACTCAGACCAGGTTCTTGGGCCGAAGTGGGTAGCAGCGATATGCGCGCAGCGCCGGCTCTAGTAGAAAGCGGCCTAAGCTTTCTACAATAGAAGCCGGGCGCGCGTGTTCGGAACCTGTGCCGAGGCGCTCCTGCCGGACTACAGGTAATTCTACAACGGCGAACTCCATGAGCGTAGAATACCCCCGTATATTACTTTCGCGTACCCCGAAGATGGATTAATACCCTCCCTTAACTTCACCCCGTTACACGTAGACCATGTGTTGTTTTTTTAACGTTGTAGATACTTTATTCTTTTTCCACAAGTTATACAGTAATTCTTTCTTTTTCCACAAGTTATACAGTAATTCTTTCTCTTTACACTTTTGATCTTATTAATTATTAAATTAATATAATGGCACATCTTTATCATTGACATTATAAAATTAACAGTTAATTAAAAAAAATTTATAGTATAATTTATTAAAAATAATATATTAAACCTTAAGAATATAGAGTTTGAATAATGAATATATGTTTTTTATAACTTAAAAATAATAGAATAGAGAGAAAATATGTGCAAAAATTAAAAACTATTAATTTTGAAGCGTGCTATGACTGAATGCTTGCAATTGAGTATATATATTATATATTTTAATATAAGATTTTTAAATTAAATTATATATCAAATAGCATGGTACTACTTTAATAAAAATGTTATGAAGCGAAGTCCTAATAAGAGAATCATATTTTATTTATAAATATCTGATCCTTATAACTGTAACGGGGTCGATATTGTCCGCACCGCCCAATTCCCGAAGCGGATTTGCCGATGAACGGCGCAGCAAAAGTCGAATGCGCGAGCACTAGCTCGTGCAAACCCTCGGCGATGTCTATTTCCTCACACTGCTGCGTGTCGTCGCTCGTCGTCGGCTGCCTTCGTCGGCAGCCGCACCTACCGGCATTACAACGCGCGACTTCGTCGTCACGCTCATTCTCTCGGCCGTGCTGCCCCAGCTGCCCAGAAACGCACGAGTACTGTGCACTCGCGCCCGCGGAGGCTGATGGTATCCTATACCCCCGTGCCACCGACTAGGAAAAGGATATGGGAGGGGCGCGCTAAATCAGACGCGAACTCGTAAGAAAGAATTAAAGGTTTATTTGGGAACGGTTCACTCTCCGATACAGAGAACACGTGGCGCGTGCTCTGTACACGCGCCGATGCGGGTGGTGCGCCCGCGTACGCGAAGTACGTGTGTGTTCGACCGCACCCACGTACGCGCAAAAGCGGCTCGAGCCGACGTGGCCGATCACCGCGCACGATCGACGCTCGCGCACGCGTCGGCTGCCTCGCTCGCTCGTTCGCGAATCGCTCCCCGGGCGTACGTCGTCCGCGGGCAGTACGCGCGTTCGCCTGGCCAGGACTTACCTCGTATAGGGAGTTACGGCGACGGGTATCGGCGCGGCAGCGCTGGCTCGTTCGCCTGCGTCTCTCTCTCCCTCTCCTACGGCGGCGATCTGGCCGTACCTGGCTGTCGGCTGCGCTGTTCTCTCTCTCTTTCTCTTCCTCCTTCGCTCTATCGGCCACGGTCGAGCGCGGCTCTTGCCTCTCTCTCTCTCTCTCTCTCTCTCTCTCTCTCTCTCTCTCTCTCTCTCTCTCTCTCTCTCTCTCTCTCTCTCTCTCTCTCTCTCTCTCTCTCTCTCTCTCTCTCTCTCTCTCTCTCTCTCTCTCTCTCTCTCTCTCTCTCCCCCCTCTCCCACGAGGGAACGCGGCTCTCGGTAGCGAGGGACGCGCCGCACAGTGATGCCTATCTACTCAAAAGTGATGAAAATTCGTGCTTTAGCACAATAAGGCTCAAAAATTTTTTATAAAATACGTTTGGGACTCCTGAAGTAATTTCCTACGATAAATCGTTTCCCTCATGGCTGTAGCATTGCTCATTTTTTTAGTAATGAATATGCTAAATGCCGTTTTTTGGAGTTTATTTTTTTTCTTTTTGTTTTTAAGAACGATTAATTTTTTTTTTGTTTTATAATAAGCGCCCATTTTTTATAAATATAATTTTTTTCAAAATTCTAGGACTTATGCAGTTGTTTATAAAAAATTATATTTATAAAAAATGGGCGCTTATTATAAAACAAAAGGATTAAAAAAATTAATCCTATTTAAAAAAAAAAAAAAAATAAACTCCAAAAAAACGGCATTTAACGTATTCCTTACTAAAAAAAGAGCAATGCTACATCCATGAGGGAAACGATTTATCGTAGTAAATTACTTCACGAATCCAAAACGTATTTTATAAAAATTTTTTGAGCCTTATTGTACTAAAGCACGAATTTTCATCACTTTTGCATCGATCGGCACCACTGTGCGCCGGGCTGCGTCTCTCCCTCGACGCCACCGCTGCGCCGCTCACTCTCTCGCTCTCGTCCGCTGCACCACACAGCACTCGATGCCCTCTCGTGCGCTCTTCTCACTCTTTCTCTTTTCTCGCGGGGAAAATACCGAGGTCGCGTGACGAAGGCACCGGGCACGGGTTGTAGCCTAGGCGATACTGATCGCCTGTTCCCTCGTCGGCACGCGCAAGCATCTCTCGGCCTTGCCCTTTGCGCAAGGTTGAGAGATGTTTACCTCTTCGGTATTAGCTCGTACCGTCGCGGTGTGCTGAGACTCGCCTCATGTCTCCTTAGTGCATACCGATACACAAATACGGGCGCACGCACGCGCGCCGACCGTTACATAACCTAATTTCATTTTGATATTTTTATAGTAAATAAATAATTCATTTATTCATACTAATATCATTTTGATATTTTTATAGTAAATAAAAATATCAAAATGAAATTAGGTTATAAGGATCAGATAATTTTGTATTTTTTTTTTTGACCCATAATCTTAGGTTAAATAATAAATTCAATTTTAAGTAGATACCAAACGCATGAGTCAAGCATATTAGTGAGGAAAGTGGAGTTGATTGCATATTCAGAAAATTGTAACTGAATGTAATTCAGAATTCACAGTTACGTAAGGCTTATTATATACGTCTAATATTATTGAAAATAAATGTGAAATGTTCTATTTGATGCTTTAAAAAGATTCTGTGAGTGGATCTATGATGTAAGATGTATGAATAATAATAACTTTCAAAATCAATCATGCGGTCAGAAATGCCAATTATTGGTTTTTCTTGATATTTCAGAAAATTGTAACTTTTTGCCCTTAGCTTGGCCAGTATCGATCCACATCTCATTTTGAAGGATTTTAAAAGAAGAATCCAAAAAAATTTTGTCGAACAAAAAATATTACACAGCTCTCTTAATATCCTTCGCTGAAGGTATAATAAAAATCAACTAATCAGAGACTTTCATAAAAGGTCACAAAAAAAAATACTTGCACATTCTACAGTAAAATGCAAACTTTTTCCCAATCAATATTCTATACAAAAAAGTTTCGAGATTTTGAATAAAATAATAAAGTTGAATTTTAACCGAAAATTTAAAAAAAATTGGTTTTTCAATATTCCGTAACTCTTTTATTTTTGAAAATTTCGGTCTAAAACTGTACGAACATTTTTTTTTTTCATACAAAATTAGAAGTAAACCGATTTTCAGCGATTTTAAAATTTTGACCCACTCACTTCATCTGATATATATATATATATTGTAACGTGGCAAATTGCCAGTCACCTATGAACGCGTTCCAAAGGAGATACGTGAAGACGAGCACGGCGGCCGCGGCGAGCTACGCTCGACACCCGAGCACACACATGCGCGCGCCCGTTCCTCCCCGCTGTCATCACCGCGCACCCGTCCCTTCCCTCCCGTATCCAGCAGGCCAGGAGACGGCCGAACCGGCAGCAGCTACACCAAGAGCAGCTGCAGCTGGAGCATCAGCGAGCTCGCTCTCTCAGGCCGCTGACAGGAGCAGCCGACACGCAAGAGAGAGAGAGAGAGAACGAGAAGCGCTGTGCCATAGCGCCGTCGGCCGTCCATGAGAGACGCCGCGCGCGAGCAGCAAGAGTCACGTGGACTGCTCGCTCGCACCGCGATGAAGAAGACGGCCGATCGGCGAACTGGAGCGGAGAGCAGAGCGAGCACGCCGGCCGGCATTTTCTTCATTCTGTCGCCTACCGCCATGCCGCGTGCCGCAACCAGGAGACCGAAACAGATTCGCGCGTGTGTGCCCAACGAGCGTCGTCGCCGAGAGAGAGTGAGAGCTGCAACGACGGTCGTCGTCGAGGGCCCAGCTAAGGAAGCAGAAGGAGAGAGAGAACGAGAGCCCTGCAGCAGCGGAACCTCCTGGCCGAGGTTTACCCCTTTTATTTCCAGTTCCCGTTGTTCCTCGCGTGGTGTGTGTGCGTGTCCGCGTCGGGAGTCGCGAAAGACTCCGAACTCGGGCCAGCTGCAGCTCGTGCTGTAGCTGTAGCTTAGATTAGCATTCGTTGCTCTCAGTGAAGCTAGCCGGCGAAGGCTTAAGATTTGGTGCAAGTGACGCGTGCACCTGGCGTCCATACCGTTGTATTGTACATTTAATTTATAGTAATAAACTACTTAGAGTTTTATCCGGTTGTTCTGTGAATTTAGTAATTACCCACGCACCTCTGCCCTGATCCCCAGCGGAGTGTGACAATATATATAATGTAACGGAGTAAGGTTTGCTCGGGTTACTCGCTTTTCCAAAGCGGAGTTGCCGATGAACGGCGCAGAAAATAATAGGCGCGAGCACTTACTCGTGCCAACCCGCGATGTCTTCTTCTCCCTCGCACTGCTGCGCGCCGTTACTCGCCGTCGGCTGCCTTCACCAGCAGCCACACTTACCGGCGTTAAAACACGCGACATCGTCGTCACGCTTTCTCTGTCTCAGCGTGCTTCCCCTGCTGCTCAGTAACGAGCAAGTACCCTGTACTCACACCCGCGGAGGCCGGTGGTATCCTATACTCCGTGCCACCGAATAGGAAATGGAATTGCGATGGGCGCACGAAATAACGAGAGAACAAATATAAAAGAACACTTGAATTTATTGCCACTCCGGCGATTAAATTAGTATAATACACTCGCGGCGCGTGCTATACGTACGCACCGGTCCGGGTGGTGCGCCTGCGCACGCGAAGCACGTGTGTGTGCGGTCACACATACGTACGCGCAAAAGCGGCTCGCGCCGACGTTGCCATCGCCGCCCACGATCGGAACTCGCGCGCCGTCGGCGAGCCTCGCTCGCTCGTTCACAACCCGCTCTCTGGACGTACGTCGTCCGCGGGGAGAGCGCGCGTTCGCCTGGCCAGAACTTACGTCGCCTAGTCCGCAATGCTGCAGAAGGGCGGGTTGGGTGGCCTCGGCTTTCCTGCACGCCGTAATTCCCTCTCTCACTCTCCCTCTGCTCTCCTTCGCCGCGATCTGGCCATAGATGGCTGTCGGCCGCGCTGCTCTCTTTCTTTCTCTCTTTCTCTCTCCCTGCCGTAGTCGAGCGTGATCCTCGGCGCTTCTCTGCGAGCTCGTCCCAGGTGCACTGTTGCACTCTCCCTCCTTCTCTTACTCTCGTGCACAGGGCGTCACTCCTCACGAATCCTCACGAATCCTCGCCTACTCCGCGACACCCCCCCCCTCCCTCTCTCTCTCTCTCTCTCTCTCTCTCTCTCTCTCTCTCTCTCTCTCTCTCTCTCTCTCTCTCTCTCTCTCTCTCTCTCTCTGTTGCTCGCCAACTGGGCCATTGCCAACGGGGTTGAGCTGAATATGGATAAAACGAAGGTGATGATCCTTGGTAGCCATATATATACGTCACGGCTAGACCTCAACACCATCCCAAAAGTTTCGATTAACGGGCGAAAACTTGCGTGTGTGCGGAAGATATATGGTTCTCTGTATACGCTGAAGTTCGTTAAGCATGCTTTAACGCGCAGCCTATGAAAAAACCTAGTCGAGAGTCTAGTGATACCTCACTTCGACTATGTCTGCGTGGTCTCCCATGCTGTCGATAAAGAGCGCGAGCTAAAGCTGAAACGTGCGCTTCATGCTTGCATTCGTTTTATTTACGGCAATATCCCACGCCGCGCTCACGTAACGCCGTATCGTCTCGAGCTCGGATGGCTGGCTCCGTCTAGTCGCCGTGACTACTTCACGGCCACTCTCGCGTACAACGTCATCTCGCACAGATCGCCCTCCTATCTCTTACCTAGGTTCTCAGTGATCAACACTGATATTAATATCAGAATCTCTAGTCGTCTTCCTACTCCGTCTCTCTATTACCCTCCCTCTCGCACCGAAGCCCGTAACTCCACCTTTGCATTTACAGCCTCAAAACTTATTAACTCCCTTCCTCCAGTTTCCTTTATTTCTTCTCGCCTTAGCAATTTCAAATCCTCACTTTATAATTTTCTCCTTGAGAGAGACCGGAGTGAATGGCTGACTAGAGTCGAAACAGAAGGCATTAGGAACTTTTATGTACCGTCCAATTAAATGTTCTCCGCGTGACTCTGCTGCGTGGCTTAGGGTTATGTTTAAGGATAGGAGTAACAATGCGCCTTTCGTTTCGTTTTGCAATGTGTCTGCGGCTAATGCTTTTTTATAATACTTTTGTTTATTTCACTTGTACATTTTCTTTCTATCTTGTAAGTTTCTCTTATTGTAGTTTCGCGCCAACATGCGTTTGTAGTTCAGCGGTAATTCAATTCATTCAATTATCTTATCTTTAGTTCTGCGCCATCATGCGTTTTTATTTCATTTGTATCTTTATCACTTCGTTTTTGTTATTTTTATTATTTTGTATATATTTTATTGTATCTCTCACTTTTGTATATTTTTAGTGCCTGATTGGGTCATACCCAGAGGCCAAATAAACATCTAATCTAATCCCCCCCCTCCCCCCCTCCCTCACCGCCCCTCTCTCTCTCTCTCTCTGGACGGGTAAGTGTCGACATCGTTTGCTTTCGCTCCTGCTTTATTTAAGCTTTACTGAAAAACTATTTCACTCTTCGGAGTACTTTTTTCATACGAAAGTAGCTCCACTGGCTCTCAAGATCCCCGCCTAAGGGCCCATGTTTTACATGGTGTTCTATGAGCCAGGAGTTACTTTTCTGCAAACGACGCTTACCCTAACCTCCGAGGCCGGAAAACTAAACCATCATTCGCAGATCTTGGCTGTCATCATTGGTCAATCTCGGAAGGCTTATCGCTCCCAATCATCATAGTCAAATAACCATCGCTCCAACACTGCACCGCACTGCAAATCAGCATATGATTTGCACTTCACCATAGCAACACAACGGCAACTTTCAAATTCTCCAAGCTAACCGCCAGCAGACAGTAAGCTGTCAATAACATCAGCAGAGGTGATCGTGTGTTTGTTTTGCTGTGGACCACGGATGAGAAGTGCGTAGTGTGTTGTGAAACATCAGCGAAGCAGATGGAATTATGCCCGATATGTCGCCGGCCGTGCCACTCGAAATGCTCCGGTAAGCGATAAGGTGCTCCATGCGACTAATGCCGTAACGACGAGCAGCCAAAGTCAGCGAGGGCGTTGAACTTCGCCATGCCAAAGAGCGCGCAGGTGAGCACACGTACGTCGTTGTCACAACGACGTATGTCTAATACATCTATTGCTGCTGCCCCCCACCATCGCTCGCCTATCGGCTCGTCGACGCCGGCTTCCAAACCTCCTACGCGGAACAGCAGCGCGAACGCCTCTCGCTTGCTGTGTGGTACTCTGCAGAGCGGGCTGTCGGAGTACAGAGGCCAGGAGGACCAGAGGGAGGTGCCGAGCGGGATAACTGCCCGCAGGCGCAGAATGCAATCGGTGCAACTCAGCCCTTGCTATCCGCCGAATCGAGGAGAGAGGTAGAGAAGACTGAGCCATCGACGGACATAAAAATCACAGCATCCTCGGTCATGTTTCACTCATTACCTCCACCGCAGGGGGATATAAACCTAGAGGATGCTACGTATGTGTATATCCCTATGAGTACTCTGGATCATTTTTTCCAAAGGTTTGACATGATTCAGAAGCAGCTAAACGATCTAAAGCTCCCCGAGAATCGGAGAATCGTATCGAGCGGCGATATTACTACTTCTTTGGATGAAAATTTAAATAACCACGCGCAGCTGCTCACACGGATCTCCGCTCTTGAGGAGTAAGTGACAAAGCAAACTATCTTATTTGATTCTATTGATGGTAAATGTGATCTGCTTCTGGAGAATAATTCTATATTAAACTCGAAACTTGATAAAGCACTTAACAGCTCTGAATGCGTCCAGTGTGCTCATAGGGGTACTGCCTAATTAGATTTAGATTTAGAATTAGGATTATCAAAAACCTACCGCAAGGTATGTGACTCTGATGGCTCCACCCACTCTGCTAGCAACAATCTGCTGCAATTGTACTCCTCCTCGCGGCCTGGCCCCGGGGCTTCATCTACGGGTTCTGGGAATGAGGGTTCTGAGTGCTGTGAAGTGATTCTGAATGGAGTTTTAAAAAAGAGTATGTTGATAACACTGAACTAACCAGTGAGGTTGCTTTCACGGTACTCAGAACAATCCTCCCTTTTCCAAAAAGAGACATCGTAAGAGCGCGCGTGGTGCAGGCCCGGGACCGGTCCCCGAGAAGGACGGGTGAGGCAGAGGGGGGCTTGGTATCGGGATCCAGCGCATTACCCTCTTGTATAGTTAGGCTCGGCAGTTCGAGCATGGTCAGAGATGTAATGAGAGCCAAGCGCTCGCTAGATAATAATTATTTCACCACGAATAAGTTAGACCCCGAATCGTAAGGCCTCGTTTCGGCTACTCGTGTGCCAATCCACAAAATTTTTATCAATGAGGTGTTGCCCCATGACAAATTTCAGGCATTTAAAATCCTAAGGTCCATTGCCCAGGGGCTGGGCTTTAAATATATTTGGCACTCGGGTGGCAGATTCTTGGCAAGGCGAAAGGGTGGTGAGCGAGCGCATGTCTTTACCACTGCTACCGATCTGCAGGTCATTCTAACGGCGAGCCAGTCTACTTCAAAACAACATCTGCACAATAGTAAGATATTAGAATCTGTAAATGTAACTAGAAATACCGATATGACTAATGTAAGGCAGGAAGTAGAACAGGTTGGCGGGTCGGAGCAGGCATCATGACTGGGATCGACTGCTGCAAGTATGCCGGGGAGTGGGGATTCCCTCAAGGCGGGCTTTCTCAACATCAACTCGATCATGCCGCGTCTTGATAATCTACGTTTGTATCTTGCTGAAAACCCCTCTTACCACCGTTTTGGCATAGCAGAATCATGGTTGGGCCCGAACGTCGATGACAGCGTCATTCGAATGGGGGCGGAGATTCTCTGTATGTACGAAGTGATTTCAAAATTACAAAATTAGCATCGTCCAATACTCAGGAAATAGGAAGACCTTCCATACCTGAGTATTTATTTTGTAGTGTACAACAGGGCTCCGATGCACCCATTCTAGTCGGTGTCATTTATAGACCTCCCCACATTGCCATGCAAAAGGACTCCGACCTTTTTGACGTTTTGCGAGATCTTTGCGGAGAGTACAGCCACAAATTCATCTTGGGGGATCTGAATGCTGATTTGTCGTTGGCGTCCGAAGCTGATGCATATACCATCAAAAATCTAGCTAAACAGCTGTCTCTTCAAATTGTTCAGCATGGCCTAACACATCACAAATCTCCAACATCTCATACCTGGATTGACTTGATTCTGACCGACGAAAACGACGAAGTGCTTAACTATAAGAATGAATGCTTGCCCATTTTCGGTAAGCACGCTATTATTGATGCTACTATCAATTATTTCGTGCCAGCGCCTGTAAGAGACTTCTCCTACAGAGACTACAAAAATATCTGTCCGAACACACTCAATGAACTGCTGGCAAGCTGTGACTGGGCGAGCATGAGTTCGGTTGAATCCGATGTGGAGGGAGCATTACATTCTTTAAATTCTAATTTGAATCTTGCCATTAATAACTTAGCTCCTTTAAAAACTGTGAACCTTAAAAAAGAACATACTCCTTGGATTGATTCTGAGCTGAGACAGCTGATCAACAAACGCAATGCAGCCCATAGACGTTACAAACGTACCGGGTGCGTAGCTGTGTTGAATGAGTTCCTTAGGCTCAGCAATGAAGTCGACTTACGCAACTCACAAGAGAGTAACTCGTTCCTTCATAAACATCTCACAGACGCTCTTGATGATAACAAGGACATATAGAAGGAAATGCGTAATCTCGGCCTTCTACCAAAGCGTAGAGAGGATGATGTTCATGGCTTTACGCCGGGGAAGCTGAACGCTCACTTTGCTGGAACCTCCGTGTCCCTTCTTGAAAACATTGATGAAGCAATGGATGTCATTTGGCCCACGACTGAGGAGGGTTTTTGTTTTAAACCAGTTGTTTTGAGTGAGGTACTCCTTGCCATATCACACTTCTCGCAGGCAAAGGGGGTGAACGGAGTTCTCCAGAGTGTGATCATGAAAGCTTTACCTGTAATCGGCGAATTTTTAGTCAGGATTTTCAATACCTCTTTTGCGCAGGGAGTTTTTCCGGGCTCTTGGAAGCAAGCACAGATAATTGCTCTTAAAAAGAAGCAAGCGCCATCTACCGTCTAGGACTTTCGCTCTATATCATGCTTTGCTTCTTCTCCAAGGTGCTTGAGAAAATTGCCCATAACCAAATCACGGAGTATCTCATCAATTATAATTTACTAGATCTCCTCCAGGCCGGATTTGGACAGCACCACAGCACTCAGACGGCACTTCTCAAGCTGACTGATGACATTCGTTTAGGCATTGACAACAAAAAACTGACGCTACTGTTACTTTTTGACTTTAGCAAAGCCTTTGATACCATCTCACCAACAAAACTATTACATAAACTCTGTGACTAGGGTTCTCTAGATCAGCTCTCCTGTGGATCAAATCGTACTTACAAGGGCGCACCCAAATGATTATTTCTAACAAAAGTGTCAATTCTGATTGGCTAGATACAAACATGGGAGTTCCACAGGGTTCTGTTCTGGGCCCTCTGCTTTTTTGTCTTTACGTTAATGACTTACGAGACGTACTTGACGATGACACTATTAAACATATTTTCTATGCGGACGACTTGCAAATTTACCTGCACAGTACCAAGGACGAAATCTTGGAAGGCATTGCTCGACTATCCAATGCAGTGCAAATGGTGGCTGCATGGGCGGAGAACTCTGGTCTGAAACTCAATACTGGCAAAACAAAAGCGATCGTATTTGGCTCCAGAGTTGGAGTTAATTATACGAATTCGTTGGATTTGCCAGGCATTGGTTTGCGATCCGGGGAACTCATCCCATTTAGTAACGAAGTTGCGAGTCTCGGTGTTACACTTGATAGCAAATTAACATGGAAACCTCACATTGAACAAATTGCAAAGAAGGTTAATAAAGCCCTTTATAGTTTGAGGTTTATTAGGGCATGTACCACTGAGACCCTTCGCAAAAGATTAGTTGAGTGCCTTGTTCAGCCGCACCTTGATTACTGTACAGTAGTCTATTTAGACGCATCAGACGAGCAGCGCGAGAAAGTGCAACGATTAAGCAATTCTTGTGTGAGATATGTCACCGGAGCTAAGAGGGATGAGCACATCACCCCCTATAGAAAACGCCTGGGCTGGCTACGTATGAACTCACGTAGGCTCTACTTTGCAGCACTACTATTATACAAACTATTAAGGAAACGTGAGCCATCATATTTAGCTGCTTTTTTCACAAGGCATAAGCCTAGGCCGACCAGCAGGGGAGTGTAGCCGGAACTTCAGTTTCTACAAAACGCGTGATAAGGCGTTTTTGACCCAAGGTGTCCGCCTTTGGAACTCCCTCCCTTCCTCCATACGTTACCTACCCTCATTTTCATCGTTCAGGAGGGCGGTGCGTCAACATTTAATTGATCTCGATCCTTAGCCTCTCTTGGTGGGAAAGGAGCTCTCTAGAAACTACTAGAAATAAGAATCCGTTTAATGTTAACCTAATTTATGACTCTGCCAAGTGGCATTATACTATGATACAAATCTAGGATATATAATAAACTGTGATACTATAACATTGACAAAACTATTAGTTGAACTATAAAAGAAGTTTATTTATGTATTTGCGACTTATTATATTTTATATTTTTATATATCTCTTTCTTGATCTATCTATCTCTCTCTCGCGAAGAAAAACGCGCCGTGTGACTTGTGCCATTTAATTGAACAACGGCGCCAAAAGAATTATGACGCTATACAGCACAAGCGTCTATGTGCTGAGCCCACTCTAAACTCATCGGTCCACAACACCTCCACCGAAAGCAAAGGAGAAGGGGACTCATCGGCTACAAAGGTATTTGGGCAGCGTGAGTGTAACGCCCAAAAACCAACGCAACTACCGCGCTAACGGCTCAGTCCCTTGCGAAAAAAATCACGTGATTAATCATATGATTTATCACTTGATTTCTCACGTGATTACTTACGTGACGATTTGGCACGATTTCTCACGTGATTAATCACGTGAAAAATCACGTGACAATACAAACATAAAATAATATATAACGCTTATTCGTTAATCAAACTTGTTTTCTCAATGGATAGTAAATTCATTATCGTAGAAAAAAACGATACATCGTCGGATGAGTGGAAGAGGCTATTATCTCGGAAAAGCGGTGAGAAGGCTATTATCTCGGGAAAACGCTGAGAAGGCTATTATCCCGGCCGAGATTTGAAGAGTATATTATATCGAAAAAAATTCTTGTTATTTGAAATAGTTTTTAGGTTGGTAACAACAGCACGATTTTCGAATAAAATTCAAATGTAATTGTGTTATACAAATGGTTATATACAAATACATACATTAGATATGATTGTATTTAATGTGCATTAGCAGTCACTCAATTAGATTAAATTTGAATTTTATTCGAAAATCGTACAGTGGTTACCAACCTAAAAGCGATTTCAAATAACAAGAATTTTTTTCGAGATAATATACTCTTCAAATCTCGGCCGAGATAATAGCCTTCTCACCGCTTTCCCGAGATAATAGCCTTCTCACCGCTTTTCCGAGATAATAGCATCTTCCACCCACCCGACGACATAAAATTCCCAACCCAATCGAGAATCGAACTCACGAACTGTGGGTTTCTGCGCAGGCTCGCTATCCATTATGCTATCACTCGCTTGAAAGATTGTGGTTATTTTCACCTACATAAGCTGCATTCTCTATATTTATTGCTATTTCAATTTGATTATTTATGTAAAATATCAATGGTTTGTAAAAATTATTTATTTATACACCATTTTAATAAAATGCGAACTTACATTAAAACATTAATTCATTAAATTCGAATAACCTAAGAATGTAGCGCCGGTAAAGTAGAAATCAGGTAAGTACAAAATTAATTTTTTTTTTTAATCAAAATACCGAATTAGTTTTTATAAAAAGTTACGTATATAAAATTGTAAATAATGATCATTAAGTTTTTAAAAATTTTTATTGCTTTTGAAAAAGTTATTCGAATTTAATTATTTAATATCTCAATATAAATTACTTATTTTCAAAATGATCAAAATTAAGTAACAAATTAAATAATCAAAAGTAAACAGCAATTAAATAAATATGAAGGACGATTATTTATCTAGAATATCAATGATTTCTAATAATTATTTATTTATACACTATTTAAAGAAAATGAGTAACTTACATCGAAATATTAATTAACTAAATTCGAATAAATTTTTTAAAAGTAATACAAATTTTTCAAAACGATCATTATTTACAATTTTACATACATGACATTTTATATAAATAATTCGGTATTTTGTTTAAAAAGAAAAAAAACCGCTGCCAATTCATTGGCACGTGGCTTCCTCAAACTTAATTTGCTTATTCCTTTAATGAATTTTTAATAAAATAATTTATAATTTTTGCAACAATTTATGACATAATTATAATTAAATTTATTTATAAAGATTAAAAATTATCAATTTTTAAATTATGTATAAAATATGAATAAAATAGTAGGTATGATTTTTTTTTTAATTATGTGTGAAAAATAAATAAAATAATTGATTGTAATATTATCGTCAAAACCTTTTAAAATTCCTAAATAACCTTTACTTCAAATTATATTTTCTTTTCGAAATTTCACACATAGAATACTTGTCTCTAGTAGTATGCTTGTCCGTATTTGTGTGGTCTTTCTGGAATTTCCGATGTAAGAAAAAGGTTCTAACCTTAAAAATAATAAATGGCCATTACAAAACAAAAGCAGGTATACAACACGCGCGCATTGGCGCAAAACGCATAGCGGATGTCATTTACATTTTCTAGTATATATAAATGCAATCCCGAATAATTACGATTTTAAAAGAGGGCTAAAATAGTTTTAACCTCAAATATCTCTAAAATTCATAAACGAATACCCTAAGAATTCTTCTAATAAATAATATACAAACTCTACATCTCCACAAAAATTCAAAGAAATTAAAACAATTTTAATGTCGTTATATTGTGCGACAACAAAGAAAGACATTTTCAAAAATACTAAGATTTTAAATGTCATCTCAAAAAATAACCATATAATCTGGATGAAATTTTACACAGGTATTGCCTATATCGCATACAAAATAGTCTATAAATTTTAAGCTGATACATGAAGTCGTCATTGAGAAATTACGATTTAAAAAAAAACCGTAAAAGAATTTTAACCTTAAATATCTCCAAAAATCATGAAACAATTCTTTTATCTAAAGGAATTATACGATAACATATAGACTCTACATTTCCACAAAATTTAGACATAATTAAACCAACTTTGTTTTCTCTAGTTATCATGTGACAAAGAAAATAACTTTGAAAAATATGAAGATTTTCAAAATCAAATTTCTCAAAAAGTAATCGTACAATCTTGATGAAACTTCCGAAACATATTATCTATATCACATACAAAATTGTCTATAAATTTGGAACTGATACATGGAACAGTTCTTGAGAAATTACGATTTGAAAAAAGGTTACTTTTTTTCAAAATTTTTTATTTTAACCTCAAATATTTCTGAAATTTCTGGACTAATTATTTTGACAAAGAACTCGACCGAGAGCTATCCAAAACCTATGTCTCTGAAATTAGCATAACACTTTTGCAGAAATGAGAATCTAAGTAATGGATATTTTGCCGTAAATTATCCGTAAATTATCCGTCAAAGACGCAATTTTGCCGCAGCAATTTTTATTAAAAAATTCGAATGTCCTGCCAACTTCAGATGAAGTTAGCAAACCACCCCTCCAAAACCTAAGTTTACATTAGTCCTACCAAAACCAAACGCACATAGGAATTTGCCGCTCTTTTGCCGCAAAAGAACAGTGCTATGTAGAAAATGAAATAACAATTAATATTATAATTATAAACAATAATTATCTCAAACACTAAGAAAATAGCAAACCACGGCTCAGAAACTAACTTTAAACCACTTATACCGCCGCCATACTAGCACAGGAATTTGCCGCTTTTTTGCCGTGAGACAGTGGTGTTATGTAGAAAACGAAAAACTATTTTTTACTATTGTTATAAATAATAGCAGCGTTAATTCACATGAAAATAGAAAACCACGGCCATGAAACTAACTTTAGACGACTCATACCGCCAACATACAGGCACAGAAATTTGCCGCTTTTTTGCCGTGACACAACGGTGTTATATAGAAGTAGAAGAAATAATTTTTAATATTTGTTATAAATAATAGTTCCGTAAATTCATATGAAGTTAGCAAACCACGGCGATGAAACTAACTTTAGACGACTCATACCGCAAACATACTGGCACAGGAATTTGCCACTTTTTTCCCGTGAGGCAACGGTGTTATGTAGAAAAAGAAAAAAAAATTGATTTATTATTATAAACAATAATAATGTCAAACAATAAGAAGATAGCAGACCTCGACCCAGAAACCAACTTTAGACGACACTTAAGGCCACTATACTAGCAGATGATTTTGCCGCTTTTTTGCCGTGACACAAAGGTGTTATATAGAAGATGAAAAAATAGTTCTTACTATTTGTTATAAATAATAGTTGCGTAAATTCATACGAAGTCAGCAGACCACGGTAATGAAACTAACTTTATACTACTCATATCGGCGCAATAGAAGCTCAGGAATTGGCCGCTTTATTGCCGTGAGACAGTGTTGTTATGTAGAAAATGAAAAATTAATTTTTACTATTGTTATAAATAATAGTTGCGTCAATTCACATGAAAGTAGCAGAACACGGCCATGAAACTAACTTTAGACGACCCATACCGCCGCCATACTAGCACAGGATTTGGCCGCTATTTTGCCGTGACACAACGGTGTAATATAGACGATAAAAGTAATTTTTAATATTTGTTATAAATAATAGTTGCGTAAATTCACACGAAGTCAGCAGACCACGGTAATGAAACTAACTTTATACTACTGATATCAATAGAAGCTCAGGAATTGGCCGCTTTATTGCCGTGAGACAGTGTTGTTATGTAGAAAATGAAAAATTAATTTTTACTATTGTTATAAATAATAGTTGCGTCAATTCACATGAAAGTGGCAGAACACGGCCATGAAACTAACTTTTGACGACCCATACCGCCGCCATACTAGCACAGGATTTGGCCGCTATTTTGCCGTGACACAACGGTGTAATATAGAAGATGAAAAATTAATTTTTAATATTTGTTATAGATAATAGTTGCGTGAATTCATATGAAGGTAGCAAACCACGGATATGAAACTAACATTAGACGACTTATACCGTCGCCATACTAGCACAGGAATTTGCCGCTTTTTTGCCGTGGGACAGTGGTGTTATGTAGGAGATGAACAAATAGTTTATATTATTGTTATAAATAATGTTTGCGTGAATGCATATGATGGTAGCAAACCACGGCCATGAAACTAACTTTAGACGACTCATACCGCCAACATACTGGCACAGAAATTTGCCGCTTTTTTGCCGTGACATAATGGTGTTATATAGAAGTAGAAAAAATATTTTTCATGATGCCCTGGTGGAAAGTACGTGGTTTCGCCATTGTTTTGGATAGCGGAAGAGGGACATTTACCCATTACTAGGGCTTTCGCCACTGACAGCAGCTTTCGCCACGCATGCTTCTGAGTTGGTAACTAGGCAACTGCTTTTAGAGGTTTTGTCAACATATTCAAAGTCAGTAACTTGCATTTATATTTCTTGTTGAACACGGCATATGAATTCACGCAAAAGCGGCAAATTTCTGTGCTAGTATGACGGCGGTATAAGTCGTCTAAAGTTAGTTTCATGGCCGTGGTTTGCTACCTTCATATAAATTTACGCAACTATTATTTACAACAAATATTAAAAATTATTTTTTCATACTCTATATAACACCGTTGCCTCACGGCAAAAAAGCGGCAAATACGTGTGCCAGTATAGTGGCGTTAACTGTCGTCTAAAGTTAGTTTCCAGGTCGAGGTCTGCTATCTTCTTACTGTTTGATGCAACTATTATTTAGAACAATAGTAAAAAATATTTTTTCGTTTTTTACATAATACCGTTGCCTTACGGCTAAAAAGCGGCCAATTCCTGTGCTAGTATGGCGGCGGTATGGGTCGTCTAAAGTTAGTTTCAAGGCCGTGTTCTGCTATTTTCATGTGAATTGACGCAACTATTATTTATAACAATAATAAAAATTATTTTTTCATCTTCTACATAACAACACTGTCTCACGGCAAAAAAGCGGCCAATTCCTGAGCTTCTATTGCGCTGATGTGAGTAGTATAAAGTTAGTTTCCTTACCGTGGTCTGCTGACTTCGTGTGAATTTATGCAACTATTATTTATAACAAATAGTAAAAACTATTTTTTCATCTTCTATATATGAGGCGTTTCGCCTCAACTCTCCCAGCGCGGCGCGCTAGCGTCAAATCATGCTATTTTCAAGTCGTGTTTACGATATCAACATGCATTTCAAAAAATTATGTGATAAGCGTTTCCGACGTATTTTTTACTCAGCTTTCCAATGGCGTAGGTGGTTTTTCCGAAATTTTCCATTTTCCCCCCCAACAAGTATAAAACATACTATATCTCGAAAAGTATATTTTTAATATTTTTTTTTACCCCCTAGATCGAAAGCTGAGCATTTTTTACGTCGGAAAGGATTTTTTTCAGAATTTACTCGAATGTTTTCTTAGAGAAACAGAAAGCGAAAGAGCAGACGCAGCGTCTCCTTTGCGCGCGGTTTTCGGCGCGCTGTATACCGCGTGGACTAGATGCATTTCGCTCTCTAACAACCACTTAAAATTTTGATTTCCTTAATAATAGCAACAATAAACTAGTATTTATATTAATAATTCTTTTTTTTAAAGTAGATAATTTTATTTTGTTTTATTTTACGGGTTTTTTAGGGAAGATTTGATATTCTGAACTCATTGACGTTTTTTTTAGTATTAATGTTGTTTTATTCATTGGAATAACGGCATGGTACTGTAAAGTTCCCGGTATAGATTTAATTTTACTTAACCTTGATTTTAGTTTCAAAACGGCTTTTTCATAGGTCTCTTTAGTGCTGTAAAAAACTTTAGTTTCTTTGCAATTACGTAAAGCCCAGTTGTAAAGGTCTTCTGGTGTTAAAATATGATTACTCGAAGAGAGTTGAAGACTTGCTCTTTTCGCCCCTCTTTTCAAATTTGCGCCTATACCATCGCACGCACCTTTACCGTGCGCTGTTGCATGAAAATGCCATTCAGCAGGAACTCCAAAATCTTTTTGATGAAACAGAAGATTTTGGAAGGTAGACTTGTTCTTAAAATGCTGACCTGCTCCATCAGTTAAGTAATAAATTTTCTTGACTATGAAATTACTTTTTAAATACGATATTATAATTTTTTGATATTCATAAACAGCAACAGTATCGTGATTTAGATTATCAGAAATTATAGCAATGCTTATATGTTTAAGATCTTGATTTTCGTTATAATATACCACTGTTGTAAAAACTGTTGCTTGATTATTGTTCCAGTGGAACGATTGTGTTGAATTTTGCACTATAAACGCATAGTTTTCTGCAAAATCACAACAAACAAGGAATTCTCCTTTTTGAAGGTTTTTTTTCAAATCGCTTAAGAAAAGATATTGTTCTCTCGCAAAGAAGTCATGAGTTTTAAATTTTATTAATTTTTCTCCCAGTATGTTCATGAATTCATAAACATTTACAGTTGTAGATACTATTGTGCAACGATCTGTCTGAAGCCATGACTCATACTGTATTTGAAAAATATCATTTCTCTCAAAAGATTCAAGCAAATGTTTCCGTAATACAGGCATATTGGGGCAATCTAAACAGTCTCCCAAGTAACATTTCGAACTAGCATTACTACATACGATTGCTTGGATGAAATCGTGGTAGTTTTTAAGAAATAGTCGAGTACCTTCAGTTAAACTCTGTAAATTAATAGCATTTAACATCAGCTTGATATTTTCGTGGTACACATACGCATACATTATGCGTACCACTGCTTCCCGCTAGAACACAATGCGGCGGCCTCAATTGAGTAAATTTAGTGAAGCCAATATTAACAGATTCATGCTCTTTTTTAAATAAACAATAAATTTCACGTAAATTACCAAGTAGTAACCTTTTCTGTACATGTTCTCTTTTACCATTATCCTGCTTAACAGATATACAATCTTTTAATCCGGGCATTACACGACTAATATCGTCCCTCTCATAAAAACGTTTAACTGAATCTACACTTTCAACTGGAAATATTTTGCCCCTTTTCTTTTCAGGTTTTGAAAAAATTCCACTTTCAGTTACTAACTTTTTCGCTTCTCGAGCTTCCCACTCAGTACAACCGAACTCTCTGATTAAATCTCTGCGAGACCAAAAATCAGGAGCAAGCGTGAGTAGCTGACTTTTATCTTCCTTACCCGGTGATTCTAAAAATTTTTTTTTTAATTGGTTGAGAACTGCCACGCCTGCTTTATGATATTCATCAATACATTCAATTTTAGCTTTGTTGGCATCGCATGAAGGTAAATCTAACTTATGTTTATAAAGTTGACGTTGACAGTTGGAACAAATTTTCGCGTTTTCTGGTACGAGGGGATACGCACTCCTAAATATTGAAGGAAAATTCGACAAATTTTTACGCACAGAGTGATTAATTTTATTAAAAGGATTTATGCATTTCAGCTTCAAAGCTGGATCCATTTCAGTAGCGAGAAAATAAATGCAATAAATAAACCAAAAATAAATTATGATTTAATCAGCAAACACACGAAGAACACAAATATAACGGAAACAGCGTTAAAATTCTTAAACAATTTCAAGGATAACAAAGATCGAAAATTCATCAGACTTATATAATTGGATACAACAAATTACTCTCGCGCAAAAATTTTCTATACGCAAGCCACCTATCGGGTAAAAAGTAAGTGAGAAGCGTTGCGTCTGCTATTTCAAATTGATTGTAATGTTTTTGCTTCCTCAAAGAGGAAGCTTTGTAACGGTAAAAAAATTTTCGAAAAAAAAGTCTTCAAAAAGATGTTTTATGGTGGTATATGTGTATATTATTTGATTTTGATGATTTTTGATTTCGTGGATGTATGTATGTGTGTGTGTGCGTGTGTGTGTGTGTATATTTCAACTCTTAATATCTCCGAAACTAATCAACCGATTTTCGTCGGGTAAAGCTTATTCGCTTCGTCTTGCGGCAAAAGGAAAGTACCCTGATGGATTTGGGATTTTATTGATTTTCTTTTGTTTTATAACCAAAAAACGATTTTGAATTTTTAGTTTTTTTGATTTTTTCGTATCTTATAGTAATTATTACATAAAAAATATACTTCTCTTAAAAGGTATTCAAATTACCTACATTTTCTTTTTTAAAATTTAAAATTTAAAATATCTTCACTCTGTCATTTGTTATTAATGAAAACTTTTTTATATTTAAAAATTAATATCTCAAAAAATAATTTATTTATCGACTTGAAATTTTAACTGTTACTTATTACACTTGTTGGTGGCAATATTGTGTTGCAATTTTAAGTGATTATCTATATGAATATATATTATACATTAATTTTCGAGAACTATCATTTTAATATTTTTATATAATGTAGTAAATTAAAATATCAAAACGTATTAATAGTGCCATTTTTAGCCCCTTCTTTTATCTCTTTTTAATCTCAATTTTTTTTAAACTTGGTGGTCTGTCAAAGCTTTTTTTAAATAGGTACGTAATATACTATTTTGCAAGAAACTGGTATAAGACGCATCGGTTCAAAGTATTATTGAAATTCTTTAGCATTCCTTTTTATGAAAAATGTATTTTCAGAATTTCAATTTTTAATTAGGAAACGATGAATTAGTTTGAGGAAGCTAAGTGCCAAAGAATTGGCAGCGGTTTTTTTTTTGCGAAATAACCTATGAAAATGTCAATCGTGCATATAAGTGAAATTCGAAGTGCAAAAAGATATTCCATAAAGAATTAAAAATGATAAATAAAAATAATAAGGTTACTAGAGAGCGAAATACATCTAGTCCACGCGGTATACAGCGCGCCGAAAACCGCGCGCAAAGGAGACGCTGCGTCTGCTCTTTCGCTTTCTGTTTCTCTAAGAAAACATTCGAGCAAATTCTGAAAAAAATCCTTTCCGACGTAAAAAATGCTCAGCTTTCGATCTAGGGGGTAAAAAAAAATATTAAAAATATACTTTCTGAGATATAGTATGTTTTATACTTTTTGAGGGTGAAAATGGAAAATTTCGGAAAAACCACTTACATCATTGGAAAGCTGAGGAAAAAATACGTCGGAAACGTTTATCACATAATTTTTTGAAATTCATATTGATATCGTAAACACGACTTGAAAATAGCATGATTTGACGCTCGCGCGCCGCGCTGGGAGAGTTGAGGCGAAACACCTCATATACCTTTGTGTCACGGCAAAAAAGCGGCAAAATCATCTGCTAGTATAGTGGCCTTAAGTGTCGTCTAAAGTTAGTTTCTGGGTCGAGGTCTGCTATCTTCTTATTGTTTGACATTATTATTGTTTATAATAATAAATCAATTTTTTTTCTTTTTATACATAACGCCGTTGCCTCACGCAAAAAAGCGGCACATTCCTGTGCCAGTATGTTGGCGGTATGAGTCGTCTAAAGTTAGTTTCATGGCCGTGGTTCGCTACCTTCATGTGAGTTCACGCAAATATTATTTATAACAATAATATAAACTATATTTTCATCTCCTACATAACACCACTGTCCCACGGCAAAAAGGGGCAAATTCCTGTGCTAGTATGGCGGCGGTATAAGTCGTCTAATGTTAGTTTCGTGGCCGTGTTCTGCTATTTTCATGTGAATTGACGCAACTATTATTTATAACAATAGTGAAAATTATTTTTTCATCATCTACATAACAACACTGTCTCACCGCAAAAAAGCGGCCAATTCCTGAGCTCCTATTGCGCCGATATCAGTAGTATAAAGTTAGTTTCATTACCGTGGTCTGCTGACTGCGTGTGAATTTACGCAACTATTATTTATAACAAATAGTAAAAACTATTTTTTCATCTTCTATATAACACCCTTGTCTCACGGCAAAAAAGCGGCAAATACGTGTGCCAGTATAGTGGCGTTAACTGTCGTCTAAAGTTAGTTTCCAGGTCGAGGTCTGCTATCTTCTTATTGTTTGATGCAACTATTATTTAGAACAATAGTAAAAAATATTTTTTCGTTTTCTACATAATACCGTTGCTTCACGGCAAAAAAGCGGCAAATTCCTGTGCTAGTATGGCGGCGGTATGGGTTGTCTAAAGTTAGTTTCAAGGCCGTGTTCTGCTATTTTCATGTGAATTGACGCAACTATTATTTATAACAATAATAAAAATTATTTTTTCATCATCTACATAACAACACTGTCTCACCGCAAAAAAGCGGCCAATTCCTGAGCTCCTATTGCGCCGATATCAGTAGTATAAAGTTAGTTTCATTACCGTGGTCTGCTGACTGCGTGTGAATTTACGCAACTATTATTTATAACAAATAGTAAAAACTATTTTTTCATCTTCTATATAACACCTTTGTGTCATGGTAAAAAAGCGGCAAAATCATCTGCTAGTATAGTGGCCTTAAGTGTCGTCTAAAGTTAGTTTCTGATTCGAGGTCTGCTATATTCTTATTGTTTGACATTATGATTGTTTATAATAGTAAATCAATTTTTTTTCTTTTTCTATATAACACCGTTGCCTCACGGCAAAAAAGCGGCAAATTTCTGTGCCAGTATGTTGGCGGTATGAGTCGTCTAAAGTTAGTTTCATGGCCTAGGTTTGCTATTTTCATGTGAATTAACGCTGCTATTATTTATAACAATAGTAAAAAATAGTTTTTCGTTTTCTACATAACACCACTGTCTCACGGCAAAAAAGCGGCAAATTCCTGGGCCAGTATGTTGGCGGTATTAGTCGTCCAAAGTTAGTTTCATGGCCGTGGTTTGCTACCTTCATATGAATTCACGCAAATATTATTTATAACAAATATTAAAAATTATTTTTTCATCCTCTATATAACACCGTTGCCTCACGGCAAAAAAGCGGCAAATACGTGTGCCAGTATACTGGCGTTAACTGTCGTCTAAAGTTAATTTCTGAATTGAGGTCTGCTTTCTTCTTATTGTTTGACATAATTTTTGTTTATAATAATAAAACAATTTTATGTTTCTTTTTCTACATAACACCTCTGTCTCACGGTAAAAAAGCAGCAAATTCCTGTGCTAGTATATTGACGGTATGAGTCGTCTACAGTTACTTTCATGACCGTGGTTTGCTACCTTCATATGAATTTACGCAACTATTATTTATAATAAATATTAAAAATTATTTTTTCTACTTCTATATAACACCGTTGTGTCACAGCAAAAAAGCGGCAAATTTCTGTGCCAGTATGTTGGCGGTATGAGTCGTCTAAAGTTAGTTTCATGGCCGTGGTTTGCTATTTTCATGTGAATTGACGCTGCTATTATTTATAACAATAGTAAAAAATAGTTTTTCGTTTTCTACATAACACTACTGTCTCACGGCAAAAAAGCGGCAAATTCCTGTGCCAGTATGTTGGCGGTATTAGTCGTCTAAAGTTAGTTTCATGGCCGTGGTTTGCTACCTTCATATGAATGCACGAATATTATTTATAACAAATATTAAAAATTATTTTTTCATCCTCTATATAACACCGTTAATAAAAATTGCCGCGGCAAAATGGCGGCTTTCACGGATAATTTACGGATAATTTACGGCAAAATATCCATTACTTAGATTCTCATTTCTGCAAAAGTGTTATGCCAACTTCAGAGACATCCAAAACCTACCTCTACAAGAAATTTCAAAGCGACTAAGTCAATTTTACTCCCGTAATCGTTGGACATACAAAACTCATTTTTTTCAAATTTCAATTTTTTCCTCAAAAACTAGTCGACAAAATGAATTCAGATTTTTAAAGATTATAGCTATTTATATTCTGCATTATCATGATTTTTCTGAAGAACATTGACCGTTTAGTTTAGGAGTTATAACCTTTTTGAAAAAAAAAAACACGTTTTTGTTAATAACAAAAGAACCGTGATAGCTAGAGAAATTTTTTTTTTGGAAAATATAGGTATTTTAATGCTCTTTCGTTAAAAAAACGTAAAAATGAATTTTGCGAAAATCGAAAATTCGAAATAAAACAAAAAAGCATCGGCGAATCAAAAAGAGGATTTACTTCCCCCATTCACACAAACAAAGAAAAAAAAATGGGCCTGTCCGGTTAAAATCAATCGAATAGATCCTGAGATATAACGACGCACACACACACACACACACACACACACACGCACGCACGCACGCACACACGCACACACATCCATTTTTTAAAAATCATGTATTTTGATTCCTAACATCTCGAAAAACAATTATAACATGTTTTTGCAATAACTCAAAAAATTACTATCACAAAGCTTCCTCTAGGAGGAAGCAAATAGTAGTTTTCATCACTAGGGCGTAAAGTTGAACTTTACGCACCGAGTGATCGACACGGATGCGGGTCGTCGCAGCCGGCCCGAGTGTTGGGCGATCACGAGGTCGTAAAGATTTCGCCCGCGTGGCGAACAATATTTTTTTTTATGGTATGAGTAAAGCACGTCGTCGCATTGTTTGAGTATGTAAAGTTGAATTTTACGCACTGAAAACGATGCGAATCGACGTTCTTTACGCATACTATGCAAAAAAATTAATTTTCTAGTTACCTGATTTCTATTTATCGGTACTACATTCTTAAGTTATTCGAATTTAATTAATTAATGTTTCAATGTAAGTTACGCATTTTATTAAAATAGTGTATAAATAAATAATTTTTACAGATCATTGATATTTTACATAAATAATCTAACTAAAATAGCAATAAATATGGAGAATGAAGCTTATGAAGGCGAAAATAACCACAATCTTTCAAGCGAGTTATAGCGTAATGGATAGGGTGCCTGCGCAGGAACCCAAAGTTCGTGAGTTCGATTCTCGGTTGGATCGGAAATTTAATGTATCATTTTTTCTGCGATAATGTATTTGCTAGCCATTGAGGAAACAAGTTTCATTAAAGAATAAGCGTTATATATAATTTTTTTATGTTTGTATTGTCACGTGATTAGTCACGTGAGAAATGGCGCCAAATCGTCACGTGAGAAACCACGTGAGAAATCAAGTGATAAATCATATGATTAATCACGTGATTTTTTTCGCCAGGGTGTATTCGCGCCGTCAAATGGACTGGCTACTGTTAATTGTAACGTAAAAATCAGGTGCCAGCACGGCCGCAGATCAGCTTTCTTCGATTAACTCTTTCTTCCATCTCTTCCCTTTCCTCAAGTTTCACTACCACTATAGAGTCGCTTTCACGCAAACTTGATGACCTGGGTGAATCTGTAAATTATCTTCCAGCATTAGAGACATAAATAACTACGGTATGTGATGGTTTTCGCGAACTCGATTCTTTAGCTCGCGCTCAGAACTTCCAGCTGGATGAGTTGCAGAGCAAACAGTATGACTTGATGGAGGAAAATAGTATATTGAAAAATAAATTAAATAATTTTGAAATTAATATCAATAGAATAATTCATGATAATTTCGCAAAATTAGAAAGTAAGATCGCCGAAAAGATATTAAACAAACTTAAAAGACTTCACGGAATTCCGTTCTATTGATCAAAATTTCGGTAATTTAACAACTGGCATGGCGACCGTGATGGAAACCGTCTCTGACTCTGACGCTCCTTATCAAGCTGAACCTGCGCCAATTTCCGAAAATAGCACACAATTTCCGAAAACATACTCTGTTAACACCCCCCGAAAAATTAATAAACACTTTGTCTGAACCAAGCTGTAAAGAAGGTCTGCATGCTGAGCAGCACGGTGGGCTTGTGATTTCCTGCGCTCTTGACTTGTCAGCTGCCAATATTGAGCGCATTGACTTCGTGCACGCCGTGCTGAGCAGTGTGCAGACTTCTATAGACAAATCGAAGATTGCGGACATTCGACAGCTTAATAGGAGTGTCGGCAGCACGCATGGTACTGAGACCAGGGAAGTCGGAGGCGGTTCAGGAGGTACCTCTGCTAAACTAAAGGTGCTTACTGGACTAAATACTCAACACTTAGACCCCATTAGACCATTTTGGTGAGAACACTGCCATACCTGTGGCTTCTGTTTCCATAAATGAATACTTACCAAGTGCGATTTACAATGAATTTCAAAACCTCAAGTCTCTAGCCAAAAAATTGGAATTTAAATATATTTTGCATAGGCGAGGGCAGTTCTTAGCCAAAATTCGTGATGGTGAACGAGTATTTACTTATAGTACGCCCACTGATTTTCAAGCAATTGTGGCATTCTATAAGAATGAGAATACAGAGGCGCCTAATGACAAAGTTGTCGCGAATTCCAGTACCACTGAAACAACGGCAGCCGCTAAGAATAGAAACGTAAAAAAGCGTAGTCAAAAAACAACAATAAAAAAGGGTCAAAAAAACAAAGATGCTAACTATAAGAATAAAATTTTTTAAATCGAGATGACGCAAGCTACTAAAAATAAATAAAAGATCAAAAAAGAATTTATCTTGGATCATCACTGATGAGTCCAATGCAGTAGCCAGGACGAAACACCTTTTTATTTTGTATGCTCGGGAGATTCACCAGATTCGGTGGACGAGAGCAAAAAGAAAGATAAATTCTTTTCTAATTTTTTATTTTTTTTAGTAGCTTGTATCAACTGGATTTAAAAAATTTTATTCTTATAACTATTTGCAAAGCGAAACAATTCCCCCCTTTCAAAGATGCTAACTGACTAGACGGGGTTCCGACTGGAAATCATGTAGGGAGCAAGGTCGGGTTGCAAGCGGGCTTTATCAATGCATCAATTTCTTAGCGATGATCCCTCCTATGACCTACTTGGTATTGCTGAGACCTGACTAGATTCGGCTGATTCGGATGACGTCATTCGGATCCCCGGTTTTAAAGTCTTTACGCAGGATCACAATTTGAAAGGCGGAGGAGTAGCCTTGTTCGTGAGAGAGCACTTGAGCTGTGAGGTTCTAGCAACCTCCGGCACTGAACGGAAGGGCAAAACTAAACTGCCAGAATTTGTTTTTTGCCCCATCAGTGATTGTAAAAATCCTCCTATTCTTGCCGCAGTAATTAACAGACCGCCAAAAATCGCCTTTTTAAAAAACTCGAATCTTGTCAATACATTGTGATCCGTATCAGGTGACTATGGTCACAAAATAATCATAGGAGATCTCAATGCCGATCTCCACAGTGGCAGACATGATTCGAAGTTTGTTCGAAATTTGGCGCCTGAACTGTCATTGCAGCTGGTCCAGCACGGCCCCACGCATTTTAAAAGAAAATCTAACACCCGGATTGATGTCATCTTCGTCGACGACAATGACACAATCATCAGCGGCCAAAACATTCCAGCTAACTTTTACAGCGGTCACGACCTTATAGATGTTACCATCAAGCTCAATTCAGTTGTGCAAAAGAAGACCAACTTTACTTACAGAGACCACAAAAATATAGCCCCGGAATATCTCGTGGCTCAGTTGGGCTGCTGTGACTGGTCATGCTTTGATGCTGACGTCGTTGACACCGAGCAAGCTCTGGACTGTCTTTGCGCCAATCTGACGGCCGCTATGGATACCTTGGCCCCGAAGAAAACTGCTGCTCCTAAAAAGGGCAGACTGCCGTGGATTGATGCGGAGCTAGCCCAGCTTCTCCGAAGACGTAACACGCTTTACAGAGGCTACAAGCGGACTGGTCAACAAGCTTTATACGATGAATTTGTCATACTACGGAAACAAGTTGACGAACAAATTGACCTTGCCAAGACGTCCTACTTTCAAGCCAGACTTATAGATGCCCTATCAGATGGTAATGTTTGGAAAGAGTTGCGTGGCCTGGGGCTCTTACCCAAGCACACTGAGGATCTGAACGGATTTACTCCAGATGAGCTTAACTGTCACTTTGCCGGGGTTTCGATCTCTCCGCGAGATGACAGTGAGATATGTCGCAGAATTATCTCCATGGGTAATTCCGAGGGTTTTGCCTTTAAATATATAAATTTTAATGATGTAGTTATTGCGATATCTCAATTCTCTTCGCAGATGATTTTTTTTTCAGAAGTTTTTGACATTTTTTGAGTTTTCAAAAATGTTAAAAATTAAAAAATTCAAAATTGGTTCAAAAACTTCTGAAAAAATTCAGACGTATTTTTTGAGTGATTCTAAGCATTTTTTGTTCTATAACATTTTTTCGTTAAGTTCATACATTTCGAGAAAAAAAATCATGAATTTTAACATTACGCTGTTTCACAAAATCCGCCATTTTGGAAAAGCTAAAAGGGGAAAAAAGATTCACAACCAGTGTTTTGGAAACGCCAGACATTCGGACCGCGATTTCTGGCGGTAATATGATTATCCAAAAACAGAAACAGTAACAAAAATTGATTTGAAAAAAAAATTTTATTAAATTTTTTGACTTTTTTTTAAAAAAACTCAATAATAATACACTTACTGACTTTTTTTTAGAAAATAAGTTGCAGATTCTGAAAGAGCACCCTCGAACACCCCCTATACAGGATTTTAGATAAAAATGACTTTGTTTTTAATAGAATTCTGTACTTGAAAATGTGTGCACAAAAATGTGCATTTGCGCGTTAATGGGTTAAATTTGGAAATTACAGAGATTCTTCTTTTATAGATTTTGCATAAAAATATAAAATAAAATCAAGAAACATGAATGTGTATAGAAAATATTAAAGATAATTATAATTAAGGTAATAGCTTAATAAAAATAATGAAGTAACCTAGTTTAATTTTATATAATTAAAACCTGTTGAAGTGTTGGGTTAATAAATCTTCAAAAATTTAAACGGAAGTGCATATAGTATGTAGATGGTATATGCTTACCTAGGAGTTACAGATGAAAAATTAGTTTTCTCTGTATTTGTTACTAATTGTGTATGAATGTGTACATTGAATATTATAAATTAATGAAAGAGAATTTAATGCCGTTATAATGAAATAAATGCGTTACAAAGATCTTAATATTATCGGGAAAGAAACGTTTCTGCTTAACAAATAATTTTGTAAACTACAGATTTTAGATTTTAGGATTAAAATCAATCTTTAAAAAGTACAGCAACATTAACAGTATAATGTGAAAACAACAAAGGTCCTAGTACTGACCCCTGTGGGACTCCTAAGTTAGTACTGAGCCATGAAGACTCCCCAGAAAATTTAGAGGATACGCGTTGCATCCTGCCTTCAAAGTAGGAGTTAATCCACAAGAGGGCAGCCCCAGAGAACCCCATCAATCTTAACTTCTCGAGAAGTCAGGAAGGTAGAATAGTGTCGAAAGCCTTGCTAAAATCAAACAGCAGAAGTATTTTCATCAGTTTTTTGTCCATGCCTGTTCTTATGTCGTCCGTTAGTTTAAGTAGGGCCGTTTGTGTGGAGTTGAATCGTCGAAAGCCTGTTTGTTGTGGGTCAAATATTTTTGAGGTCTCAAGATGCTCTATCAGCTGTGAATGTGCAATCTTCTCCAGCACCTTCGAAAGAAAGCAGAGCAAGGCAATAGGTCGGAAATCTGAAGGAGATGATGGCGCCCTGCTTTTCTTCAGAGGAACTATGTTTGCCCTCTTTCAGAGGGCTGGGAATACCTTGGTAGTCAAAGAGGAGTTAAAGAGTTTGACCAAGAAGTTGCCGATGACTGGCAGTGCTTTAACAATGACACTTGGCCGTCCGCTCCACGTGGCTCACTTGGGTCATTTTTATCAGAGGTATCCAAATAGCAATTACCAACGCCACTGTCTTGTACAATGTTGCAACAGCAGGTAAGAGCAAAAAAATAGGTACTAAAGATGATTGTATGGCTATTGCTAAATGCTATTTGGAAAAAAAACATGTAATGACAAATTCAGTAATGCCGTTCAGTCCGCAGGTCAAAGAAACTGTTCTAACAAACAATGTTCTCTAAGAACTAGAAAGCTCTCCAAGGTGTGTGGTTTACATGTTTGTAAAAACTGTTTTCTCTCTATACATTCAAAAGAATAGAATAAAATATAAAAAATATAAAAAATATAAAACATAAAAAAAATATATAAAAAAAAAGAAGAAGGTTCTCTTGCATCGTCTACCTCCCCGTGGTGAGAACTGGGAAACGCTATATTATACTACATATTTATAGTGGCAGAATGGCGATTATACAGTCTTCAATCCATTCAACGTTTTGTGTGTTTATGTAACGCATAATTTCAAAATTTTTGTTCTCGAAAAAAATACACTTTACGAAAAAATTTTATAGAATAAAAAGTGCTAAGAATCATTCAAAGAACACGTATGATTTTTTTTCAGAAGTTTTTGACATTTTTTGATTTTTCAAAAATGTTAAAAATTAAAAAATTCAAAATTGGTTCAAAAACTTCTGAAAAAATTCATACGTATTTTTTGTATGATTCTAAGCATTTTTTGTTCTATAACATTTTTTCGTTAAGTTCATACATTTCGAGAAAAAAAATCATGAATTTTAACATTACGCTGTTTCACAAAATCCGCCATTTTGGAAAAGCTAAAAGGGGAAAAAAGATTCACAACCAGTGTTTTAGAAACGCCAGACATTCGGACCGCGATTTCTGACGGTAATATGATTATCCAAAAACAGAAACAGTAACAAAAATTGATTTGAAAAAAAAATTTTATTAAATTTTTTTACTTTTTTTTAAAAAAACTCAAAAATAATACACTTACTGACTTTTTTTACAAAATAAGTTGCAGATTCTGAAAGAGCACCCTCGAAAACCCCCTATATAGGATTTTGGATAAAAATGACTTTGTTTTTCCAATAGAATTCTGTACTTGAAAATGTGTGCACAAAAATGTGCATTTGCGCGTTAATGGGTTAAATAAGAATATTTTAGTGTTCAAATATCAGACGGAACCATTTACTTTCTGTTCTCTTTCCTGAAAAAGTTATAAACTAACATATTTTAATATCTGACCGACTTCTATAATAGATTAGTCTATTGTATGTACTTTTATATGTTCTTCTGTACAGGTTTTAGTAGACTTATGAATTCTAGTTTTAAATAGATAATTAAATGCGTAATAATTCGAATATATACTTTAATCACTTATTAGTTTTGTACTAAATTAGATAGCTTAGCACCGTTACAATTTTAAAACTTATATTTTATATATTAAAATCTAAAAATTATAAAAATATAAGATCATACGTACGAACATTCGATCATTTATATTCCATTATAAGTTATTGTATATTGTAGTTCCAGCATATACTTTAATTACATTAGAAATCATAGTTTAATACTGCCAAAATTTTAAACTTATTTTTATAAGTTAGATAGTTGAAGCTGATAATAGTTTTTTTATTGTACTTTGATGTGGAGATTAATGGCCATACTGCCAGATAGGAAACGAAATAAAAATTTTTTTCCGACGTTTCGAGAGTTTATTTTTCCTCTCCTCTTCAGAGATAGAAACGTAAAGGTCAAAAGACGGAACGATATTCCGCGAGTCAATTTGACTGAAGAGGGGAGGAAAAATAAACTCTCGAAACGTCGGAAAAAAATTTTTGTTTATTTCGTTTCCTACCTGGTAGTATGGCCATTAATCTCCACATCGAACTTATTTTTATAAGAATATAGGATTACACTTTCGATGATTCAATCATTTGTATCTATTATAAGCTATTGTATGTATCTAGTTTTAAGTCTTTCTCTATAATATTAAGACTTTAATATTCTACCTATTTTATAGTGTAACTCGTACTAAATCTTTTTCCAGTAATATTCACTACACACATTCACATGTAAACAACAATGATCATAAAGAAATTTAATTTTTCATCTGTAATTTCTGTTTGATCATCTACAACCTTTATACACTCAGCGTATATTTTTATTCAAATATTGTCAAAACGACATTTGGCGGCTGATATGCAAATTAGGTTTACAGATATACTCACAAATAGCTTTTGCGATTTTGTTGTTAAAAACAATTTGTTTGCGATAAAAACCTTGTACATGGATAAACTACTTTGAATAATGTTTAGTTTACGGAACTATTCTTAATTTGTTATAATATTTATATAGCAAATCTATTCAGTTATCGACTCATTAAATAATTTTAATTTTTAAGTTAATAATTTTAATGTTTTAACGTAAATTCCTTTTAATTAGTATTGGCACCGCCCAATTCTCATGTACATTTAACATTTCATAACAAATTAAAACATACTTATAATCGTATCCTTGTTAGCTATACCATACTGTCTTCTCAATTGAAGCTAAAAGTCACGGATTTATCATCGCTCCGATTGGAATCAAATTTATTACAACCAGCTGAATTAATCTGTGATGAAGCATACCAAAATTTACAGCAAATATCACCAGCGAACACTAGATTGAAAAGAGGGATAATAAATGGGCTCGGCACGGCGATTAAGTATATTTTTGGAAACCCAGACGTCAATAATTTGGATAGGATAAACAATTACTTGAATGAACTCAATAACCAACAACAGGAAGATATGATAGTTCTCAACAAATCAGTAACTATTATAAACAAAATTAGTAAAAACATGAATAGCAATACTGAAGTTATGAATCAAAATTCATGGAACATTTCCAAAGCCAACGAGACAAGCAATTAAACTTTTTCGAAGCCCTCACAACTCTTATAATACAGGAACAAAATTTTTTAGATTTGTTCGGAAAAATAAAGCGTTCATTTATTTTTTCAGATCAAACGTTTGATGTAGAAATGTTGGGTTATAAACAAATTTCCGATATACTTACTCACTTATTAGGAACTTACTCGAAAAGAGAATTAATTTTTTAATTTACTTCTAGTATATCCTTTAATAATGAAAAAGAATTAATATTAATTTACTTCTAGCATATCCTTTAATAATGCACTACCATAATCTGTTAGATTTTCGCTTCGTTCAGGGTTCAATCGTATGTATCCATGACCTCATTATTTACACACTCAAAATTCCTATCCTAAATCCCATCGAATTCTTCCTATTCCAAAGACTTTCTAAAATCAATAATAATAACCAAACGGAAATCGTCACTGCACCATGGAGGCTAATTGGACCTATTATCTATCAGCTCAAAATTGCCAAGAAATTTACAAGCAGAATTACTTTTGTCAAAATATCGTCACGAGAGAAATCAAAGCCACTTTTATTCAAATAAATACGTCTTTACTTCTAGCATATTCTTTGTCGGATAATTTAACGTTGATATCCAGTAATTATCAAACAACCATTACTCGTAGTAATATCAAAATTATGCATCCAGGAACCCGTTTGATCGAAGGAAACGATCTGCAAATAGGGGAACATATACTGAACAAAAATTTAGGAGAAATAAAACAGCTAGATTTAGTTTTTCCTATGATTATTAAAGACGATCAAGTAAACTTCGAGTCTTCGAAAACTTTAACAGTTCCAACAATAATTATACCGAAATTACAATCTTCCGGAATCGAATTTCACCTGTCATTAATCAGCATCATTATCAGGCTATTAATTATTGTAAGTTTGGCAATATATATTATTATATATGTAAAATAAGGAAAAATCGCAGTGTTATCCAAAACCAACCTATCCGCCAAGCCAATGACGAGGATGTCATTGAATTTCAGCGCAGAGGAGAAATGTGACACTCCTTGCGCTGGCCTTCCACGTGCGGCTGCTAGTCGTGCCAGCCTGCAGTTTCAAGTTTTTAAGAGATAAGGGGAAGAAAGGAGCTGGCAGCAATCATATTATAATTTAATCACGCTCAGTCTCTGTCGGGTCCTCAAGCTGTAACGACGTATTATAATAAAGAATACCTTTCTATTAATTGTGTGTGAATTTGTGTCGTTTTATTTCATTCCCCGTGAATCGGAATTTACCCACATTCACACTTACACAGAACTCGTGCGCGAGCATTGTCGAAGACCGCGTCTTTAATCTGCGTTCAGAGTCGGGTTAGTAACGAGGTATCGTCGCCTCGTTACAACGGTATTCTACTTATATCCTTTTAAAAGTTTTCGAAAGTAATTGCTTCTGGCTATACATTTATATCCTTCTATCTAAAATAGAACGTCATACGGTCCAAAATATTACGTTTCCTTTGTTAAAGTTTGAAGGTTCATTGACTTTTAATCTTGCCCTGGAGGAACCACCTTTTTTAGCTCAACCGCATGTTTATCCTGTAGTTTTAGAAATGATTGCGCGTGATTTTTCTATAGCCTCAATGTATTCAATAATCCTTTTGAAGTTCCATAACATACCATTTTTGTCTTTTTATAATGTCAATTTCTTTGGAGTACATTTACGTTTCTTTTAATAAAGTTGGAACGTTCTCCTAGAGAAGCCACCTTTTTAATCACGGTACCTTTTTTTAATTGTAACTCGTAATTTACGTTTTCTTCGTTGAAATTAGAAGGTTCTTTGACTGTTATTCGCCTTGTTCTTCGCCTTGTCATGGAGGAATCATCTTTTTGATCACGATATTCTATTTATATTCTTCCTAAATTTTTTCGAAAGGAATTGCTTCTGACTATATATTTAATTCTTCTGAAATTTTCTCAACGGAATTGTTGAAAAATTATACGTCTGAGATAAACACATTGTACATTTGTAAGGTTCTTTGACTATTAACAAGAGCCTTGCCTAGGAGGAATCACGTTTTTGATCATAGTGCAATACTTTTGTAATGAGACATCCATATTGTTTTAAAGTTGGAAGGTTCTTTGACTATTAACAAAAGCCTTGACCTAGAGGAATCACCTTTTTGCTGTCAAAAGTTCGAAGGAAGCTTAGATTTTGCTTAAAACTTTTATATAGGGGCTTTCGAGGTCGCTAATCACAATCCTGCTACAAGACTATTCAAATTAAAAATGGCGGATCCAATATGGCCGTTAGAAGGGATTTTCGAGATCGCTGATCAAGATTTTGCTATTGAATTTTCGAAATTCAACATGGCGGTTAATAGTTCGAAAAAAGTTTTTCTTACTCGCCCACCCGAAAATACGTACTTTCGGCCCGCATTTCCGGGCCGAAAGAGAAACTTTCGCATCCTATTTTAGACCAACCGCGCGCTCTGATTGGCTGCCGAAATTTCCTGACCCGCGGCGCTTCAGCGCCCGCGCGCATGCCCGAGGAAAGATGTTTGTGCGGTGTGAAGGTTAGACACGTACGAAATAAACAGAGGTAAGTGCACGGGTGACGAGAAAAAAGTTAGTTGAAATAAAAAGTGGTTTTGTTTGATCGTGGTTATTGTTTTTTAAACGTATGAACGGGAGCGTCCGAGAAAAATATGTTTGTGCGGTGTGAAGGTTAGACACGTACGAAATAGACAGAGGAAAGTGCACGTGTGACGAGAAAAAAGAGTTAATTGAAATAAAAAGTGGTGTTGTCTTTTTTTAATGAATGTGTTTCTGATGCCCGCCCCGACCAGCAAAACCTCGGCTTCGCCTCGGTCTTGCAAATGTCGGGCGGGCATCAGACCATCTGTACAATAGCGAAAGTAGCAGACGCACCAAAAACCAGCTCTCTACGCCGGGCCGAAAGAAAAAACAGTCGGTAATGTCGACCGAGCTACCCAAAGCGGCCGACAGAGGCACTACTATCGAGCGGGCCGAAAGAAAAACTAACACTCAAACACAGCTAGCAGACGACAACGCAATTTTATCAATTATTTAACAATTACAGAACGTACTTTCGGCCGGGGAGTAAGAAAAATAGTATACAATACTTGGACCGGAAATTGGATGCCCTGGCCGTGCGTTATGACGCCCTCGGCTTCGCCTCGGGCGTCATACCACGCACGGCCCGGAAATCCAATTTCCGGCCCACGTATCGTAATATACTATTCTTCAAAATTGGAATACAGAGGTTTCGAAGTTGCTGATCATGATTTTGCTAACAGACTTGCGAAATTCAAAAGGGCTGTCAAAAGTTCGAAGGAAGCATAGATTTTTCTCAAAATTGGAATTCAGAGGTTTCGAAGTCGCTGATCACGATTTTGCTATCAGACTTTCGAAATTCAAAATGGCGGATCCAATTTGACGGTTAGAAGTTCGAAGAAAGCTTAGATTTTGCTTCAAATTTATATACAGAGGTTTTCGAGGTCGCTGATCACGATTTTACTATTGGACTTATGAAATTCAAAATGGCGGATACAATATGGCTGTCAATATTTCAAAGGAAGCTTAGATTTTGCTTCAAATTTGTATACAGGGATTTTCGAGGTCGCTGATCCCGATTTTGCTATCAGACTTTCAAAATTCTAAATGACGGATTCAATATGGTGGTTAAAAATCCGAAAAAAGCGTAGGGTCTTCTCAAAATTGGAATACAGAGGTTTCGAAGTAGCTGATCACGATTTTGCTATCAGACTTTCGAAATTGAAAATGACTGATCCAATATGGCGGTTCAATGTTCGGAAAAAGCTTAGATTTTGCTCAAATCCATATTGTTTTAAAGTTGGAAGGTTCTTTGACTATTAACAAAAGCCTTGCCCTAGAGCAATCACCATTTTGATCACGATATACTATTTATATTCTTCTAAAAGTTTTTCCAAAGGAATTGCTTCTGACTATACATTTGTATCCATTTAAATTTTTTCTAATGAATTGCTTTTGACTGTACATTTATATCCTTCTAAAAATTTTTCTAACAGGAAAAGTAGTTATGTAGGGCTATTGTCGAAGCATGCCACTTTAAATAAAAATCCAACACGTCCATTAACAGTACCTCCAGGTTGACGTGGCGTGTAAAAAAACTGTCTTTTCGTTTCAACTATAATTTTGTTGCTTCCCAATATTAAATTTTGCATAATATTTACATTTTTAATATTACAAACTTTTTATAAAAACTATGAGAATGTTCTATTTTATTACATTGTTCAGGTGACATTGAGGGGTGGGGCTAGGAGAAGGCTGAGTGGGGCGCTAAGGGTGATGAGGAGGGGGTGAGAGAACGCTGAGGAGGGGACAAGGAGGGGAGGCTGCCAGAACAATAAGTCACGAAATAACGTAAAATATGACTGATTTTTACGTTATTTTGAGAGGGGCTGAGGGGGGCGAGGACGGGGTGAAGGGGCGCTGGGGGGTGAAGGGAGCTTGCATGGTAACATGCATCTATATAATATAGGAAGATATATTTTTACATTTATTTTACAGCAAGAATAACGCATACAAATATATAAAATATTATTATTCCGCTTTGTAGCCAAGAGGAAGCGAAGTACCATTTGCAAAGTACCTTTGCTTCCTCAGAACTACAGAGCAGGACTTTTTTTCACTGCGCGTGATGACTTCGTGTGTGCGGGTGTATCTGATGGCGTTGTAATTGAGAACTATAGGCGTACCATCGTCCTCAAAGAAAACTGCGATCAAATTCTCCACGCTGTCAAAATTAATTTTACGCGAATTGGAACTATTTAACGAGATGCCTTTCACTTTACAACACTCGATAGTCTCTTCGGTCGAAGGGACAAAGGCTCGAAAGGCATAAATTTCGGTCCTCCGGAGAGAAAGTCCGTGATGAAAGTGCCTTCGCCATAAGCCTTGAGCTCATCGATCATATTGCCAAGTAAACTACCCAGAGCAGGTCTATACTCGTATGGATTATTTCGGTTGCATTTGAATATACATGGATCAGTGTCCATGTAGTGAACGTGCGGCTGCGAGTTTTTCAATATAATTATAAATTTCGAGACGGGCCTGCTCTGTCGTATACGCTGCTAATACAACACGTGTGCTTCCAGCAGATTCTACGGCGGTCTCTACGTAGCACCAATTCGCGTACAAGAGATTTTTATTTACTGGAAGTACATCAAAAACCTCTTTCTCCGGCGCCACTAACAGTTTCAGCAGGTCTTCGCGTGTTTTTACAATTTCCGTCTGCTTCTAATTACAACGCTTACCGAACTTGCCCAGAGTGAATTTAAGCAGTACTTGGCGCGCGAGCGCAAACCGAGACTTTATTCAATTTTATCAGCATCTAATCTGATCCCTTCGTCACGCTCGGACTCGTCAATGTACTGCTACTTCGACGACTCGTCCACACACAAACCCGGCCACCCGCTTACCTGTTGTTTCAGATGAAGGAAAGTATTTATATAGTTGGCAAACAAACCACCCACACCCATGCGCTGGTCCTACTGTGTGCTCTCGAATTGCCATATCACATAATCGCTGTGATATCATTGCCCAGTTCTATCGCTCTGCGCAATTCACGTACAACCCATGTGCTTGTAAATTCGCGATCTTCCACTTGTTCCAAATAACAGTTGTCCTGGCGTAATTCAGCGCAGCAAGAACGACAGAGCCCAAAAATAAGTCGTTTGTTGCATTTTTACAGGCAGTACAGGAAGTAATAAAACACGAGGCGCCAAAATCCGACATCTAACTAGACCTTCAACGCTCGCGAGATTCTTCCCCACTGTAAATACGTGGATGGCCAATTGGAAACCGGCCTCTTTTACAAATATACGGGTAACGCAGCGACTCTGTATGATGTGACGATATTCTCTGTGCGGCCCGCGAAAAACGCGTCACGCGGATCAACTGTGATTTTACACATTATCGGATGGCTGCTGATGTAATGAGTGATATCTGGTGGCTATGTTTTTAAGGTAACCGTCCACTAAATAGCCCTCAGGTAAACGAAACTCACGCACACAGCCCGAGTGTACAATCTCACGGCCGATCTCACGCTCGCAATAGAGTAACCACTCTATAGATTTTTGAGAATTTCTGTCAGTGCGTCTATATCCGTTGGGAGGTATTATACCGATGGTATTAGTGGTCAAAAAGTTTTTTCTATAAACGTACGAACACGCCGACGCTATAGTGCATGCTGATACGAACGGATACGTATGAAACACATCTAGGAAAATTTGCCGAAATTGTAGGCATGCCCGCCTGAGAATTTCGACATCCATTTGACAATACTTGAGAATCTCCTTTTTCATGTCGAATATATAGCCCAGACTCGTTTCGCGGTGCCAGGCAAGAAAAACCTCGCGATCAGCTACGGTCACTGACAATGAGTCAGGGCCATAAAACTCAACGGGCGGTAGATGATCGATGTAGTCTTCAGTGCCGAGAGTGTTGAACAGATGTGGGAAATATCCCTTTTTACTGCTCGCCGGTAAACCAAAGGTGACTGGTAGTGCACTTAATTTCATCTGAAAGTAATTTATGCTATCGATGAATTTGGTACGGCCATACTTAAGCAGTGTTACATTTTGACCGTTCAAAATGAAACTGGGCGACTTATACTCTGGGTTTCTTTAGAATGAATTGCCCGTCAACAGCTTTGGTATTTATGGGCAATGCATATAATTTCCGCCAAAGCAGTGGTTACCCGAATCTACAAACCTAACAGCTCTCTCACCGGATCCTGCGTAAAAACAAACTCGTGCACACCACAGTTGCCGCAAATAATTTTTGTGTCGTCGATAAGTATGCAGTCGGTACAGAGTTGATGCGCAACGCAGAGATTCGGCACGCGAAGGCGTACGTTTTGAGCGTACGGCATGTCCTAACGAGTTTCAAAATCATAAAAAATATACAAAAACTTTTTAGTCGCGGGCACGTTATTTTGAATAACAGGCTGCATGAAGCATAGGTCATTAAACGGATGGTGTTTCATGCATTGTTTACAGTAAGCGGTACCGCACACGTGTTGCCGCCTGAAAATATTCATGATCTTTAAACAACACGCGCACAGCCGCACGACGTCACAGACTTTCCTATTATTTTTTTTGTACAATCCTGCTCACTTGTGATTCACAAAACATTCATGACCAAAGAATTTACGCCCACAGTCTGTACACTCAATCATTTCCACGCCGCCGCTCCTACACATCGGACTGACAAAACAACATTGACAAGTACGCGGACAAGTGCGCTCCTTGATACAGCGATAACGTTTGTTGCAATAAGAACAAAAAACATTACCTTGTTTGAAGTCATACAATGCCTTCTTTTCCAATAATTCTCATTTAAATTGCAATATAAGCAATTGTCGCCTTGGAGGCCTTGGCCGCCTTGAAGACATTCTATGACATCAAACAAGGTAATGTAAATTTAACAAGAATAGTTTTGTGAAAAATTATAATATATTTTGCCATATAAACCATAACTTAAGTGATAATAATGTCTAAATGCTTATTTACATGTATAAATAAAAGGTTTTATCGCCAAATAAGCAATTTAAGGGCTTTTACTTTGTTACATCCGGAGACGTATTATAGATTTAGAATTTCATTCTGAAAGTTTATTCACATCAGATATTTCCTGACATATAAACGCGAGAATGCAACGCAGCATTTCGCTCAGGCATCGTACCGTAGACCGTGTGACCTAGAGAGCCATCGACCTCCAGAAGACAGTGGCGTGTAAATTTTTAACAAATCAGCATTTCACAATGCTACCACTTAAATGCTACGCGTATAAGCCGCAACCGAAAATTTCTTAATAAAGATGATCTCAATTTATCATCTATAATCCAATTAAACCGCATAATAAAACTCCGAAATGCATCACGCAAATCAGTCACAGCGTAGAAGAAACCTGGCGAACTCCGTGTACCTCTACGACATCGAGAAGTTGAAACCGTAAGCCTTACACATCTAGTAAGCAGATTTTATAAGTTATTGAAATTGTAATCGTAAGCCTTACTCGTCTAGTAAGCAGATCGTATAAGTTATTTATAGTAAATTTATAAAAGCAAGTGTTATAGAAAAGAATTGTAATTGAAATTACAACACATCGATCTACCAGAAGCCAGCAGATTGTATTGGTAATAAATTATTGTATTTTATATAATAAACCTACATAAAACCAATTACTACTTATTTCCACTTATTTCCGGACTTAACAGTGGTTCCGGTACTGGTCGAACAATCGTTCACTAGACTATTTCAAATTAAAGAATAAAAATAACTTTTCTCCGGACTTAACAGTGGTTCCGGTACGAATCGAACATTAGTTCACTAGACTGTTTAAAATAAAAGAATAAAAATAACTATTTTCCGGACTTAACAGTGGTTCCGGTACGAATCGAACATTAGTTCACTAGACTGTTTAAAATGAAAGAATAAAAATAACTATTTTTCGGAACGTAACAGTGGTTCCGGTACGAATCGAACATTAGTTCACTAGACTGTTTAAAATAAAAGAATAAAAATAACTATTTTTCGGAACGTCACATTGGTTCCGGTACGAATCGAACGTAAGTTCACTAGATTTATACGAAAAATAAGACCGGAGTAAGAGGAAACGAATAGTATTTGAAAATTACTAAAAATATCACTACTAACTGATTCCGAGCTTCTCGTTTTGCAGTAAGTAGTTGAGAGGATCATTGTAGCATGATCGTTTACACTTCTGAAGATGAACGTTTACGGCTCATCCAGATTACTAACATATTAACAGATAAATAAAAAAAAAAGGGAAAATAGACGATGTTATAGAAATAGGGAAAGAAGAAAGGATAACCCAAATACAAATAACGTAAACGAATATAAAAAAAAAGATTTCACATAAAGATAAAATCAAAATAAATCAAAATATATAAGTAAATAGCATCACGCAAATATATTTAACAAACAAGAAATTTAAAGTGAAAAATTCATATAGGGAAACATTATGAAACAAATAATTAAATAATATCAGTAAAAACAAATAACTAAAATATTAGTGAAAAAAAAAATAAACAAATGAATAAATAAATAAAAAGAAATTGAAATAAATAAAACAAATCCAACACGAAGGAGAAAAATGAAATAATAATACAAAATAATGATCATTGAATGGATAAATATTATACATAAACAAGAAATAAGAATATCAGAAATCAAATTACACGAAAAACATTAAGAATAGAGATATAAAATTGGCAAATAAATAAATAAATTGCCAAATAAATAATACACAAAAAAATATATAGTTGAACTAATAATAAAAGATATTTAAAAAGAAATATTAAGTATACTGATACATAAATAAAAAGAATAAAGAACAAAACATAAGAAACAAATGAAGAGAAATAAATAAAGGGAAATAAATAATAGAGAATTTACACAATACAAAATAGAAAACATATGAGAGATATAATCAGTGTATAAAATAATCAAGTCATTTTTTATCAAAATAAGAAAATCAAAATAATAATAAAAAATAACTCAACAAACGAAAAGTATTACAATAAAAGTAAGAATATTATAATGAAGAATCATACAAAAAAAAAGATTACAATAAGATATTACATTGCAAAAGGGAATATAATAAAATAAGAAAATGAAAAATATTTAAATATAATATAAAAAATAAACAACACTTAAACGAGAAAATGAAAGTAAGACAATAATAAACAAAATAAAAGATAAATTCAAAAATAAACTACAATAATAATTACGAACATTTAATAAAATGAAAAAACCATGATGAATAATCAAGCTAATACATTTTATAATTTTAAACAACAAAACCATTATTATACTAAAGTATTTCATTGTCAAATTTGCCGAGATCAATATCACGAAGCATTGTTTTGCTCTAATGCAGTTTGTGTTTATTGTAAAAGTAAAGATCATATATCTTATTTTTGCAAGAATGCTAAAAATAAAATAGAACTTTTTTGTAAACTCTGTAATCACAGAGGACATTCTGTAGAGAAGTGTACATTTAACCAAACAAATGAAGATTATTGCCAATACTGTCAAATGATAGGACATGCAGCTACTCAATGTCCTGTTATAAAGAAATATGAACTTGATTGTGAGTATTGCGGAAGCACGGGTCACTCAACTAAAGACTGTCTGTCAGCAGTATGTATGAAATGCAATAAACTCGGGCACTGGATAAAATACTGCCCTATAAACGAAAAAATAATGTGGTGCGCGTTATGTAAAGAAGAAGACCACAATTCATCAGATTGCAAGCGTGCGATTTTAAGAAATAGAATAATTTGTCAAATTTGCAACAGAATCGGACATACAGCAAAGTATTGCCCAGAAAGAAATGCTCATTCTCAAAATAGCACAAACTACAAAATTTTAGAAAATAAAGAAATTCATCAATTACCAAATACTACAAGAAATTATAACCGATTCATTAACAAAACTCAAGAACAAAATTACAAGCCAAGAAACACGATTTTTAATAATCAACAACCCAATACAGTAAATAGAAAAAGAATTCAATGTGATTATTGCAAAAGAATTGGACATGACATCGACAACTGCAGAAAACTTAAAAATCTTATGATGCAATATAATGCAATAGGAAATAATTGTGATCTTTGTAAAAATCCAGATCATACTACTGAAGAATGTGAGGAAATCAAACAATATCCAAGTATTAATACTGATGAATCATACCATAATGTTACAAAAGAAACAATTAGCGAATCAAAAATTCAGAAAAACAAAGTTAATACAACGAATATTGAAAGGTATAATGGTAATGAACTAATTACAGACAATAAAGTAAATAAAATTAAACAGGAAACTAATATCAAAGAGGAATCTACAATAATTAATGATGATAAAGAAATCAATTTAATTATCGTACCTTTTATAAAAATACATGAAATCACTGATGAACCAAAAGATAATAATATGATTATAAAAAATCATAGAAATACTAATGAAATTAATTTTATAGACTTTAACGAAATTTTCAAAAATAATCATGAAATTGAAGAAATTATGGAAACAAATTTAATTGATTCTATTGAATCTACTGTAAAAAATTATGAGACTAATGAAGAAATGAATTTCAACGAATCTAATTTAAAAACTCATGAGGATTGTGATGAAATTAATGTAATTGATTTTAATGAATCCAATATAAATAACCAAAAGAATGAAATTTCGAATGAAAATAATAAAGAAGGTAATAATTCGTTGGAAACAGTAACTTTTTATGATGATCTTAAAGTCATTTTAGACATAACTTTTGCTTTAGCTGAACCATTTTTCGAAGATGATCAAATGGAAACTAAATTCCAACAAAACTCGCTTGAAAATTCGTTAAAAGAGAATATAGCATCAATACATTCAGAAGAGTCTTTATTAAATGATATAAAAAATCTAAAGAACTTATTAAATAATAGTAAAGTAGTTTTCGAAAATGAAAATCAACCAAAAGATATGTTTGATAATCAAAAACTAAAAAAACATTTAGAGAATAAAAGTCATCTAAAAATATTTGATAATCAAGAACACCAAGAACAGCTTGACAATAAAAATCAACTAAAAGAAACTTTGGGTAATCAAGATCATAACGTAATAATCAATCTAAATACAAATCCTAATAAAGTACACCAATTGCAGTTATTTTTTAACTATCCTATCAAAGTAAAATCTAATAAAAACGTCAGAAAACTAAAATGGATATCTAATTATAAAAAATATTTAAAAGAATTCTCAAAAATTACAAAACTAAAATTAAAATCTAAAGGTTACTACAATAAATTTGCTATCAGAAAAAGGTTTAAAAAGGGAGACAAAACATGGCCTATTAAAGAACCAAATATGAATAAATTTCAAAACGATCAGCATAATAAGAATTTTCAACGCTATTAAAATGAACAAAATAATATCTTAACTAATTATGAAAAACAAGCAAAGCAATATTATAACAAATAATAACATAACATTTTTGTTTTAGGATGTGGACAACATACTCAATATTAACATCTATCATAATCTCTTCTTATTTTTCCAAATTTAATACAGGATTATAATTGCAGCTGAACTTTTCCATTTGAAGCAAAACCATCCTACTTCTTGGTCAACTAATATATAACCCTAAGGTGATCCAGATTTTACCAAATATACAATTTAAAATTATAACCACTTATCCGTTTGTCTACAATTGTTCGTATCAACTTGTCAGTATTTTATGAAAAGCAACTATATTCCCTAAGAAAGCTAATAATTTTAGAAAAATGCGATTGAAATAAGATACACTTGAATAATGAAATTTTAGAAATAATACATAAATATTGCGATTAGATATTAATACAAAGTAACTTTGGTCTTATAACAATCAAACAATCAAAAAAATTTGACATGTGAAAATGATGTGTTATTAAATAATAAAAATATATAAAGTAATTATTTAATCACAAAGTAGAAAACATTACAGGGACGAATTAACTTATGATCAATTTAATAGCTTATGATTTTATCTTTGAATAACAAAGTATAGAACTAATCCAAAAGGAAAAGAAGTAGAACCCATTCCTAAACCTTTTAACGTATGATAAAAAAAAAAAGATAATAATAATTTGACTAATTTTATGCAAAATTAAACTGTATTCACCTACAAAAAAAAAAAAAAAAAAAAGGAAAAAAAAAGGAAAAAAATTGTTGATACTCGTCAAAATTTATTAAAGAGTTTCAGAACAAAAAAAATTATTCAGGTAGCTACGTTCACATTGCTAAGATTAAATAGAATAAATGTATTTGGAATGATCAGTTCTGTCATATACTAACATGATCATCCTATATAAGATACACTATTCTGCACTGTATTGAGTATGTAAAACATTTTTCTACTCTAAAAGATTGCGTATTCTTTAAAGCAGATATGTGAATGCTACCTATGCCGAAACAAAAGTTCAAGTTCTAAAATGAACTTTTGAAATGGCTGAAAGTTTTCAAACAAAGGTAAAATACAATGATGCATAAAAGCAATAACAAGTCAAAATTTATCAATATCATTTCAATTATTCACTTCCTTTTTACGAAAAAAACCTACACCATATATAATTGTATTTTTCTTTTAGAAATAATTATAATACGATTGTTAAAATAATTTTGTTATGATAACATCAAAAGCCCTTTAATGTTATTCTACTTAAACAAAGAGAGGAAAGAAAAAACATATCCCTTGCCAAATATCTAAGCAGGGAGGGAAGTGAATGATCACTTGAATCATTCCCTATATATTTCTCATCGTTTATTTACTAAAAAAAAAAAAAAAAAATTATTTAATAAGCACATTATTTCTAAGCTTAATTAATGAATGACTATTTTATGTAAATACAGCAAAACAAAAAAAATTATTACATATAAAGTCAAATCAACGTTCGACCAGACAACCTCAAAAATGCTGAAAGGGTCATTTGAAACTTAAACCTGATAACCACTAAATCAAAGTAGAACTGACGAGTATTATTGTTATCGTTATTATTATTATTATCATTATTATTGTTATTATTATTATAATTATTATTATTATTATTATTATTATTATTATTATCATTATTATTATTATTATTATCATTATTTTTATTATTATTATTATTTTTACTATAATTATTATCATTCATAACCCGTATTATTATATTTTATCATTTACTTATCAATAAATTTTTGTAACGGGAAATCTCTGATGCATAATAACATTGTTGAATCTCTATGACATTCAACAGTCTAAGGGGGGAGGTGTTACGTCCGGAGACGTATTATAGATTTAGAATTTCATTCTGAAAGTTTATTCACATCAGATATTTCCTGACATATAAACGCGAGAATGCAACGCAGCATTTCGCTCAGGCATCGTACCGTAGACCGTGTGACGTAGAGAGCCATCGACCTCCAGAAGACAGTGGCGTGTAAATTTTTAACAAATCAGCATTTCACAATGCTACCACTTAAATGCTACGCGTATAAGCCGCAACCGAAAATTTCTTAATAAAGATGATCTCAATTTATCATCTATAACCCAATTAAACCGCATAATAAAACTGCGAAATGCATCACGCAAATCAGTCACAGCGTACAAGAAACCTGGCGAACTCCGTGTACCTCTACGACATCGAGAAGTTGAAACCGTAAGCCTTACACATCTAGTAAGCAGATTTTATAAGTTATTGAAATTGTAATCGTAAGCCTTACTCGTCTAGTAAGCAGATCGTATAAGTTATTTATAGTAAATTTATAAAAGCAAGTGTTATAGAAAAGAATTGTAATTGAAATTACAACACATCGATCTACCAGAAGCCAGCAGATTGTATTGGTAATAAATTATTGTATTTTATATAATAAACCTACATAAAACCAATTACTACTTATTTCCACTTATTTCCGGACTTAACAACTTCATCAAATAAGGTAATAAAATAATTAAGGATACTTTCATTAGGGATTTTTATACATTTTACCATGTGATCCCATAATCAAGCTAATAATCATGCCTGTATGCTTATTTATACATATTAGAGGAAAGTTCATCTGCCAAAACTATAATTTTGGTGGAAAATACCATTCAATTTTTAAATAATTCAAGGGCTTATATCTCAGAATCCTCAAAGCGTTAGGGCCTAGTATCGCACAGGCTTTCATTTTTAGGTAAAAGAAGAAAGATCCTGCGAGCTGGTAAAGATCCATGACCCGGATCTGAGATGCACCCCTTGTCAGTGTGTACAAGAAGCCTTATGTAATTATCAATTATAAATTACATACATTTTTAATTTTCTGAATATTTATCAAAACCACTCTCTTTACTAATACACATTTCATCCCTTGTGACAGAGTCACAGGCAGCTACTCGTGAGCGATGCCTTGTTGTTGTTGTCGTCACCGAGTACGCAGAGCGAGCAGTGAATACACTCGTGTACACACACGTATGCAACACCGGGTCGAGAACGCGAAAAGAACGAGGGATATGGAGAGGGGGTCCCACTCTCTGGAGAGTCGCGCAACCTAGAGCACAGTCGTGAGAACACGCGAGAGAGAGAGAGGCGCGAGGGGGAAGGGGCCGAGAGAGAGCAGGCGCACAAGGGAGTCGCGTAACCCGGTGAGCGGTGTCGAGAGCCGACGTCACGAGCGTGCGATGTGAACGATAGCGGAGCGAGCACAGACTGAGCGCCGCGCAGTTTGCTCGCGCATGCGAAATGGTGGGAGCGGGAGCAAACGGGAGGAGAGTGCCGGCCGAGACAGGTGCGCAGCAATAGCGATACGCCGGCCGGGAGAGGGAACATAGGAGAGAGACAGGCGCGCATGGGAATAGAGAGAGCCGGAGAGGGAGTAGATTAGATTAGAGCATGGGCATAGAGGTAGTATAGCAATAGATAGGATTCGCGGCGCGGGAGCAGGTTGGTGGGTGGCGCAACGGGCAGAATAGATAGCGCGCATGCTATTAGTTTAGCCTATCATGACTCAAAGACATAGCAAGTCATGGACTTTAATGAAATTAGGACAAAACGCGTAGTTGAGAACCAATGAACAGTGAATCGAGGCCGGGAGGGGATGAATGCAGGGTTTGAGTTTTGAGGAGCCGGAAAACGCGTTCTCTTCGTCAACGGAGTCCACCGCGAGCAGTTGCAATTTTCTCTTGTGAGAATAGTAAGGTTATCTTGGTTAGTCGAAATTTGTGTGGAGTGTACGAAGATAGTGGATTAGTGGAAAGGTATTCCTTATAGTTGCCGTTGCATCACGTAAGTAATATTCACGTTGGAAGGGTGGAAGAGTATTGTAAGTAATCGTGTAGTAGTGCCGTATCGTGTTGTATTAGGAATCGAGTTAGTGGAGGATATCGAGCCCAATAGAGTTGCCCTCGAGAAGTAATGGCTATCCAGGGTTGCCTTCAACACTAGCAGCTTCTGCAAACCAAGCAATATCTCGAGCGCGGTCTATGTTACTGTTTTCAGATTCAATAGCGGCGAGCCGGCCAGTTGATGGAAGCAACCATTTTGGAGACGCCAAGGCAAACGGACAGAATAACCGCCATTGCGGCCATATTTTCTTACGAAATAAATTTAGAAATAACTATTAATTGTGAGAGTTGTTCTTATTAGTGAGTGTTGTTTTCCCACGCGTTGTCTATCGAGTTTTCTTTCAGGTTTCATCATTAAGAAACTCTTATCATCGCAGGGAAATCAGCAAATTGCTATCTTCTCGTAGGTATTTCCGAGTGTGGTTGTTGCTGGGGTTTTGACCCCCCTTGTCGAGAGCGGAGTTTCAGCCGCGGTAGAGGACCGCTAGTGGTAAAATACATAGTGGAAATCGTGGCAGTCGGTTTAGTTTGAGTAACTAATAATTCCGAGTGATTCGATTGAGGGTATAACTAAATACAACGTCACACCCTGCTTAAAATTGCATTTGATAATTACCCGGTTGAAAAGGTCTGATAAAACCAGATAAAAAGGGTGCAGAAACCTATTCTCCAAGGGGTATCAGACAATGTTGCTTATGGAGATGACTTATCGTAGATTTTGTTGCAAACCTTTTCTTTAAGAAGCGACTATAAGAATCATATTTTTGTTTCGAAAAATACTTGAAAGAAATTGAAGGCATCCTTGATGCCAAGGTTGATGATAGCCGGTCAAATAAATCATGTGCCGACATGGTTTTTGTCACCTGATTGCAGACTGGCTTCCTAAAGAAAAGGTTTGCGAAAAAATCTAGGATAAGTAGTCTCCATAAGAAACATAATTGTCTGATACCCCTTGGAGAAGGGAAGATGTAGTAAGAGTAAAAACATTTTATTTGTTTTCAAATTATAATACTATACATCGTATTAATAATATTGAAAACTTAATTTTGTGATTTGTAATATGTTAAATAACTTTCCATTGTATAAAGTTTGTACGATTTGTAAAAATCTATTAGAAAATAACTTCAATAAATTATATTTTCACATAATAAATTATTGTATATTTTCTACACTTGTGCACATGATTTTCTAAAGAACTAATAAATTATTGAAAAAAAATTCCATGTTATTCATAAATTAAAAAATGCAGCAACATTATTATACATGATTTTCTTTACCATATAAAAAACCGCTGCCAATTCATTGGCAAGTAGCTTCCTCCAAATTAATGTATCGTTCCTATATGTATAGCATATATTTTAAACATAAAATATGTTTATTCATTATACTTATTTTTAAATGATTTAATAATTCATTAACATTTAAAAAATTTCATATTTTTTTCTTATTATTGAAATTATTTGTTATTTGACACTTATTTAAAAAAAGTAATATTTTAAAATATAAAATTAAAAAATTGCTATCTACCCTGAGATCAACTTACTCACATTTTCAAAATCATATATAATAACTCCTTTGTTTACATTATAAATATATTATTAATCAATAATTATGTATCTTGATTATAAATAATTGTATAAATATTATGAAAATTGAACTTATAATTCTGATTTTGATTTTTTAATGGTCCGTTATAATTTTCGACATCCTCTTCTTTTATTTTAAATAAAAGATCGTTGATTGTTGATTTTATCATTTCTTACACCATCTTAATAAAAAAGAAGCAAATAAAATATTATGTAAACACAAATATCAGTGGCCGCAAATAAAAATATTTACATAACTTTGTAAAGGCAAAATGAGTGTATATATAATTATATGCCATTTGGGCCATAAAGGTTTAAACTTCGAAATATTTATCTCAAAATTGAGTGAGGGCAATTCTTACTATATTCACTTCTTAAATCGTGATTATTCGAAAAATTAGTTAAAACAAGTTTAAACTTTAAAATTTGTATCTCAAAATTGAGTGAGGGTAATTCTTACTATATCCACTTCTTAAATCGCGTCGTTTCCACCAAGAAAATGATTTTCTTTAAAGTTCCCTAAAAATTAGTGTACACCGGACAAAAGTTGATTCTTTCCGAACGTGCCTAGTCAATTTTAAAATCCTGCAATCCCATTGAACGATTCCAATTTAGGGTTTACACAATAGTATACAACATTAAATGAAGAGTTTCCATCATACATATAATATGCTTATAACACAATTTTCCGATATTGTGATTTTTATGACGGCACAGTCCAGTCAACTACCTTAAATTTAATTATCCCTTGCGGTCAGTTTTACCCGACTAAAATTTTAAATTTACTCTCATTATCAAAAAATGAAAAATTACAACAATTTTACTCCAGTTATTCACACCACAGGGAAGTTGATTCTTTCCAAACGTGCCTAGTCAATTATAAAGTCCTGCAATCTCATTGGGTGATTCTAATTTAATTTTTCAATGATTTAATACTATATTAATATTTGTAAATTTCATATTTTTTTCTTATTATTTCAATTTTTTGTTACTTCACACTTATTTTATTCAATTTGTTTAAGACACAAATAATTATTTTTAATATTAATGATTTTGACATTTTCAGCCGATAAAACAGGAATAATGATAAAGTGTGAGTATTACACCATCTTCATAAAAAACAAAAGTAAATAAAATATTATGTAAATACAAATATCAGTGGTAGCTAATAAAAACATTTACATACATTTCTAAAGGCAAAATGAGTATATATAAAATTATATGCCCATGAACCATAACCGCTTCAATTAAAATTTTTATCTCAAAATTGAGAGAGGGTAATTTTTACTATACTCACTTCAAATAACGATTATTTGAAAAATTAATTCAAACTCAAAATAATTGGCCAGCGTATCTGACTAATTTCAGGTTTCTGCAGAATTCGCTGTAAATTTACCTGAATAAAAAACGAAAGCAAGTAAACAACACGCACGCGTATTGTGCGTCATTTCCATTTTCTAGTAACATATATAAAACTGTTCCCGAAAAATTACGATTTGAAAAGAGGGTTAAAACAGTTTTAACAGATTAACCTCAAATATCTCCTAAATTGATAAACTAATTCTTTTATCATAACAATTCATATCATAAATAATATACAAACTCTACAGCTCCATCAAATCTACATCTCCATCAAATTTTTAAGTAATTAAATTTTACTCTAGTTATTGTGCGACATAGAAAGTCATTTCCAGAAATACCAAAATTTTAAATATCCAATATGTCAAAAACTAACCATATAATCTGGATGAAATTTTACATAGATATTGCGTATATCGCATACAAAACAGTCTACAAATTCCAAACTGATACATTAAGTCGTCATTGAGAAATTACGATTTTGAAAAATACGTAAAAAAATTTTAACATTAAATAACTCTAAAATTGGTGAGACAATTCTTTTACCGAAAGAATTTATACGATGAACATATAAACTCTCCACAAAATTTCAACATGATTAAACCAATTTTTTTTCTAGTTATCATGCGACAAAGAAAATGACTTTGCAAAATACGAAAATTTTAAATATCAAATATCTCAAAAAGTAATCGAACGATCTTGATGAAAATTCGCACATATAATACCTATATCACATACGAAATTGTCTACAAATTTGGAGCTAATTCATAGAAACGTTCTCAAGAAATTACGATATGAAAAAAAGGTTAAACAAATGTTAACCTCTAATATCTGTGAAATTTATTGACCAATCATTTAGCCCAAAGAATTTAGCTGAGCGCTATCCAAAATCTACCTATACAAGGAATTTCAAAGCGATTAACTCAATTTCACTAATTGAGTGTACTTTCGTGGTGTATGTATTTTATTAAGGTAGCGGACATCAAACGAACCAATAGTTGTAAAAAATTATTATTGCTGTATTGCCAACGTTTCGGGAGCATTTGTATACTCCCCTCTTCAGGGCTACAACCAAGATACGCAGAAACATTTAAAAAATACGTACAAAAAAAATTTTTTTACAAAAGTTGTAGTCAAGTCATAAATTTATATAACATTTACCATAGTAAACAATATCAATTAAACATGTTGGTCGATCCTATTGCAAATAACAATACATTGGCTACACCAAACACTAGAGAAATGTTAAGAAATATAAAATGAGCAAAAATATAAAATGAACAAAAAACGGAAATAGGGAATAAATTAAATTAAAAGCAAACACAACTCACAACGAACTTTTGTGTCGATTAATCATGTTGATATCGGATCGGTCAAGCGTCGTCTCCGATAAATGAACTACAACGGAGAGAGCAAGTGAAAATTATTTAATTAGAAAGGATAGGGAAATTACGAAAAATAGTCATGGGAGGAGGGGAGGGGGAGGGGGGCAGGAGTTAGAAGGTGGGAGAACCGGTATACGGAGCTGTTCGGGAGAGACAGGAGAACATGGGAAGAGAAGGTGGGGGGGGGGCTACACCGAAGCAGCGAGAGATACCTCGCTAAGTCTGCGTGCTCAAGTGTGCCACATCTACATCCACGTGCGCCCCTGATCCTTCGACTGGTTTGAAGTCGTATAAAATGGGAAGAACGAGAGTAAACAAGCATGCGTATCAACAAACAGAACCGAGTTAACGTTTGCAATGCAGTTTGATCAATTTTACAGTGTCTTTATATGATTTCTTAAGATATTGTGTGTTTTCGATGAGGTTGAGGGTATTGTTATGGTAGTAAATGTTTAACATTTAGGAGAAAGATCGTCTAAAGAAATTGTATTCTAAGAATTTTGGCTGCGCTAAAGTTAATGCTATGTCCTGTTTCTGACACGTGTGAAGCTAGGGCAGAGTTAGATATGCAATTCTTCACGGCTCTATTGTGCTCATTAATCCGAAGGTTCATTTTTCTTTTACTCATTCCGATATAAGTTGCCGAGCAATCGTGGCAGTCTATTTTGTACACAATGCCATTCGTATCAAGCTTACGAAGGCGATCTTTCCCTAAGTTTTTAAACTATTGAATTTGTTATTGCTACTATTGATGGGAGTAAAGTTGTTTTGGAGAAGGATATGATTAATTTTTGGAGTTAAATTTTTTATGAAAGGTAAAAGTATTTTGGGCTTAATCAAAAAGGCGCGTGAATTCTTACTAGTGATAATGTTATTGTGGTTGTTACGGATAGATTCGAGCCTAATTACGATATATTTGTTGATTATTTCGCGTGGGTAATTATTGCATAGAAGGTAGTGGAAAGATAGGTTCAAATTACGTTGGTGAAATTGCGGGTCAGAGAGTTTTACGGATTTGTCGACCAGGTTGTAGATTATGGCTATTTTTTGGGAATGAGGATGGTGGGAAAGGTAATTGATGTAACGTCCGGATGCTGTGCTTTTTCTGTACCAGTTGGTGATGATTCTATTATCGCATGATCTTATTAGTTCCATATCCAGAAAGCAAATACTATTGTTCTGTTCACGTTCGACGGTGAATTGGAGGTGACTATAGTATTCGTTGAAACAGGAGAGAATATTTTCAGTTTTGTCTTTTTTAGGGATGAGGAAGCAATCGTCCACATACCTTCGGTACAATAATAAGTCATTCTTGTAGCTATTGAGACAGGAAGATTCGAGTGATTCGAGAGTGATGTCAGCAAACCAAGGGCTTGTGCAAAATCCCATAGGAGTACCCATGATTTGTTTGTAAAATCTATTGTTAAATTGTAAATAAGTAGAGTCCAATAGAAGTTTGATACCGTTGAGAAATTCAGATTTTGAGAGGCTGATCTTAGTTCAGGTATTTCCATTTTTTGGAAACAGCCTGCATAACGAGATCAGTCGGGATGTTTGTAAACAAAGACACGACATCAAACGAAACCAACTCGAACTCATCCATAATCTTTAAATTGTCAGTTATTTCTTTCAATTCTGTACTGTTTTTTATTGATGATTTTGGACGAGGAAAATATTTGTTAAAGAGGAGGGAAAGGCTTTTGTCTAAGGCATAGGTAGGACTACCGACAGCTGACACGATGATTCTTATTGGATTGCCTACTTTATGAATCTTGACTAGGGCGTATGCCCTAGCAAGGTTAGTGTTGTTAATATCGGCCCGTAGTACGTGTGAGAAACAGTAATCAGTATCCAAAACACCTTTATTTTCCCAATCTTTGATTAAAGTTTTGATATTTTACTGTAGTATATTGAGAGGGGATTTAGTACGACTCCAAGCCAGTTGAAGGACCAGGGGCGCACGTGGATGTAGAGGTGGCACACTTGAGCACGCAGACTTAGCGAGGTATCTCTCGCTGCTTCGGTGTAGCTCCCCCCACCTTCTCTTCCCATGTTCTCCTGTCTCTCCCGAACAGCTCCGTATGCCGGTTCTCCCACCTTCTAACTCCTGCCCCCCTCCCCCGCCCCTCCTCCCATGACTATTTTTCGTAATTTCCCTATCCTTTCTAATTAAATAATTTTCACTTGCTCTCTCCGTTGTAGTTCATTTATCGGAGACGACGCTTGACCGATCCGATATCAACATGATTAATCGACACAAAAGTTCGTTGTGAGTTGTGTTTGCTTTTAATTTAATTTATTCCCTATTTCCGTTTTTTGTTCATTTTATATTTTTGCTCATTTTATATTTCTTAACATTTCTCTAGTGTTTGGTGTAGCCAATGTATTGTTATTTGCAATAGGATCGACCAACATGTTTAATTGATATTGCTTACTATGGTAAATGTTATATAAGATTATGACTTGAATATAACTTTTGTAAAAAAATTTTTTTTGTACGTATTTTTTAAATATTTCTGCGTATCTTGGTTGTAGCCCTGAAGAGGGGAGTATACAAACGCTCCCGAAACGTTGGCAATAAAGCAATAATAATTTTTTACAACTATTGGTTCGTTTGATGTCCGCTACCTTAATAAAATACATACACGACGAACGTACACTCAACTATATCTACAAGGGATTGGGACACAATATGCCAAACACATCTTTCACAACCACCAAGATATGTCAGGAGGGCAGGACACCAGCTCTTCTTCCCAGAGAACGTCACTCTTTGACGCCCTCTTCATAACCAGAGGAAAAAACACCCTGGATTTACACAAGACGATTAACCGTATTGAATTTGACTTCGGCTTAGATGCTAAGATTTTATGTTCTAAACTCACCAAACTACTAAAGAAAGTTAGAGAATCTCAAAGTGAACTAAAATTTCTGGTTAACTGTAGAAGCTATGGTATTTTCCCCAATCACATTCAGAGCATGTGTTACAACTATTGGTTCGTTTGATGTTCGCTACCTTAATAAAAAATCAATTTCACTAAAGTAAACGTGCTTCACACAAAACGCATTTTTTTCATTTTTAAATTTCTTTCTGAAAAACTAGTCGACAGAATGGATTTAAATTTTTACAGATTACAGCTATTCATGTTGTGCATTATCACGATTTTTTTTTCAAAAAAATTGATCGTTTATTTTTGGAGTTATAAGCTTTTTAAAAAAAAACACGTTTCTATTAATAACAAAAGAACCGCAATAGCTAATGTATTTTTTTTTTTTTTTTTTTTTTTTTTTGAAAATATAGGTTTTTTAAGCTCTTTCGAATGCTATCTGTCCGATTCAAATATCTCAATATTATCATTAAAAAAACGTAAAAATGAATTTTGCGAAACTCGAAAATTCGAAATAAAACAAAAAAGCATCGGCGAATCAAAAAGTGGATTTACTTCCCTCATTCACACAAACGAAGAAAAAAAATGGGCCTGTCCGGTTCAAATCAATCGAATAGATCCTGAGATAAAACGGCACACACACACACACACACACACACACACACACACACACACACACACACACACACACACACACACACACACACACACACACACACACACACACACACACACACACACACACACGCGCGCGCGCGCGCGCATGCACGCACGCACGCACGCACACACGCACGCACGCATATTTTCTTAAATCATGTGATTCGAACTTCAATCACCTCTATTCGTGTTTCTAGAGTGATTTAACGAAGCTTAAAATTTTACTATTACCAAGCTTCCGCGAGGAGGAAGCAAAAATTAAAAAAATAGCTATAAAGAATAAACTAGCTTCTCATTCTAGAGTGCAAGTGAAAATATGAAAGAGAAAACTAAGTGTGCTGAAGAGGAAAATAGTGAAAATGATGGAGTTCTTGATTGCCAATTTTTACTTGTTTGTTCAACACTAAGAATGTTCAACCAAAATTTTCAAAGCAGAAACGCTTTACTACTCTTATCTCATTTGTATGTCATGATTGTCCACAGTATAGTGAGTGAGTCTTACTCGAGTCTTAAAGAAGAGCAAGGTAATAAAAAAAAGAGTTATATTATAAAGAGAAAGCTTGTTGACGGAATCAATACTATTTGATTAGGATATGCAGCATTGGAAAGACTGTGTAGTTTTAGACATGAATTGTATGTCAATGAGATCTTTGAATGCATTGGCAAGGCAAGATGTATAATTAGAAAATAGAGAACTGAAGAATGCAAGAATCGAGTAAGTGAATTGTATTTATTGACAAATATTCAAACAGATGGTGAACAAGTATTACAGGTATGTGGTTGATATGACGGTACATGGCACATACGTGGTCATACTTGCCCTCTATGGAGTTGGAATTATTATTGATGTTTTAAGCAGATTGGTGCTTGATTTTAAAATATACTTCAGATATTGTGTTGAATGTGAGACAGCCAAAAAAAGTACGATAATGATAATGATGCATTTTCAGCATCTCATAGAAATCATGTAATACAAGATTACAATATAAATTATGAAGGCTCATCAATGAACTATGGAAGTCGAAGCAGCCAACAAAATTTGGAGTTGTTCTGTGACAACAAATAAAATGATGTACACAAAAATGATATCTGACGGAGATTGTAAGACCTGAAACAGTTTAAATTAGTTAGTTCCATTTGATGACATAGTTATTAAAAAGAAGTATGTATCAATCATGTATATAAAAGATTAGGTACTGGATTACGCAATATTGCAAAAAAAACGGTTGGGGGAAAAAAGCCTGGAGAGTTAACAATTACTAGAATTGTCAGTGTTAAGCCTTGAAATCAGAGTAAAAAGTACTTTTATTTATGATTGATTAACATTGATGGTTCTTTATCTTTCCTTCGATGTAGATTCTCCAAAATGAAATAAACCGAGATATTTAATAGTTGTGTTTTATTTATTCAAAAAAATGGAAGGTGACTTAGGCTCTTGCGGCAGTAACAAAATATTTCGACTACAATTTGCTCCCTTTGTGGACCGGAGTGAAACGGAGTTCGCGGTCTGATTGCGCCATATGTGTAAGGTAAAGATAGTTTAATATAATAAGATTAATAGTTTATTCGTAGTATAGTATTTTGCCCGTTTTATCCCACCTTTGTCGACTGAAGTGTGATGGAGTCCGAAATTTTATCGTAACTAATTTTTGGGTGGTCGCTCGTCGTCTTTTATTACATAAAATTGTTTAAAGATATCTTATAATTTATAGATACAATATTTCGTAAAAGATTACTCATTTAAAAAATGCTCAGCGTAGACGTTGCCGGTTTCAATGACCTGGATACGTTACGACGTCACTCTTGCTGCATTTTAGCGCTGTTGAATTTCGTAATCGTACACAGTCTGCGTATTATATTCGAGAAAAATCACTGATAATATTGAATTAATTTAAAAAGATAATATGTCGCAGAACATAACACCAGACTACAAAGTTTTAATAAAAAGGCTATTGTAAACAATTCTGACGATGTAGAAAAAATGCAGACAGCCATTCAAGCTACAATAGATCACTGCAGTTCTCCAGATGATGAGACTAAATATTCCAACTGTCCTGCAGGTAACAGTGTTTATTATTTGGAAATTAGAATAGTAAATGTAAAATGAATTATTTAAAAGTTGTGTTAAAAAAAAAAATAAAAAAATAATTTTTCAATTTCTTAATTAAAAATTTAAAATAAAATAATAATCTGAAAATTATTTTTAGGTAGCAATTCTTGGTGCTCTTATAACAGTACTATATCAGAGGGAAGACAACCTCCTGGCCATATCGCAATGAGCACTAACAAGTAGGGACCAAGGAATGCGGATCCTGGATTTTCATAAAACTTAGCTTGGGGGCTTCTTTTATCATACAAACAGGCTGTGCAAAGGGCTATTTAGATCAATGGGCTTTATGCCAAAACGTACAGCTATGGAAAGTTTCAAATTTTAGCTGTTTTGCTTATTTTGTGGTGTTACAGCTATGATCACATTCAAGCATATTGCCCATTACTTTATATCTACATATCCACTCACTTATCAGTTTTAATATGATAAATACATGTAGTTTTATCAAGTAGAACCATTTTCTAAATTGCTTTTTATTTAGTGACAGGAATTTAACATTCAGATCCAGTTAAAAATAGAAATATATGCATAATTCATCCAACCGCCTACTTTTTCCAAATAATCTTTAACAGACATAGGAATCATTTCTTTTTTGTGTAATTCTATCTCTTCATAATTACATCTAGTTATAAATAATATGCCATGATACTATTAATGATTTGATTTAGGAATAAATAATTCATACAGAAATTTGAAACTATTCGTTAAAATTAGCATTCAGAAAGCTGCATAAACATTTTCATAATTGATACAATAATTTAGTAATTACTTTACACTTATTTTACTTACATTATTTGAATCACATTCATCTTTTGGGAATAAAACATATCTGACAGCCGTAGTCCAATAAATATTTTAACAAGTTAATTGTAATACGGACATAATATAAATTATTTTCACTTGAAATAACTTTTCGCAGACCCATGGTTAATATTGTATATTTATATAATATATTTTAATTACGTTATTTCTATCATATACATCTTTCATTATTGAATATTACTTTAAATCTGTAAACCAATATTGATGGAGAACTCAATTACTTATATTACTCCTTCTCAAGGCTCATTCGTTGCTAAAAGAAAATGAGCATAGATAAAGCTTAATTCTTAACTTTTTAAATGCAATTACTTATATAATTTTTAACAAATAAATCTTATCTGATACCTTTCATTCAATAAATGTTTAATGGAATTGTCTATGTAACTTGATCTGAAATTAAGCTTTCATTTGTTGTGTGTGTGTGTGCGTGCATACGTGTGGGTGTGTGTGTGGGTGTGTGTGTGTGTGTGTGTGTGTGTGTTTTTTTTTTTTCGAAGAGGTGAAGAATGCTTTTTACGCACCATGTCAAGAGCTGCTCGGAGCTCCCCGTGTGTGGGGCTCGCCAAGTTGATCGACTAACTTGTCTGGTCAGATGGATGGACCAGATCCCGCTGTGCAGGACCCCTACCCACTAAACTCCAACCTCTTTGTCTTTCGTACGTCTAAACGTAACCCCCGCGGAACTGCCCCTAGGTATTACTTCGCCGGGGAGGCATTAGCTAATTTGCTCTTCCTTCTTGCTGTCATTCCCTACATCCCCCAACTGATGTTAGTTGATTGGAGGTTCAGGATAGGTTGCCTTCTTCTCTTCCTCTTGGTTATCGTCTTCTTCTTGCTGCATCGTCCAGTCGTCTTCTTCTTACTGCATCGTCCGGTCACCTGCATGAAGAAAGAAAGCCTACTATTCTATAGCCTGGCGCCCCGCATCTATCATTCGCTGTTCTCTTCTCTTCTTCTCTTCTTTCCGTAGCTCTTCAATGACTTCCCTGGCGAAGTCCGTTGCGGCAATCCATGCCTTCTCTGATGCAAGCATCTGTCGAACCAGGTTCTCTGGCGTGATCGCCGTCACAAGTGTTCTTTCGAGCTTTCGTCTTTGTATGTTAAATCTGGGACATGAGAAAAACACATGCCTTGCGTCCTCCTCTAGTCCGTGACATGTTGGACATTCTGGGGAGTCCTCGTGCTTATACTTGTGCAAGTATTCTCGAAAACATCCATGTCCAGTCAGCATCTGCGTCAGGTATTAGCTTGGATCTCCATGTTTCCGGCTTAGCCATTCCGCTATCCGCGGGACGAGCTCGTGGGTCCATCTACCCTTTTCGGAGCTGTCCCACTGTGCCTGCCAGCGTTGAAGACTTTTCTGTCTTTCTCTTTTCCTACAGTCATCTGCATCTGACTGCCTTTGGCTTCTGTGCTGATATATCCTCCTCTGCTCCTCAGCCAGGATCTCGATTGGTAGTAGCCCTGAGATTACGTGTGCAACGTCTCTGAAGACGGTCCTAAACGCACTGGAATCTCTCAGCGCCATTTGCCGGCCTACTGGGTATATCCTTCTTTGGCACTCCTGCAGCTGTAACGTACTTGCCCAAATGGCAATACCATAGATCAGAATTGATGTAACCACTGACGCTAGGAGAGCTCGTCTTCTTGGTTTGGGCCCACCGACATTTGGCATGAGGCGGGAGAGCGTTCCTCCAACTGCTGCGGCTTTAGAGCTGGCATTCTCGACTTGATCCTTGAAGTTGAGCCGCGCATCTATCATTACCCCTAGGTAGCGGATAGATGGTTTTGACTCAATTTCGTGCTCACCGACTTGTAGTGTGATTGTTTCGCATGTCTTCCTGCTTTTTATAAGCGTAATTTCTGTCTTATGCTTAGCCATCTTGAGTCCTGATTCGTTCATCCATCCAGCATACTTGCTGAATGTCACGTTGAACAGATTTTTAATATCCTCGAGGTGCTTGCCTACAATTACAACAGCAACATTATCTGCAAATGCAAAGGGCGTTACCATCCTTGGGATCGTCAGCTTAAGTAGGCCGTTGTACATGATGATCCATAAAAGCGGCCCCAGTACCTGTGTGTGTGTGTGTGTGTGTGTGTGTGTGTGTGTGTGTGTGTGTGTGTGTGTGTGTGTGTGTGTGTGTGTGTGTGTGTGTGTGTGTGTGTGTGTGTGTGTGTGTGTGTGTGTGTGTGTGTGTGTGTGTGTGTGTGTGTGTGTGTGTGTGTGTGTGTGTGTGTGTGTGTGTGTGTGTGTGTGTGTGTGTGTGTGTGTGTGTGTGTGTGTGTGTGTGTATATGTATGTTTCTCCTAGCTTTTTTTAAATCAATCCTTATCTGACATTTCTGAATTCGTGAACTTATATGCTACTAGTTATGTCAAATTATTTTTCAGGAACAAGAATTAAATCTCCCGACATTTTTCTGTTCAAGGAAAACATCGGTAAATAATCAAATTTCTATATTCACGGCAGTTTGTTATCAAGGGGATTCAAAATACAGTCTGACCTCCTTCGATAGTAAAGAGGCCCTATTCTTTTGGGATCAAAAATGTTGTGACTGCTGATAGACATGAGATACGACGCTGAAGTTAGCAGCTCAGACCTAGCAGCTGCTGGGGCAAAATGAGTATAGAGTATCAAAGAAAAATTTTTGTTCAATTTTATACTATATCTCATGTAAAAAATGAGATACTGGTCCCAAATTTTTCATGGACATTCCCTATGAGAACAATATATGTATGCCAAAAACGGTAACGAGACGCACAAACATAAACAAATTATAAACAAATAAAGTAAATTAAATGTAAAAAGGTCTATCTAGTACAGGAAACGACATACCAATCCCAAATTTGACAGTGGTACTCTAGTTGACCTAAAGAATACATGTGCGGAGAGCCGTAAGAGGACACACATAAATAAACAAATTATAAACAAATAAAGCTGTAAATTAAATGTAAAAAGGCCTATTTAGTACAGGAAACGAGATATCCATCCCAAATTTGGCAGAGGTACTCTAGTCGATCTACAGAATACATGTGCCAAACGCCGTAAGGGTACGCACATAAATAAACAATTTATAAACAAATAAAGCTGTTAATTAAAAGTAAAAAGGACTATCTAGTACAGGAAACGAGATATCGACCCCAAATTTGACAGTGGTACTCTAGTTGACCTAAAGAATACATGTGCGGAGAGCCGTAAGGGGACGCGGATAAATAAACAAATTATAAACAAATAAAGCTGTGAATTAAATGTAAAAAAGCCTATTTTGTACAGGAAATGAGATATCCATCCCAAATTTGGCAGAGGTACTCTAGTCGATCTACAGAACACATGTGCCAAGAGCCGTAAGGGTACGCACATAAATAAACAAATTATAAACAAATAAAGCTGTAAAATAAATGTACAAAGGCCTATCTAGTACAGGAAACGAGATATCGACTCCATATTTGGCACAGGTACTCTAGTCGACCTACAGAATATAAGTGACAATAGCCGTAAGGGGTCGCGCATAAATAAACAAATTATAAACAAATAAAGCTGTAAATTAAATGTAAAAAGTCCTATATAATACAGGAAACGAGATATCCATCCCAAATTTGACAGAGGTACTCTAATTGACCTAAAGAATACATGTGCGGAGAGCCATAAGGGGACGCGCATAAATAAACAAATTATAAACAAATAAAGCTGTGAATTAAATGTAAAAAAGCCTATTTTGTACAGGAAATGACATATCCATCCCAAACTTGGCAGAGGTAATCTAGTCGACCTATACAATACATGTGCCAAGAGCCGTAAGGGGACGCGTATAAATAAATAAATTATAAACAAATAAATCTGTGAATTAAATGTAATATGGACTATAGTACAGGAAATGAGATATCGATCCTAAATTTGACAGTGGTACTCTAGTTGACCTAAAGAATACATGTGCGGAGAGCCGTATAGGGTCGCGCATTAATAAAAAAATTATAAACAAATAAAGCTGCAAATTAAATGTAAAAAGGCCTATCTTGTACAGGAAATGAGAGATCCATCCCAATAGCTCATTTAACATGTATTTTTGCCACTTAAATTATTTATAACAAATTTATTTAAACGGGTCCCCTCACGGCTGTAGGCGCACGTATCCAGGGGCTATTCCGGAAAGCTTGCAAAGAAAAATCGAAAATCCTCATCTCTTGAACGAGATTCAACTTTTATTTTGTCCACTTTAATTGTTTACAACTAATTTATTTATTCGCATCCCCCCTTTACGGCTATTGGCACCTGTATTCTTTAGGTCGACTAGAGTTCCTCTGAAAAATTTGGAATCGATATCTCGTTTCCTGTACTAGATAGTTCTTTTTACATTTAATTTACAGATCTATTTTTTTATAATTTGTTTATTTATGCGCGTCCCCTTACGACTCTTGACACATGTATTTTGTACGTCAACTAGATTATCCCTGTCAAATTTGGGATGGATATCTCGTTTCCTGTACTAGATAGGCCTTTTTACATTTAATTCATAGGTTTATTTGTTTATAATTTGTTTATTTATGCGCGTCCCCTTATGGCTCTTGGCACATGTATTTTGTAGGTCGACTAGAGTACCTCTGCCAAATTTAGGATGGATATCTCGTTTCCTGTATTATATAGGCTTTTTTACATTTAATTTACAGCTTCTTTTGTTTATAATTTATTTATTTATGCGCGTCCCCTTACGGCTCTCGGCACATGTATTCTGTAGGTCGTCTATAGCACCTCTGTTAAGTCTTGATAGTCGAGGAAATACTCTTTAATTTATTGGTTATATTGTAACGGGGCAGGTGTTGCGCGGTCATTCGCTTCCTCTAAGCGGAATTGCCGATGAACGGCGCAGCAAAGAAGTGGGGCGCGAGCACTTGCTCGTACCAACCCTCGGCGAAATCTCCTCGTCCTCGCCTGCGCGCCGTCGCTCGCCGTCGGCTGCCTTCGTCGGCAGCCGTACCTACTGGCGTTACAACGCGCGACTTCGCTATCGCGCTCTCTCTCTCATGCGTGCTTCCTCGGCTGCTCAGAAACGCGCGAGTACTGCGTACTCGCATCCGCGGAGGCCCGTGGTATTCCATACCGCCGCGCCACCGTCTTGGAAAAGGAAAGGGAAGGGTGCGTCAATAACACGCGTACTCGAATCTAAAAAGAAGACTGTAAGTTTATTGCCCCTCGGGCGTAATAACTTCAATACACGCGGCGCGCACACAGTGCACGCGCCGGTTCTAGTCGTGCGCCCGCGCAGGCTATGTACGTGTGTACGCGGCCGCACACGTGTACACGTAGAAGCGGCTCGAGCCGACGTCGGACAATCGCCGCGCACGATCGGCTCTCGCGCGCGCGTCGGTAGCCTCGCTCGCTCGCGCGGGGCTCGCTTTCTGGACGCACGTCGTCCGCGGGGAGAGCGCGCGTTCGCCTGGCCAGGTCTTACCTCACAGGAGCAGCGGCGACCGCGAAGGATTGGCCGGGCGGCGTAGGCTGCCGTGTCTCTCTCTCTCTCTCTCTCTCTCTCTCTCTCTCTCTCTCTCTCTCTCTCTCTCTCTCTCTCTCTCTCTCTCTCTCTCTCTCTCTCTCTCTCTCTCTCTCTCTCTCTCTCTCTCTCTCTCTCCGTTGCTGCAGCTGTCGGCTACGTCTCTCCCTCTATCTCTCTCACTCGCTGGCGAGGACCATAAACGCGAACTGCGGCAGTCTGCTAGGATGGCTCTCCGGTGAAAGGTCAACAGAGAGATAAGATAAGTTGCGAGACGCGATTAGCTCGATATTTGCTACGTTTAATACGTTATCTAATGCATACTGTGCCCTGCTTGCGTCGTCCAACTCAACCAACCTCATTAAAAACGCGATCGAAAATACTTGTCAGGATATTGTGCGTGCAAAGATTGGCACCGAATGCTCGTATGCCGATGCCGTCGTGCAAAACAGACATCGAGCGCTATCCACGTCTGTGCCTTCGTCTAAGAAAATCTCTCTAAACAAAGGCAAGCCTTTCGTATACGAGAGTGTCGAACGCGTAGTTATCGATCCCTGCGAGCAAGCGAAAGAGAAATACCGCGACTCTAAAGAAACGAAGGCCGCCTTTCAAGCTGCGATTAACCCTACTGCGCTAAAAATGTGAGTCAAGCGTGTAATTCTTGGCCCTCAGCGTTGCGTCATTATAGAAGGCCACTCGCTGGATGCAGATGCTATCGCTAACAACGCCAACTTATCGGAGGCCGGTCTCGAAGTTAAACCCGATTTTAAAATGAACCCTAGACTAGCTATTCACGACGTCCCTGTCGAATTAACCGCCGAACAAATTGTTGATTCCATTATAGCACAGAATTTTCCGGATACGTCGGCGAGCGATTATAAAGTAGTCTATTTGTACCCGCCTCGTAATAACGTCTCGCGCAGCTGCATCATCGAGGTTAGGCCTGAACATCGCGCGCGATTACTTAGTAATAATCGGGTAACTATCAACTGGCTTCGCTGTCGCATATTCGATCATATATCGGTGTTGCAATGCTTTAAGTGCCACAAATTTGGTCATGTTGCGAAACCATGCAAGAACCCCGCGTGCTGCGGGAAGTGCGCTGGCACACCCGAAACTAAGCATTGTACAGCAAATAACAATACTGGCGCAGTCGCTCTTAAATGTTTGAACTGCTGTACGTCTAGCCCCGATAATTCTAACCATGCTGCTTACGATAAGGCCTCTTGCCCCATTCTGCGACGCCTAATTGATCGCAAAATTTCATCTATCAATTATGGCCACTAATCCATCAAGTTACTTCCGCATCTGCCATTCTAATGTCCATTCTATTGGAGGCCATCTCATCGATCTACGCAAAGTCGTACTTGATAGCGAAGCGCATGTGGTAGGCATCTCTGAGTCGTGGCTAAAGCCCGAAAAGCACTCTTGCACAGTATCCATCCCCGGCTATAACTTGGTTCGAGTAGATCGCTTAAGTGCCGAGAAGGGAGGTGTTGCTATGTACATCCATGAATCCCTTCAGTACACCATCGTTGCCCAATCGTCGCAGCCTGCAGTTTACATAGTACGACCGGAATTTTTATTCGTTCTAATAAAATCTGCTTCAGCCAAGATACTAGTCGGGGTGGTCTACAGTACACCCAAATGTGGATACTGGTCCGAGGTCGAGGAAGCTTTACTAAATTGTAACGTAGCGCAGGACTTCACGTGTTTAATGGGTGATTTTAATATCAATTGGCGCAAGCCCTCCACCCCACTCAACATTCTGCAAAATTCACTTTCTACGTGTGGACTCGAACGGATTCCATTTGGACCAACTCACCATGATGGTGCGGAGCCGTCAACCATCGACTGCATCTGCGTGAGTGATCTTAAACGTGTAAACGTTTACGACCAGAGACACGTCCCGCATATTTCAAAACATGAAGTCCTCTACGCAACAATCGCACTTGACGTTCCGAAACGTGTTCCTCAGGCTATAACTTGTCGTTCTTTTCGACATTTTATTGCAGAAAACTTCCAGCATGACCTTGCCAGCATCAATTGGGAAGAAATCAGTGAAATTCAAAATATAGACGATAAAGTAGAATTCTTAACATCTAACATCTCGCGTCTATTCGATACACATGCTCCTTATCGCACATTCACGCCGAAGAAAAAACCGTTGCCTTGGATGAACTTTGCTATAAAATCACTCATTAATGCCCGCAACAAGGCGTGGGCTAAGTTTAAACGCACCAGACGAATAATCGATCATGAAGTGTATAAACATCTGCGCAATCAAGTTAAAGTATCCATTCGCAATGCTATTTCAACACACTATAACAACCGACTCCGTGCGTGTAAAAATTCTACTGAGATATGGAACTGCATTGCAGAGCTAGGGGTAGGTTTCGGTGCCAGGACCACCTTCTCGCTACCTGTAGATGTTAACGATTTAAATCGTTTTTTTGTAGGCGATTCGAACCCGACTCCAATTAGAGATAATATAATCATTGATGCAGTACCTCTAGACGAGCAGTTTTACTTTTCTCATGTCCCAGCCGAGGATGTGATCGAAGCTATTCTGTCCGCTCGCTCAAACGCTAAAGGGCCCGATGACATCCCAGTTAAACATCTGAAAGACTGCCTTCACATTATTTTGCCGGTGCTTCTTAACATTTTCGATTGTTCGCTACAATCAGGCGTCTTTCCATCGGCTTGGAAAAATGCCATCGTCCGTCCTTTACCCAAGCGCTGGCCGCCGACTGAGGTTGGGGACTTTAGGCCCATTAGTATTTTATGTGCGGCGTCGAAAGTCCTGGAGTCAATTGCATATAAGCAGATATCCAGTTATATTACAGCTAAAGACTTGCTCGATCCACTGCAATCAGGATTTCGTAAGGGACACAGCACGCACACACCTCTCATTAAGATAGTCGATGACATACGAGGGACTATGGAAGCCGGAGAGATTGTCTTGCTTGTCGCCATTGACTTTTCTCGCGCATTCGATCTCGTTAATATTCATCTACTGATCGATAAACTCCGGGCCCTTGGCTTCTCTATATCAGCCTGCCGCTGGATTTTCTCTTTTCTTTCGGATAGATCGCAGGTTCTTCTTGGTCCATCGGGTGAGCGTTCGGAACCCATCGTCAGAAACTGCGGCGTTCCTCAAGGCACGATAAATGGCCCTCCGTTCTTCTCTCTATTTGCCAACGACGCCCCTAGCGTGCTTAAACACTGCAACCACCACCTATATGCAGACGATCTCACGATCTACTGCCGGGGATCTATGAAGGACCTGGGGGACATAATCGAAAGGATCAACACTGATCTATCAAATCTTTCTGTATGGGTCAGGACAAATGGGCTTGTCATCAATGCAGCGAAGACCCAAGCGATCTGGTTTGGGGTCCGTGGATATATGTGCGATCTATACGCGGGAAATCCTCCGCAACCGTCCATCGACAATCAGCCCATAGGAATATGTAAGGAGATTAAGCTGCTAGGCTGCACGCTGGACTCGAAGCTTACTTTTTCCCAGTACTGCACTACGATATGCCAAAAAGCATTCGCGGCTCTAAATAGACTTCGTAAATGCTCGCACTGCTTGCCAAAGAACACCAAGTCATTACTAGTCAGATCGTTAGTCTTCCCGTATTTCGACTATGCAGCAGGGCTTTTATTAAATCTCGCGGTCGATTTATGCGAAAAATTGCAACGATGTATGAATGCAGCGGTGCGCTTTGTAACTGGCCTTAAAAAGTGGGAACACATTACAGCAACTAATAAGTCGCTAGAGCTGCTTCCTTTCACCGCCCGTCGCGATTTTCTCTGTCTGGGCTTATTATCTAGAACTCTCTGAGACTCTAAGCCACATTATCTGTATGATAAATTCAAATTCCGCGACGCAGACAGAATCGGTTCAAAGCGCTGTTCAACCCTCGATCTCGACATTAGGTTCGCGAGTCTGGACGTCTACAAATATTCATTTGGAATAGAAACGGCACGACTTTGGAATAAATTACCACATGATTTGCGCCAATTATACATGCGTCCGTGTTTTAAGCCATATCTTCGGGAGTACTGTTTTAGATTAGCCTACGGCATTAAATAAGTACGCGATACAAACATTTGTATAATTTTATATTGTCGAAACTATGAAATGTTGTTATTTATTTTCTATTTATGTACCGGCGCTATCTAAAGTCAATTAGTTTTAAGATTTTTTAAATATTTTTAAGATTTTATGATTCAGACTTATCGTTTTATAGACATTGTCGTACTGTAAAATGTCTGTAAATGTCACTATTCTATTCTATTCTATTCACTCCACCGCGCGGGCTGCCGGTGGCGTCTCTCTCTCCCCTACGCTGGTTGCCGGCGGCGTCTATCTCTCTCCCCTGCACTCACTCACTCACGGTAGTGCACCCTGCCCGCCTACTCCGCTGCACTGCCGCGGTGCAACACACCGCACACCCTCCTCTTCTCTCGCGACTCTCTCACTTTCTCTCGTTCTCTCGACTTGAGGTGAAGCGCGTACGAGGGCAGGCTAAAGCTCACGGCAATGGCCGAAACGATACTGCCTGCCTGTTCCTTCGTCGGCACGCGCGATCATCTCTCGACCTTGCCCTTCGCGCAAGGTTGAGAGATGTTTACCTCTTACGTATTTGCGCGTGCCGTCGCGGTGTGTTGAGACTCGCCTCGAGTCTCTTCAGCGCACACCGATACACACACACATGCGCGCACGCACACGAGCCGTCCGTTACAATATATATATATATATATATATTTTTAGTATGTATATATGGTTTTATTGTTTTAGTTGTATTGGATGCTTACTCTTTTGTGGTGCAGGTTCTCCGAATAAATTGTACTAGAGAAATTGGATTAATATTGTTGTATTTATTAACTGATATTTTTCACTTGTATAATAATTTAGGCTCTTATTGCCCTTTACAAATAACTACTCCTTTTGTCGGCTGGAGTGGTATGGAGTTCGCGAATTACCTGCGAGATACTGATTTGTGTGGTGAAAGTCGCCGTTTTTATTAAGCGATTAAATTAGGTTAAAGATGATCTTGATGCTGAGTCAAGATCATCTTGTTAAACAAGTTTAATAAACAATTTTACGTAAATTCATCGATTTGTAATGTGAAAAGTGCTGTGCGTACAAAAAAGCTTCGACGAGCGTTTGCTTTCGCGAAGTCGGTAGCTCGCTACGTCAAGCTGTTGCGTTGTCGAAATGCTGCGTCGTTTAAATTTGCAATCACATAATTTTGTGGATCAAGAAATTACTGATGAGAATATGAATATCAAATGTAATTTAAGGATACGTTACGGACGTAACACCCCTGCCTTAGACTGTTGAATATCGTAGAGATTCAACAATTATAGGAATAGTTGAACCATCAGTAATTTCTTGTTACAAAAGGTTCAATAATACTAACAATTCAAATAATAACAACAATAATAAAAATTCATATCATTAAATCCATAATAAAAATTTATATATATAAACAATAATAAAAATTCATATAACAAAAACAATAATAAAAATTCAATAAATTTAAACAAAATTTTGTATTGTCTATAAATTTCTATAAAGTAAATCATTTATTTTTGTTCCTAACACTAGACTACACTTAACCTAGGGTTTTACTTTGTATCGCATGTTGAATGCCGATTTTTCCTAGCATTCAAATGGCGGTGCGGATTACTATGGAATAAACGGGTATTCTTACTTCGTTATGTGATTCTTTGTACTTAAGGAGTATCTTAAATTGGGAGTTTTGCTGATATAATCTAGCACATAATGTATTATTATCAAACTTGTAAGTTTAGTGTACTAAATCTGTGATTTAATATCATTCACTTTTAAGAAAACACTTTTACAATAAATTCTTAATTAAATTATAAATAAATTACAAAAACCTTCGGTGTAAAAATAATTTGAATTTTCATGAATTAATAAAATGTCACGGAATAAATATAGCATACGTTATGCATTAGAATTTGTATAGGAACATATGTCTTGATAGTAATTAAATTATTTTATTATCGTTAATGTGTAATAATTTTGTTGTTTTGCTGTATTTACAAAAAAAATTGAATCATTGATTAAGTTTAGAAATAATGTGCGTATTAAATAATTTTGTAGAAAATAAAATGTGAGGAGAAATATATAGGAAATGATTCAAGTGATCATTCCCTCCCTGCTGAGATATTTGGCAAAAGATATATTATTTTTTCCTCTTTGTTTAAGTAGAATAACATTAAAGGGTTTTTGATATTATCATTATAAAAAATATTTTTCAACCGTATACTGAGAAAAATTATAATTATTTCCAAAAGAAAAATTTCATAATGTGCAGGTAATTTTGGTGAATTTTGACTTGCTATTGCTCTTATGCATCATTGCATTGCCTTTCTTTGAAAATTTTCACCCATTTCAAAAGTTCGATTTAGAACTCAGGATATAATCCTGGCATGGATAGCATTCACGTATTTGCTTTAGAGGGTATGCAGTGCGTTAGAGTATAAAAATGTATTAAGTACTCAAAACAGTGCAGAATAGTGTATCTTATAGGATGATCATGTCAGTATATGACTGAACTGATCACTTCCAATACATATATTCCATTTAAATCTTAGCAATGTGAACATAGCTACCTGAATTATTCCTTTCATTTGTTCTTCATAAAATTTCTTTTATAAGTGCGAACAATTTTTCTGTAGGTAAATACAGTTTAATTTTGCATAAAATTACAGTCAAATTATTTTTATCTATGTTTGTTAGGGTTGCAAGGTTTAGGAATGGTTTTATTTCTTTTTCCTTTGGATTAGTTCTATAATTTCTTATTCAAAGATATATAGAATAACAAGTTATTAAATTGATCCCTGAAATGTTTTCTACTTTGTGACTAAATATTTATATTAAATAATTTTATTATTTAATAAGACATCGTCAGAAAGATGGCGTCGGGAGGTGGACTGCCTTCCGGCGAGACTCCCGATAAAAGTCTAGAAAAAGTGTATAAATGCCACCCTAGACAAAAAGTGTCAATGTTACTTTGCATAGTGTGTGAAAATGCATATCAGAGAAGTGATTAGAGAAAGTGCAAAGAAAGAAAATACATAGATGAAATGCTCATGTTATGTCCCGACCACGTGGAGCTAAACATAACCTTAAAAAATGAAGATATTGAACTTTCTGGAGCAGCCAGAACCTTAATTGCTTATATAAAAAACGAAAAAGAAGAACAAATCAAACAAAGAATATTAAACGAAATATCTATTATCTCTGAAAGTGTACACAAATCAATAGTTATGAAAAGCTAAACGTGACGATGCTAACTGAAAATTCAGAACAAGAAAATACGGAACTAGATAATCACCAAATTGAAAAACAACTACTAAAACAATTGAATCAAGAACTAATGGAAAAAAATGCACTATTGAAGAAATTAATAGAAAAGGAGAAAAATGAAGTCAAAACAGAGGGGAATCAACACAACCAAAAAACATATGCAGACATAACAGCTAACAAAATAGTAAACAAAAACAAAAGAATACCTAAAATAATAGTCAAGAATATCAAAAAAGATACTGAAAACCCACGTGAGTTTGCGAAAAAAGTATGCGATGCTTTAATAAAAGATAAAAATATACAAACGAAAAGAGTAAAAACAGAGAATGAAAAGGAAATTGAAATAAAAAGTATGAATGAAAAAAATACCGAGGGAACAATTAAATTACTCTCAGAAAATCTTTCTAAAAATGATTATAAAACAATGATTGAAAAAATAGAATCACCGAAGACGAAAATAGTTGGAGTCGACAATTACACTAATATGAATATGGGAGAATTGGAGGCGGACTTAAATAATAGAAATTTTAGTGAATATCAAGATAAGTGTAAGATACTATATATGGACAAAAATATGAATACACAAAAGACAACAGTAATAATTGAAGTTCCGAAAGATCTATATAAACATATTAATGACAACCGGAATAGAATATTTATTGGATTCCAAAGCTGTAAGGTATGGGACTTAATAAACATCAAGCCCTGCCTAAACTGTGGTAGATTTGGACACAATACTAAGAAATGCAGAAACAATTTATGTTGCTTAAAGTGTGCAGGTCCGCACAAAACGTTGCAATGTGATATTAACTCATCCAATATTACATGTGAGGCGTTTCACGTCAAATGTCCCAGCGCGGCGCGCGAGCGCCAAATCGTGCTATATCTAGCTCATGTTTACGATACTAAAACGTACTTAAAAAAATTTTATGATAAGCATTTCCGACGTATTTTGTGCTCAGCTTTCCAATGGTGTAGGCAGTTTTCCCGAAATTTTCCATTTTCGCCTTCAAAAAGTACAAAACGTGTTATATCTTAAAAAGTGTATTTTTAATATTTTTTTGACCCTCTAGATCGAAAGCTGAGCATTTTTTACGTAGCAAAGGATTTATTTAAATTTCTTTTTATTTATTTATTCATTTGTTTATTTTTTCCACTAATATTTTAGTTATTTGTTTTTACTGATATTATTTACTTATTTGTTTCTTAATGTTTTCGCTATATCAATTTTTTCACTTTAATTTGTTGTTTGTCAAATATATTTTCGTGATGCTATTTACTTATATATTTATTTATTTTGATTTTATCTTTATGTGAAATCTTTTTTTATATTCGTTTACGATTGATTATTTGTATTTGGGTTATCCTTTCTTCTTTCCCTATTTCTATAACATCGTCTATTTTCTTCTTTTATTTATCTGTTAATATGGTAGTATAGTCTGGACGAGCCGTACATGCTTATCTTCCGAAGTTTGGGCGATTCATGCTGCCCCCCAACTTCTTACTGCAAAGCAAGAAGCTCGGACTTATTCTATATTAGTTATCAATGTTATAAGTTTATTTCTCCGTCTTTCAAGAACTTATTTGATCTACTTTCAAACGTTTATAGCTTGATTTAGATGATCTAATGAACTTTCTTTCGATTTGTACCGGAACCACTGTTACGTTCCGGAAAATAGTTATTTTATTCTTTTATTTTAAATAGTGTAGTGAACTAATGTTCGATTAGTACCGGGGAACCACTGTGAAGTCTTGATAGTCGAGGAAATACTCTTTAATTTATTGGTTATATATATATTTTTAGTATGTATATATGGTTTTATTGTTTTAGTTGTATTGGATACTTACTCTTTTGTGGTGCAGGTTCTCCGAATAAATTGTACTAGAGAAATTGGATTAATATTGTTGTATTTATTAACTGATATTTTTCACTTGTATAATAATTTAGGCTCTTATTGCCCTTTACAAATAACTACTCCTTTTGTCGGCTGGAGTGGTATGGAGTTCGCGAATTAACTGCGAGATACTGATTTGTGTGGTAAAAGTCGCCGTTTTTATTAAGCGATTAAATTAGGTTAAAGATGATCTTGATGCTGAGTCAAGATCATCTTGTTAAACAAGTTTAATAAACAATTTTACGTAAAGTCTTCGATTTGAAATTTGAAAAGTGCTGTGCGTACAAAAAAGCTTCGACGAGCGTTTGCTTTCGCGAAGTCGGTAGCTCGCTACGTCACGCTGTTACGTTGTCGAAATGCTGCGTCGTTTAAATTTGCAATTACATAATTTTGTGGATCAAGAAATTACTGATGAGAATATGAATATCAAATGTAATTTAAGGATACGTCACGGACATAACACCTCTGCCAAATTTGGGATGGATATCTGGTTTCCTGTATTATATAGGCCTTTTTACATTTAATTTACAGCCTCATTTGTTTATAATTTGTTTATTTATGCGCTTCCCCTTACGACTTTTGGCATACGTATACTTGGCCTCATAGGGAATGTCTATGAAAAATTTGGGACTTGTATCTCATTTTTTACATGAGATATAGTATAAAAATGGAACAAAAATTTTGCTTTGATACCCTATACTCATTTTGCCCCAGCAGCTGCTAGGTCTGAGCTGCTAACTTTAGCGTCGTACATGAGATCTATGTCATCTTATTGAAATCTACAGGAATTTTACCTACAGCTTGAGCTGCATCTGTATGGAAGAAAACCTTCTTCGTTCTACAAATACTACCTATGTCTTCTATTGGCTATCTCACTACAATCTTATTATTGACTGTCATGACACAAACCAGTGCGGTCTCTGGTGTTGTCGTAGCTTCGAGTTCTTTCAGATTAATAAGACTATGGGGTATCACTGGTAAATAAGTGACTTTAAAAACTTGAAATAAAATAAATATTTAATAAATAAGTTATTAGTTATATAGCTTTATTATCGATTTAGTTGCTGCTAGCTATGCAAGGTCCCAAATCCCTTTGCAGCTCTTTGAAGCTTGCCAGAATTTGCTCTCTCTTCATTATGCCCAATAAGAAAGTCACCAATCCAAGAGCCGTGCAAATATCTCCAGAATTAGGCTGTGGAATATCCACGCTACCAAACACCTTATCTAACCAGACAAATTTTAAGTCAGAAAATTGCGGCTAAACGTCTGGCTTCAAGGCCATTTTCAAAAGTGCAACGCATCTCCTCGACAGCTATTCACCTGGATTCTCTTGAGTTGTCGATGCATCGTTTGCCTGACAGGTGAGTCTCGACAAGAAATTAAGAACCACATCGTCGTGAGCGCCTTCGATCGGTTTCGTATATGCAGCACCTTTAGCGATGTTCGTTTGTGTAGCTATACGTTTAGCCTCAGGCTCATCCCACGCGGGCCGTTTGGTACCCATTCATTATCTCCAGAGCTTGGCGTACAACGTTGCGAGCTATCACTGCGTGGGCTTTTAGTAAGCTATGAAATACCTGTAATAATTACAAAGGTAGGATTACACATGATTAATTCTTTAAAAATATTAAAAAAAAAAGAAATTCTTACCTGTAAAACAATCTTTTTCTGAATTATAAATATTTTTGGGTAGGGATCCTTAATTTGCAATGCTTTTTCAACAGTTGCTAAATATGAAGCAGCACCATTAAATGAACAATCCAAATACACACTCATCACCATATGTACTTTTAAACATCTATATGCAGCCTTTTCCATTTAGTCATTACCCTCTTGAATTGGTTGTTTTAAACTATTTTCTGGAATTCCTCTGAAAACCAAATTCTGCATACCATAATCCATTGTTCTATTACAACTTGGTGTAAGAGTAGTCAAAGGACTGCTACCATCCATATCATCTAGAATATCTATCAAGTCACTAGCTGCTGTTAGTGGAAATGGTGAACTTAATCTTGTAGCTACAGCTTTCTTGCCAAGTTTATTCAAGGCAGCATATAGATCAGATAATACAGACATAGGATATTTCTTTTACTTGTAACGTGAGGTAAGGGTATCCAAAACAGTTGCTAACAATGCACTTGTATGGTACTTGAAATCTGGTTTATATATAATATTATCAAAAGCTTGTGGTGCTCCTGGTGTTGTGAGCCAACCAGCAGATCCAATTTTTCTCTTATTTTTGTCAACAAAGTACTGTATTGATTACTTTAACATAATCACTAATTGATGGATCTCTGTTAGCAGCATCTTCAACAGGCCAAGTTAAAATACTTTCCCATACTCATCTGGTAAGTACTCTACACAAAATGCACCTAATCCACCAAAACCATCATCAGCATCAATGAGAATCTGAATTAATAAAAAATATATGTTTAGTAAATATAAATTAACTTTTAACATAACTCAACAAAAATGTTACCTGAAAACATTGCATTAAATCAAATTTTTCAACATAAACTCTTATTCTTTCTACAAAGTCTTCTGAAATTTTTTTAGATTTCCACAAGTTCTTTCCATATGTAAATATATCAAAAGGTTGATGTGTAGGCCCATGCCCATACTCTGTATTTGTTTCATTTTCGAAGTCAAATTCAGTATCTTATCACACTGATGTTTTTCTAGGTTTTTAAAGAAACAAGACTTTTTCACTTTTGTTCTATGGTAGTTTCCAAATTATTCTCTTCCCATAAAATTTCTGGTTGCTCAGCAATGTTTTCTTGTAAAGCTTCTGATAAATTACCATCTTCACTTAAATATCCTAGAGTAGCTTTTAAGTCTGCTATCTATAAGCCTGGAGTAAAATTTACTTTCTAAAAAATAACATAGATAATTTTTTAAATGTAATAAATAACTCTCTGTCTCCCTCTCGTCCTCTACTCTCCCACCCTCTCTGTCTTCTCTCTCTCTCTCTCTCTCTCTCTCTCTCTCTCTCTCTCTCTCTCTCTCTCTCTCTCTCTCTCTCTCTCTCTCTCTCTCTCTCTCTCTCTCTCTCTCTCTCTCTCTCTCTCTCTCTCTCTCTCTCTCTCTCTCTCTCTCTCTCTCTCTCTCTCTCTCTCTCTCTCAATCTCCGTCAAACTTTGTACCAAAAACTTTAATGAAAGCTTAAATATTTTTTCAAAACAATCAATACGTTCTTTGAAAAACTAATTTTTTAAATCTATATTCTAACAACACAATTTACCTATAGTCCTTTTATTTATTCTAATCTCATCTATTCAATAAGCACTCTCTACAAATGGTAATAATTTTTTTCATGACTGTACAAATAATAATATAATAAAACTTTCTACGAAAGTATAAAATAAGGCAAGTATCAGTTTTTTCTGTATAATCTATAAAATAATAATATTTATGATTTTGTAAAAGAAATCAAATAAATACTAGCGAAAAAGTCTTTTACTTCTTCGAGCCAATTATATGCACAACAAATTGTATGTAAATACATTCACATTGTTAACTGCAAATTAAACAATCGAAAGTTGTGAAATCAATTATCGATAGTCAAGTAATGCAAACAACTCTCCGAAATAACTATATGACTATTCTCAGAAATGTATTAAAATTTCTTTATCCTTCTATACAAATTAAACACAAGAAAATACTGAAATCAATTTATTGTAGTCAAGTATCCGTAAGTTAACTTGACGAACATAGGTATAATAGTAGAAGTTGGCTTCAGGGATTATTTATCAAATAAGACTGTAAAATCTTACATTCGTCGTACAAACATTATTTTCCCTCGTCGTGAGCACAATGTATCTCCATAAAATCTTTCTTTTGCAAACACATTGTGGACCCTTTACGAAACAATGGTACATGATTACCATTCCTTATATTTTTCCTTATTCTTTCTCAATTTACAACTCTCTATAGTACAATATTACGCACCTTGGCGGGCCCGACGGTTTGCAGTTCAAAGTGTAGATATGGTCAATTGGTCATTTTCATGTAAATATTCATATGTTTAAAGATCAGGTAAATCGTATAAACCGATTGCTCCTACATATTAAATACTGATCCGTGAATCTAGTTAGTAAAGTGTAAAGCTCTTTTCATTACCTATAGGCTATAAATTTATATGAATTTTTCAGCGTTAAAAAAAAGACACACACAAGCTCTTTTCAATATAGATTATAAATTTATATGAATTTTCTAGCGTCTAAAAAAATGGACACAAGGAATAATATTTTAGGTAATAAAAGTAATAAATCATGTTTATGCACACAGTACCGAGTGACAATACACCAACGCACCACTTTTAAAAGGTTGTAATTAACGATTGAATTGAAATATCGATACCGGGTAGGCGGCATTTTAAGTTTTTTGCGCTCGTCTATCGATTGGTCGCATCTATTCTGCGATAGAATTAGTATTAACGAAGTTATGAAATTTTTTTCCCGCAAAAAATATTTTTTCGAACATTATTTATGCATTTTCGGAAAGAACAGAAAAAAAGATTTGGGAAAAGGCGTTTTTGGTATAAATTCGGTAAATGCTTTACTTCTAAATAAATGTACAAAATCATTAATATTTCGATGCAGACGGAAAGAAATGTGGATGAGGCTTCAAACGTTCGGTAGGGTTGGAATAGAGGAACGTAATGAAACGCGCAACTTGTCACCGTGTCAGAAAGAACAGATTACTTGCTCTGTTTACATAACGATCTTATGTTCGACGCTCAGAGATGTCGCTAATATGTTCGCTCGATTCGCCGGTGCGCGGCGACCAGCGTAGCGCAGCGGCAGGCAACGATTGAATATCGTCCAAGTGTCATGCCGTATGCCTCGACGCACAATAACGTTCGATGTAACAGCCCGTTGTAAGTTTAGGAGCGTAATCTGTCGTTTTTACGTCTAGGTGTCGTAGCACAACCAATGGGGTGTCTAAATGTTCGGAGTGACCGAAGATGGGGTCTAGGTCGTGCGCTCCGTAGTTTCTTACGTCTAGGTGTCGTAGTACATCAAATGCAAGATCTAGGTGTTTGGAGTGGCCGATAATGAAGTCTAGGTCATGCGCTACGTAGGTTTTTTACGTCGAGGTGTCGTAGCGCATCCAATGAGAGATCTAAATGTTCGGGGTGGCCGATGACGGAGTCTAGGGCGTGCGCTATGTAGTTTTTTACATCTAGGTGTCGTAGCGCATCCAATGAGAGATCTATATGTTCTGGGTGGCTGATGACGGAGTCTAGGTCGTGCGCTCCGTAGTTTTTTACGTTTAGGTATCGTAGCACATCCAATGGAGTGTCTAGATGTTCGGAAGTGACCGATGATGGAGTCTAGGTCGCGCGCTCCGTAGTTTTTGAGGTCTAGGTGTCGTAGTGCATCAAATGGGGGGTCTAGGTGTTTGGGGTGGCCGATGATGGAGTCTAGGTCGTGCGCTCCGTAGTTTTTTTACGTCGAGGTGTCGTAGCGCATCCAATGAGAGATCTAGATGTTCAGGGTGGCCGATGACGGAGTCTAGGTGTCATTGCACATCCAATGGGGTGTCTAGATTTTCGGAGTCATCGATGATGGAGTCTAGGTCGTGTGCACCGTAGTTTTTTACGTCTAGGTGTCGTAGTGCATTAAATTGGGGGTGTAGGTGTTCGGAGTGACCGATGATGGAGTCTAGGTCGTACGCTCGATAGTTTTTTATGTTTAGGTGTCGTAGTGCATCAAATGGGGGATCTAGGTGTTTGGGGTGGCCAATGATGGAGTCTAGGTCGTGCGGACCGTAGCTTTTTTACGTTGAGGTGTCGTAGCGCATCCAATGAGAGATCTAGATCTTCACGGTGGCCGATGATAGAGTCTATGTGGTGCGCTCCGTAGTCTTTTACGTCTAGGTGTCGTAGCGTATCCAATGGGAGCTTTAGGTGTTCGTTGTGGCCGATAACGGAGTCTAGGAGGTACGCTCCGTAGTTTTTTACGTCTAGGTGTCGTAGCGCATCAAATGGGGGTCTAGGTGTTTGGGGTGGCCGATGAGGGAGTCTAGGTCGTGCGCTCTGTAGTTTTTTATGTCGAGGTGTCGTAGCCCATCCAATGGGAGGTCTAGATAATTGGGGTGGCCGATGATGGAGCTTAGATGGCCCGCTCCGTAGTTTTTTACGTCCAGGTGTCGTAGCGCAGCCAATGAGAGATCTAGATGTTCGGGGTGGCCGATAATGGAGTCTAGTTGGTCCGCTCCGTAGTTTTTTACGTCTAGGTGTCGTAGCGTATCAAATGGGGGGTCTAGATGTTTGGGGTGGCCGATGATGGAGTCTAGTTCGTGCGGTCCGTAGTTTTTAACGTCGAGGTGTCATAGCACATCCAATGGGAGGTCTAGATGTTCAGGGTGGCCGATGATGGAGTTTAGATGGTGCGCTTCGTAGTTTTTTACATCGACGTGTCATAGCGCATCCAATGAGAGATCTAGATGTTCGGGGTGGCCGATCATGGAGTCTATGTAGTGCGCTCCGTAGTTTTTTACGTCTAGGTGTCGTAGCGCATCCAATAGAGGCTCTAGGTATTCGGGGTGGCCGATGATGGAGTGTAGGTGGTACGCTTCGTATTCTTTTACGTCTAGGTATAGTAAAGCATGCAAAGGGGGGTTTACGTGCAATATTAAATTCTTATCTAATAAATATCTAATTTTTAAATATTCTATTCGAATATTTACTGGAAATCTCAGCCGTAATCTCAGCTGGAACACTATCTGTAATTTGTTCCAAAACAGTAGGTACAGCAGGAATTCCAGCTGGTATTCCAGCTAGGTATTTTCAACCGGGAGCGCATTCTCAACGGATATTCCCCTCTAGCTGCTCGATTCCTCATAGTAATCTAGCCCATTGAAATTAATATAACTGAATATAAATGAGTAGTTTAAGCTGTTCATTGTTCGTATGCTTAAAAGACCTCTCAAAGAGCGAACCCATATACAGTAGATTGTCGATTTTCATGAAAAATATTGACGTTTAATTAGTTTGCTATTGCATCAAAGAGAATTGTTTTTGCGTAACAGTACTTACTGCACTCTTAAAAATTATGTGCCTATTTAACACAAAGTTTGTGTAATATATGAATGTTCCTATTTAACACAAAAATTTGTGTAAATGATTTACACAAACATTGTGTAAGAATTCGACACAAGAATTTGTGTAAAATCGCTGCTTTACAAACAAACTTGTGTAAATTGCCGTTTTACACAAAAATTTGTGGGAGAGGACAGGGAGATCGTTTAATTCCCATGCACGCCGATGTTGGTCCGTTTTCTGGCGATTCTGAGAGACGCTGCTAATCGGGCCTCCCGGTGTGGTAAAGACGGTTCAATATAAGTCATTATCTAGTAGAAATTTATCTATACGAAATGGCCAAGAAGGTAGAAAATAGCTAGTAAAACTGGCTAATAAATGACTATGATGAAGCGCTTTTTCTCCTATTTTTTGCCTATTTCTTAGATTGAGGTAAAAATAAAATATTCGTATTTGATTTACTTACTAATTTTATCTTTGATAAAAGAGCATTAAACTGCATTGGATGGCTTTTCAAAATATAAATAAATAACATGAACTAATAAATCGTTTATTGTACTCATTTTATGAATAATTCAGCAAAACTCTTATTTCTCCATCTGATTCTGTCCCTCTCACTTCTTATCATAGCAGCAAGCCTTCTAGTAGCCATTTTCAGTATATAAAAACTGATCAGTTTTAATATCTTTAAATTACTTAAGAACAAGTTTGTGCTTGTCTTCGGAAAACTAAATTCTATTTTTCAATCTATTAAATAGACAAATAATGGGAGAAAAAGTATTTCATCGAGAGGTAGAAAGTGGACAACAGAAATTCCTATTTTATAATGGCCAATTTCTAATATAAATGGTCGGATATTGGTTATAAAATGTTTTGAATTTCCACCAGGGTAGTGTATTCATTAATTTGCGATTTCGGCGGTCAAGATGCTCTGTGAAAACACAATTTAGTTATTCATTGACGAATCGATCGTCGTGCGTCTCATTATCGTAGGACAATTATATAAAAAGTTCAAGAAGTATCAGTACTTTAAAAAAGGTCCATACGATACGTAAGTACCTGTTAATTCCATCTAGCAGTTTCATTGCAATGTTTGCGTAGAAGTTAATTTCTTTTTGTACTTTTATTCGATTTCTGTCGCTCCCACGTCCTCAGGATAATCGCTCGAAAAGTTCAAGTGGGTCCAAATAAGAGAAACAGCTTAGACCGAGAATAAAAATTAATTGTGTATCATTACCTGAACGGAACTGTGGAGATCTAGATGCTGTATCAAAACACAATTTCTTTATTCATTGATGAATAGATCTGCGTGCGTCTTATTATCGTAGGACAATTATATACAAAGTTCGAGAAGTATCAAGACTTTGAAACACGGCCATACGATACGTAAGTACCTGTTAATTCCATCTAGCAGTTTCATTGCAATGTTTGCCTAGAAGTCAATTTCTTTTTGGACTTTTATTCTATTCTTGTCGTTCCCACATTCTCAGGATAATCCCTCGAAAAGTTCAAGTATGCGCAAATAAGAGAAACAGCTTAGGCCGAGAATAAAAATTAATTGTGTATCATTACCTGAATGGAACTGTGGCGATCTACATGCTGTATCAAAACACAATTTCTTTATTCATTGATGAATCGATCTGCGTGAGTTTCATTATCGTAGGTCAATTATATGTATAAGAAGTTCAAGAAGTATCATGACTTTGAAAAAGAGCCATACAAGAGGCAAGTACCTGTTAAGTCCATTTGGAAGTTCCACTGCAATGTTTGCTAGAAATCAGTTTTTTTTTAATATTTCTTCGATTTTTGTCGGTCCCATATCCTTAGGATAATCCTTCGAAAAGTTCAAGTGAGACCAGTGGCGCGAAATGGCTTACGCAGTGAACTAACATTAATTGTCTATGCTTACTTGAACGGGATTGCGGCGATAGAGATGCTCTAAGAAAACACAATTTAGTTATTCATTGCCGATCGATCGTCGTGCGTCTCATTATCGTAGTACAATTATATAAAAGGTTCAAGAAGTATCAGGACTTTGAAACACGGCCATAAGAGACGCAAATACCTGATAAGTCCATCTAGCAGTTCTATTGTAATGTTTGCTAGAAGTCATTTTGTTTGTTTATATTTATTTGATTTCTACCGTTCCCATATCCTTAAGATAATCCCTGGAAATGTTCAAGTGGTCCCAGTCGCGAGGAACGGCTTAAGATGCGAATAAGAGTTCATAATGTATCCTTACTTCAACACGATTTCGGCGGTCAAGGTGTTCTATGAAAACACAATTTAGTTATTAATTGACGAATTGATCATCGTGCGTCTGATTATCGTAAGATAATTATACAAAAAGTTCAAGAATTATCAGTAGTTTAAAAGAGGTCCATACGATACGTAAGTACCTGTTAAGTACACTGTTATTGTGCACACTCGAAATGCCTTTGTTGTGCCTTTGCCATCTGAGAAGGCGACATTCTGCACATAGAAGAGTCATTTCGAATATTGACGAGTATCATCAGACCGATCGGACAGCAGAAATTTGGAGCTTTTCAAGAATGGCGTACGAATGTTCCGGAATCACCGGAACATTCGTACGCACCCGAGTTCATTAGTCGACCGGTCCCGCCGAGAGACGCCCAAAGTAGTAGAACCTACTACTATCGCGTGTCTTTCTTGCTCCTTTTTGTATTGCGTAAGACCATTTTCAGCTCTGCATGAACAGCCACACGCGGTCGCGTGCCTCGAGTAGGCAGTTATTGGCACATTCTAAATGCTTTTGTACAGTCTTTACCATATCTGAAAGCGAGATTCTTTGCGCATTAGCGCCATTAGAAAAACCACCGAGACGCGTTGGACAGCTCTAACAGCAGAAACTTTGAGCTCTTTTAAAAAGGGTGTACGAATGTTCCGGACTCACCGGAACATTCGAACGCACTGGAGTTTACTGGTCGAGCGGACTCGCCGAGAGACTCCCAAAGTAGTAGATCCTATCGCGTGGATTTCTTGCTCATTTTTGTATTGCGTAAGACCATTTTCATCTCTGCATGAACAGCCGCACGCGGTCGCGTGCCTCGAGTACGCAGTTATTGGCACAATCGAAATGCTTTTGGAGTCTTTACCATATGCGAAAGCGAGATTCTTCACGCATTAACGCCATTAGGTAAACCACCGAGTCGCGTTGGGAAGACCTAACAGCAGAAATTTCGAGCTCTTTTAAAAATGGTGTACGAATGTTCCGGTCTTACCGAAACATTCGTACGTGCTTGAGTTTACTAGTCGAGCGGTCTCGCTGAGAGACGCCCAAAGTACGTAGTGGAACATATCGCGTGGATTTCTTGCTCCATTCGTATCGCGTAAGACCATTTTTAGATCTGCATGAGCAGCCGCACACTGTCGCGTGCCTCGAGTACGCTTTCATTGGCACGCTCGAAGAGATTTTGCATAGTCTTTGCCATATCTGAAGAGAGATTCTTCACGCATCAGAGCAATTAGGAAAACCCACTGGTCCCGTTCGGGAGATCTAACAGCAGCTATTTCTAGCTCTTTCAAAAAGGGAGTACGAATGTTCCGGTCTCACCCGAACATTCGTACGTACTCGAGTTACTAGTCGAGCGGTCTCGCTGAGAGACGGCCAAAGTACTTAGTGGAACCTATCGCGTGGATTTCTTGCTCCATTCGAATCGCGTAAGACCATTTTTAGGTCTTCATGAACATCCACACACGGTCGCGTGCCTCGAGTACGCTTTCATTGGCACGCTCGAAGAGGTTTTCCAAAGTCTTTGCCATATCGGAAGAGAGATTCTTTACGCATCAGAGCAATTAGGAAACCCCACTGGTCTCGTTCGGGAGATCGAACAGAAGAAATTTCGAGCTCTTTCAAAAATAGTGTACGAATGTTCCGGACTCACCGGAACATTCGTACGCACTGGAGTTTACTAGTCGAGCGGTCCCGCCGAGAGACGCCCAAAATAGTAGAACCTATCGCGAGGATTCCTTGCTCCTTTTTGTATTGCGTAAGACTATTTTCAGCTCTGCATGAACAGCTGCACGCGGTCGCGTGTCTTGAGTACGCTGTTCTTGGCACACTCGAAGTGGTTTTGTTGTGCCTTTGCCATCTGAAAAGGCGATATTCTGCACATAGAAGAGTTATTTCGAAAGTTGACGAGTATGATCAGACAGATCGGACAGCAGAAATTTCAATCTTCCTCAAGAATGGCGTACGAATGTTCCAGAATCAACGGAACATTCGTAGGCACTCGAGTTTACTAGTCGAGCGGTCTCGCCGAGAGACGACCAAAGTAGTGGAACCTATGGCGTAATGTAGATCCTTTATGTAAAATTCTCTTTTTCAGTTTACCCTCTATCGCGGATAGGATTTGTTTTTCCTTCAATGTCATTACAGTTGTCTGATTGTGAAATTTTCTTTTAAAAATCAGCCGTGAGATATGCAAATTATAATCTTTAAAATTTATAATATTATATGTGTATAACTGTAGGTTTTGCCCTACTTCAAAGTCCTGGTACTTCTTGAACTTTTTATATAATAGTCCTACGATAATAAGACCCACGCAGATCTTTTCATCAATGAATAAAGAAATTGTGTTTTGATACAGCATCTAGATCTCCACAATTCCGTTCAGGTAATGATACACAATTAATTTTTATTCTCGGCCTAAGCTGTTTCTTTTATTTGGGCCCACTTGAACTTTTCGAGGGATTATCCTCAGGACGTGGGAGCGATAGAAATTGAATAAAAGTACAAAAAGAAATTGACTTCTACGCAAACATTACAATGAAACTGATAGATGGAATTAACTGGTACTTACGTATCGTATGGACTTTTTTTAAAGTACTGATACTTCCTGAACTTTTTATATAATTATCCTACTTTAATGAGACTTACGATGATCGATTAGTCAATGAATAACTAAATTGTGTTTTCGTAGACTATCTTGACCGGCGAAATCGTGTTTAAGTAAGGATACATTATTATCTCTTATTCGCATCGTAAGCCGTTTCTCGCGACTGGGACCTTTTGAACGTCTCGAGGGGTTATCCTAAGGATATGGGAACAGCAGAAATCAAATAAATATAAACAAATAAAATGACTTCTAGCAAACATTACAATAGAACTGCTAGATGGACTTAACAGGTATTTGCGTTTCTTATGGCCGTGTTTCAAAGTCCTCATACTTGTTGAACTTTTTGCATAATTGTCCTACGATAATGAGACGCACGACGATCGATTCGTCAATGAATAACTAAATTGTGTTTTCACAGAGCATCTTGACCGCCGAAATCGCAAATTAATGACTACACTACCTTGGTGGAAATCCAAAACATTTTATAACCAATATCTGACCATTTATATTAGAAATTGGCCATTATAAAATAGGAATTTCTGTTGCCCATTTTCTAGCTATAGATGAAATACTTTTTCTCCCATTATTTGTCTACTTAATAGATTGAAAAATAGAATTTAGTTTTTCGAAGACAAGCACAACCTTGTTCTTAAGTATTTTAAAGATATTAAAACTGATCAGTTTTTATATACTGAAAATGGCTACTAGAAGGCTTGCTGCTATGATAAGGAGTGAGAGGGACAGAATCAGATGGAGAAATAAGAGTTTTGCTGAATTATTCATAGAATGAGTACAATAAACGATTTATTAGTTCATGTTATTTATTTATATTTTGAAAAGCCATACAATGCAGTTTAATGCTCTTTTATCAAAGATAAAATTAGTAAGTAAATCAAATAAGAATATTTTATTTTTACCTCAATCTAAGAAATAGGCAAAAAATAGGAGAAAAAGCGTTTCATCATAGTCATTTATTAGCCAGTTTTACTAGCTATTTTCTAACTTCTTGGCCATTTCGTATAGATAAATTTCTACTAGATAATGACTTATATTGAAGCGTCTTTAGCACATCGGACGGCCCGATTAGCAGCGTCTCTCAGAATCGCCAGAAAACGGACCAAAATCGGCGTGCACGGGAATTAAACGATCGCCCTGTCCTCTCCAACAAATTTTTGTGTAAAACGGCAATTAACACAAGTTTGTTTGTAAAGCAGCGATTTTACACAAATTCTTGTGTCGAATTCTTACACAATGTTTGTGTTAAATAGGTACATAATTTTTAAGAGTGCAGTAAGTACTGTTAAGCAAAAACAATTCTCTTTGATGCAATAACAAACTAATTAAACGTCAATATTTTTCATGAAAATTGACAATCTACTGTATATGGGTTCGCTCTTTGAGAGGTCTTTTAAGCTTACGAACAATGAATAGCTTAAACTACTCATTTATATTCAGTTATATTAATTTCAATGGGCTAGATTACCATGAGGAATCGAGCAGCTAGAGGGGAATATCCGTTGAGAATGCGCTCCCGGTTGAAAATACCTAGCTGGAATACCAGCTGGAATTCCACCTGTACCTACTGTTTTTGAACAAATTACAGATAGTGTTCCAGCTGAGATTACGGCTGAGATTTCCAGTAAATATTCGAGTAGAATATTTAAAAATTATATATTTATTAGATAAAAATTAAATATTGCACATAAACCCCCCTTTGCATGCTTTACGACACCTAGACGTAAAAGAATACGAAGCGTACCACCTATACTCCGTCATCGGCCACTCCGAACACCTAGAGCCTCTATTGGATGCGCTACGACACCTAGACGTAAAAAACTACGGAGCGCACTACCTAGACTCCATGATCGGCCACCCTGAACATCTAGACCTCCCATTGGATGTGCTATGACACCTCGACGTAAAAAACTACGGAGCGCACGAACTAGACTCCATCATCGACCACCCCAAATATTTAGACCTCCCGTTGGATGGGCTACGACACCTCGACATAAAAAACTACAGAGCGCATGACCTAGACTCCCTCATCGGCCACCCCAAACACCTAGACCCCCCATTTGATGAGCTACGACACCTAGACGTAAAAAAACTACGGAGCGCACCACCTAGACTCCGTTATCGGCCACCCCGAACACCTAAAGCTCCCATTGGATACGCTACGACACCTAGGAGTAAAAGACTACGGAGCGCACCACATAGACTCCATCATCGGCTACCGCGAACATCTAGATCTCTCATTGGATGCGCTACGACACCTCGACGTAAAAAAGCTACGGTCCGCACGACCTAGACTCCATCATTGGCCACCCCAAACACCTAGACCCCCATTTGATGCACTACGACACCTAGACGTAAAAAACTACGGAGCGTACGACCTAGACTCCATCATCGGTCACTCCGAACACCTAGACCCCCCATTTGATGCACTACGACACCTAGACGTAAAAAACTACGGAGCGTACGACCTGGACTCCATCATCGATCACTCCGAAAATCTAGACACCCCATTGGATGTGCTATGACACCTAGACTCCGTGATCCGCCACCCTGAACATCTAGATCTCTCATTGGATGCGCTACGACACCTAGACGTAAAAAAACTACGGAGCGAACGACCTAGACTCCATCATCGGTCACTTCGAACATATAGACACCCCATTGGATGTGCTATAACACCTAAACGTTAAAAACTACGGAGCGCACGACCTAGACTCCGTCATCGGCCACCCCGAACATCTAGATCTCTCATTGGATGCGCTACGACACCTCGACGTAAAAAACCTACGGAGCGCATGACCTAGACTTCATCATCGGCCACTCCAAACACCTAGATCCTGCATTTGATGTACTACGACACCTAGAGGTAAGAAACTACGGAGCGCACCACCTAGACTCAGTTATCGGCCACCTCGAACCCCTAAAGCTCCCATTGGATACGCTACGACACCTAGACGTAGAAGACTACGGAGCGCACCACATAGACTCCATCATCAGCCACCGCGAACATCTAGATCTCTCATTGGATGCGCTACGACACCTCGACGTAAAAAAGCTACGGTCCGCACGACCTAGACTCCATCATTGGCCACCCCAAATACCTAGACCCCCCATTTGATGCACTACGACACCTAGACGTAAAAAACTACGGAGCGCGCGACCTAGACTCCATCATCGGTCACTCCGAACATCTAGACACTCCATTGGATGTGCTACGATACCTAAACGTAAAAAACTACGGAGCGCACGACCTAGACTCCGTCATCAGCCACCCAGAACATCTAGATCTCTCATTGGATGCGCTGCGAAACCTAGACGTAAAAAACTACATAGCGCACGACCTAGACTCCATCATCGGTCACTCCGAACATATAAACACCCCATTGGATGTGCTATAACACCTAAACGTAAAAAACCTACGGAGCGCATGACCTAGACTTCATCATCGGCTACCCCAAACACCTAGATCCTGCATTTGATGTACTACGACACCTAGACGTAAGAAACCACGGAGCGCACGACCTAGACTCCATCTTCGGTCACTCCGAACATCTAGGCACCCCATTGGATGTACTACGACACCTAGACGTAAAAACGACAGAGTACACCCCCAAACTTACAACGGGCTGTTACATCGAACGTTATTGTGCGTCGAGGCATACGGCATAACACTTGGATGATATTCAATCGTTGCCTGCCGCTGCGCTACGCTGGTCGCCGCGCATCGGCGAATCGAGCGAACATATTGGCGACATCTCTGAGCGACGAGCTTAAGATCGTTATGTAAACAGAGCAAGTAACCTCTTCTTTCTGACACGGCGAGAAGTTGCGCGTTTCATTACATTCCTCTATTCCAACTCTACCGGCCGTTTGAAGCCTCATCCACATTTCTTTCCGTCTGCATCGAAATATTAATGATTTTGTACATTTATTTAAAAGTAAAGCATTTACCGAATTCATACCAACAACGCCTATTCCCAAATCTTTTTTTCTGTTCTTTCCGAAAATGCATAAATAAAGTTCGGAAAAATATTTTTTCCGGGAAAAAAATTTCATAACTTCGTTAATACTAATTCTATCGCAGAATAGATGCGACCAATCGATAGACGAGCGCAAAAAACTTAAAATGCCGCCTACCCGGTATCGATATTTCAATGCAATCATAATTACAACCTTTTAAAAGTGGTGCGTTGGTGGATTGTCACTCGGTACATGTATAATTATTGTACTTAAACGGAATCAATTTTAAAAATTTGAGCGACCGTAATTATTTATAGTGCTCATATAAACATTGTTAATGAATTTATACAAAAATTTAGTATTATATATTTCTGGAAAAAATAGTCCATCTGTAAACTGCAAACCGTCGGGCCCGCCAAGTATGTATGAGAGAACGGAGGACCACCCCTGCTAGAGCAGCTCTAGACTTCTCTTGTCCTCCTAAGATGCGTAATATTGTACTATAGAGAGTTCTAAATTGAGAAAGAATAAGGAAAAATATAAGGGATGGTAACCATGTACCATTGTTTCGTAAAGGGTCCACAATGTGATTGCAAAAGAAGGATTTTATGTAGATACATTGTGCTCACGACGAGGGAAAATAATGTTTGTACGACGGATGTAAGATTTTACAGTCTTATTTGATAAATAATCCCTGAAGCCAACTTCTACTATTATACCTATGTTCGTCAAGTTAACATACGGATACTTGACTACAATAAATTGATTTCAGTACTTTCTTGTGTTTAATTTGTATAGAAGGATAAAGAAATTTTAATACATTTCTGAGAATAGTTATATAGTTATTTCGGAGAGATGTTTGCATTACTTGACTATCGATAATTGATTTCACAACTTTCGATTGTTTAATTTGCAGTTAATAATGTGAATGTATTTACATACAATTTGTTGAGCATATAATTGGCTCGAAGATGTAAAAGACTTTTTCGCTAGTATTTATTTGATTTCGTTTACAAAATCATAAATATTATTATTTTATAGATTATACAGAAAAAACTAATACTTGCCTTATTTTATACTTTCTTAGAAAGTTTTATTAACAATACTATTTGTTTTACAGCTATTGTTTTAAAAAAATATTTATATGCTCTCGTTAAAGTTATTGGTACAGAGTTTGACACATGTAGATTATACAGAAAAAACTTCTATACTTGCCTTATTTAATACTTTCGTAGAAAGTTTTATTAACAATATTATTATTTGTACAGTCATGAAAAAAATTATTACCATTTGTAGAGAGTGCTTATTGAATAGATGAGATTAGAATAAATAAAAGGAATATAGGCAAATTGTGATGTTAGAAAATATATTTAAAAAATTAGTTTTTCAAAGAACGTGTTGATTGTTTTGAAAAAATATTTAAGCTTTCATTAAAGTTTTTGGTACAGAGTTTGACGGAGATTGAGAGAGAGGAAGAGAGGGAGAGAGAGAGGGTGGGAGAGAAGAGGGCGAGAGGGAGATAGAGAGGGAGGGAGAGACTAATTCTTGCCTTAGTTTAAACTTCTGTAAAAAGTTTTTTTAGATAGATTTCACAACTTTATAAGAGAAAATAATAATTACATAGTGTGAAAACATTATGAGATTTGTTATAGTATATTATTAATAATATTATTAAATGTTAGTATAGTTATTCACAAAAGTTTTAAATTTGATTATTTATTCGTAGAATTCCTTTCCATAAAATAAAACGTAAATAATTTTTTAGGATATTGTATAGGTTTCGGAAAATATTTCTTATGGTTTCCAAAAAAATTCTTATCGTTTGTAAAAGTTTTTGTAAAATGATTGTAAAGGTTTTGAAAAAGAATTTTTTGTTTCTTGTAAAAGTTTGTAAAGGATTGTAGAAGTTTTTTAAAATAATTTATTAATGGATTTTTTAAAAGATGTATAGTGATGGACCATTTTTGAAGATATTTTGTAGAGAAAATATAATAATGAATAATTCACAGAAATGATTCTGTTATTGAAAGTACGACTTTAATTTAATGAGTAATACTACAGATAAGAAAAATGATTTTTTTAAGAAAAAGAAAAAATTTTCATAGCAAATACATACAAACAAATATTGTAAAAAGAGAAAGAGCTAATTTAAAAATGAGAATAATTACTTCTAATAGCAAAAATCAGTTTTGTGAGAAATAGAAAATGTTTTTATAGGAATTATAGAAAATACTTTAAAAAAATAGTTTTTAAAAGTGTGTATTATAATTTTTTCAAAAAAACATATAACCTTTCAGTCAAGTTCTTTGTAGAGAGTTGGACAGTTGTTGAGAGCAAGATTGTTTGGATAAAAACATTATTAAACTTTTACTAGTATGTCAACAGAGAATTTAAAGTTGTTAAAATAGATAACAATAATATATTTTTTCTTTGTAGCTATCACAAGGATAAAAGAAAAAAGTATAAGTTCTCAGAATTACAATTCAAATCTCTGTATCACCTGATTCTCTTGCTTTTATAAAACTCGAAGCTCAAAGTTGGCTGAGAAGTTGAGTTTTATGTCAACTGCAATTTCCATAGGCAGCAGGCGGTACAAAGTTTTTTAAAAACTACTCTTTCACATCTATTTCTTTGATATCACTTAATCTTCTAGCCTATACAAAATGCGAAGCTGAAAGTTTGCCAAGTTAACTACCCTGACATAACAGCATCTGATACTAAGTTTTTTCACAAAACACTCTTATGCATCCATTTGCTCTTGTTTTTTTTGACAAATTATTATTACATTATTAAATTTGTACTAAAATTTACCTCTAGTCTTCTATTGCACATTCTAAAGCTGGAATTCGTTTCATTATTTTGGTATCCACATATTTCTTTTTCATAATATTTTTGTTTCATCATACACATAATCTTGTAAAATTAAAAGCACAACCAGTTGATGAACTAAACATTATTATTATCTGAATCTTGTATAGAAAAATATGTACTAAAAGCTTCTCTGAAACTGAGCACTTTCATTCCTTGAAATTTTTGCTGTAACACATCATTTTTGCTCTTTTCAATACTTCCATGTTCATTAGACATAATCTTTTCATTGGCACTTGAATAAATATGTACAACATCACAGCACTGATATCAACTAAGTTTTTTACAGATGACAGATGCTTTTTAAACCAAGTCTCAGACCAATATTTCAAATAGGCATCATAAATTATATTGTATATTTATATCCTCACGTGTCACTCAGCAATATTTTCTTCTATGCCAAAGCTTATTATGAAGTGTATGAACCTCATAATGCGTAATTATTTATTAATACACACTTGTTATATTCTCAAAACATTTGAAACTGATTTTTAATAGAAGTTTTAAAATTTGATTATAAACACTTCTTAACACGTCATTTTTTTTTTTTTTTTTGTTTTTCCGAGGTACTAGGTGAAACTTCCGAGGCCCCCGTCGTTGCTCACCGCATGGAGGGGGGCCCACTAAGACCATCACGAAGCGTCGGGCTCCGCGGTGTGAGGGATTTCTACCCCCTAAACACCCAAAACCTTTCCCGCGGCGTTCACCGGAATCCGGTCCGGAACTGTTATACACATTACTTCGGACCGGTCTGCGTTTCTATGCCCTACGGCAATCTTATATATCTTGTCTGGTCTGTCTATTTTTCGTCTTCTATATCAGTTTTCAAGGCAACCGTCAGTCTTTTTGCCTTGTAGTACGTGAGTCACGTAGCGTGCTATGTCGGCCCAGTTTTGTTTGCTTGACAGCATCAGTGTCACGACGTTATCCGGTGTGATGTCACCTGTCTTCGTCTGTAGTCTGTGTCTCGCGACTATCCAGCGGGGGCACACGAAAAATGTGTGCTCCTCGTCGTCTCTATTATGCCCGCAGTACCTGCAGGACGGGGTCGTTACTTTCCCCATCCGATGCAGATACTGGCGGAAGTATCCGTGTCCGGATAGGAACTGGGTCAGGTAAAAATTCACCTCCCAGCTCCTCTCTTATGCCAGAGTCGCACGTCCGTTATGAGGCGTCTCGTCCACTTGTCGCTGACTTTGTCGCTGTCTGTCCATCGCGTTTGCCAGGATGTCACCGTCGTCGTCCGTGCGTCTATGGAGGCTCTCGCTCTTCCCCTTTCTTTGCTGTACTCGTAGATCCTCTTCCGCTCGAGAGCGAGAAGGTCTACTGGGACAACCCCTGCGATCACTAGTACCGCCACCTCTGAGACAGTGCGGTACGCGCACGCGATTCGCAGTGCTCCCAGTCTTTGTACCGCCGCGATCTTTTTGCGGTACTTCTCTATTCGCGTCGCGTCCGCCCATATCTCGGCCCCATAAAGGAGCATCGAGTTGGTCACTGTCATAAGCAGTCGTCGTACGCTCGATCTCGATCCCTTCGTATTTGCCATGAGGCGGGCGAGGGCGGCGGTCTTTAACGCCGCTCTCTCAGCGACGCCACGTATGTGCGGCCAGAAGGTCATCCTCGTATCCAGGGTCACCCCCAGATATTTGGCGGACCGTCCAGGATGCACAACGGACGTCCCCACCGTCATGGGTATCGTCGTGTCTATCCGTTTCCTAGTTAGGTATAGTAACTCCGTCTTTTGCATGGCCAGCTGTAGTCCCAGACTTTGCATCCATTCGTCCACCCGTCTCGTGGCTTGGGTCAGCCTCATCTGAGCCAGTCGTGTATCCTTGGTCGTGATGACGATGACCAGATCGTCTGCGTAGCCGACCAGATAGACCCCCGAGCCCTGCGCTACTCCCTTCGTCATTTTTCTTTTCTTAACCCCAGTCTGCGTCCCGTACGTAATGTAACGGTCTCGTAGATAGTCCTTGAGGATTCGGAGAAGGTATGGGGGCAGCGGGAAAGCGTCGGAGAATGCCCGCACGATGTCCGTCTACCTCACCGAGTTGAAAGCGTTTCATACGTCGAGTGTTGCCATGAGCACTATTGGCCTGTTCTTGTGGGGTCTAGTCTGTGCTCTGTCAAAGAAGTCGATCACTTTTTGGATCGCCCCTATCGTCGACCGTCCTTGTCTGAACCCGTACTGTCTGTCGTTCAGGCCGCCAGCATCCCGAACCGCCTGTTGGATTCGCGGTCTCAGGAGCATTTCGAGGAGCTTGCCAAGTGTATTCAGCAAGCTCAGCGGTCTGTAGGATGACGGCGAGTCCGGGTCCCCACCCTTTCCTTTATCAATGAGGATCAACCGCGCCGTCTTCCAATCTTTGCTGAACACGCCCTCCGCCAGGCATGTATTATATAGGTTTAGGAGTATCTCCGGGCGTCGTTTCGCAACAATCCCAAGGATTTCCGCTGGGATACCGTCCGGACCTGGTGCCTTCCCCACCGAGAGCTGCGCAACAGCCAAGTTGAGCTCACCCCGGGTGAACTCCTGCACCTCGTCGTCGCCAGTATCTCGCCCCCCCCCCCCACCCTTGTTCCAAGTGTGTAGGGAAGAGTCCGTCAATGATTCTGTCCATCGTTTCTTCGTCCCTGACTACCGGTGGATTGTTGCCTCCCAGGTTGCGGGTGACGATCTTGTAACCCGCTCCCCAAGGGTCCGAGTCCACCTTGTTAATCAGTTTGGTCCAACTTTCCTTTTTACTGTCATTGATAGCGCGCCTCAGTTCTTTGCGCGCTACCCGGTACTCCTCCGAGTGGGCCATCGCGTCCGCTCTGTCGCGGGCGCGCTGGGCCCTCCGTCAGAGCCGTAGGCATTCGCATCGGAGGCGCGCGATATCTTCGGTCCACCAGTACACCGGTTCTTTGTTCGTTTTCTTGGCATAGAGGCGTCACAGAGCCGTCTCAAGAGCCCTGACGTTTCCTCTGTTAGCTTTCCAGCCTTTTCCCTACCACCGATGCCGCGAGGGATCGCCGTTGTCGGGTCCGGTTCCCTGTCCAGCTGTGCCGTCAGTTTCTCAACGTCTAGTTTTTTCATGTTCCATCCCGCGGGATGGAAGTGTATGAACCTCTTAATGCGTAATTATTTATTAATACACACTTAATGCGTAATTATTTATTAATACACGTAATTATTTATTAATACACACGATTATATATGCACTTCTTGCAACCCAACATACCGGTATTTTATTTTATTTATTACACAAAACACTGATTAGATGTCATTTTTTAATAATCACAACATTTTTATCATCAATATAATTTTCAACTAGATAGACGAACTATGAAAATCACAATTTTATTTTCTTATTTTGAAAAACTTACTTCAAAACATAATACTTTTTTCGTATTTTGATTCCAATACTGTCTAAATAAACATCTTAGTTGTTGTTTGTTTTACGTGTTATTCATTGAAAGCAATGAAACTGTCATTTTCTTCATTGACATCCAAATCCTCTATTCGTCCTGTCAAATATGAAGACAAATTTTTAATATTCTTCTAAATTTATATCTCATGAAAAATTTTCATGTTGAGGATATATAAATACATCTTGAAAAATATTGTGTCGTAAATAGTATTTGCCTGCTCTTCCATAGGCTAATATTGGTTTGGTTTTTCTTTCTTGAGTAGTAATATATTCTTACTATCTTCTTTAATATAATTCTATTCCTGAAAGCGTCTGTTCTTGTATTAAAATAACTTGTTCTTGTCCATTAATAATAAAATAACCAGCAGGGTCATGAGGGCACTCGTTCATTTTTGCTAATTCAAAATTAGATTTTTCAGACACTACACAATTAGAACTCCTCAACATTATTGGCTATATAACATATTAAAAATAGAATGAATAAGGCTTTCAGCATTTGTCTACGTTGTACAACCATCAAAATCAATTCAAAATCGAATTTCAATGACTGTAAAAAATCTTGTATAATCTGTAAATATAAAAAAATTCACACAAAGTATCAATTTTTTAGAAATGATTGTAGTCATTTAACATTTAGCTGTTCAATACTTTGTCACGGGGTGGATTTTCGGGCTAAGGCACGTTTCACCTGTGTACCTTAGTGGTTCAAATCCATATCTCTCGGTTCAACTCCCGGAGATATAAAAGCCAGATTAGGCAACAGACGCTACAACGCCGTGCACAACGTAGGTTAATTTCCCTACCTAACGGTGCGCCAGCACGTTATCTCAGACGTCAGCTGTCTCGAGGGCTGACGTCACGCTCGCGGTAATTACGCTGTGTACGCGCGGTAACATAAGCCTCGCGTCTACAGTAATATAAGTAGCGTACTCATCGTCTACATGAGTGTGAGAGCGGTCGCGTTCGCGTGTCGCGACACACACACACACTTAACTTAGCCTGAGAGAGAACAGGCTACTAACGCATGTCGTCTGCGCACTTCTTATGCGCACTTGACGGTTACAAACTGCCGGCAAGCTAAATCATTGTCGGTGACCTTGTAAGGTTGATGACCCGAGCCTGTGCTCTCTCTCTACGCTCGCTCTCTCCGCACAAGAACGCCTATTCGGGGCCGCTGTCCAGGTGGCGACGAGCTTGGACAAACGGTTACGCGTACTTACTCGCGACGCGAGTAGATAAGCTAGGACAGTTCTGCCTCCCCCCACCACTCGGCCACCGGCCGACCTGTGCAGCGTTCTGATAGGTTGAGACGGGCAGGTGAGGCTCCGCCCACTTTCGAGAAGCTTCTACCCTCCTATTTGTAATGACGTCATCGAATAAAATTTATCCGTATTTTATTGTCACATTTTTGCATGAAGATCAATTGTTTATTTACGAGCGACTCCCGACGGCGGGCCGGCGGCGCGCGCGCGGGGACTAGCATCTTACCGCGGTGACAAGCTGGACGACCGCGGGGATGAGCTGATTCGCACGGAGATGAGCAAATTACCGCGGTGGCTAGCTGATTTCCGCGGTCATTAGCATACAGCGCGTGTAAGTATATTTACCGCGTTGATGAGCTGACTTTCGCGGGCATTAGTCTATCGTCGCTGGTAAGATATTTACCGCGCGTTTATTTTTTCGAGGTGGCCTGCATTTTGATGTGACTAACTCAGTAAGTGTATTTCGGCTATAGCATGCTGAACTATCGCATCTCTTCGTTGTTCCGATTTCGTAGTTGCCTTATCGCTATTAATTCTAAGAACTCCAGAGTATTTCAATTGCGTTCCCCTTGCAATCGTTTCCTGACAATGACTCACAAAATTTAATAATATTTCATAGAATTTTACCCGGTACGATTTTCACTACAAATATATGAAAACGAAATTTGAGGATCGTTGTAAACTGCTATATATTGACACTGACAGCTTAATATATGAAATAAGAAATGATGATATTTATGAAGTGATTAAGAGCGATATTGCAAATTTTGATACTTCGGACTATTCATCTAATAATGTATTTGGAATTCCACAAGCCAATAAGAAGGTTGTAGGATTAACGAAGGATGAGTGCAATGATTGCATTATGACAGAATTCGTTGGACTACGTAGTAAAATGTATAGCATACGCGTCAATGGCCAAGACCACATGAAAAAAGCTAAAGGTGTGAAAAGTGGAGTTGTCAGCAAAACCATCAATTTCGACGACTATCTTCAGTGTTTACTAAATTCAACTACACAATACAGACAGCAGTGTATCATACAGTCTAAAGCTCATGTAGTGCGTACTGTGAAACAAACAAAATTAGCTCTAAGTCCACATGACAATAAGAGATATCTCATACCAAATGAAACAGATACTCTGCCGTGGGGTTATTATAAAATAGATGAAATAGATGAAGTTTGATTGTATGAATATAATCAACTTTCATGTAATATATGTGTGTGTGCGTGTGTATGTATGTGTGTGTGTGTGTGTGTGGGTATGCACGCGTGCTGCTTATGACGTCAGTGAAATGCGGCGTCTGTGAACGCATGTAAATGTACGTGTGTGTGTGTGCGTATGTGTGTGTGTGTGTGTGTGTGTGTGTGTGTGTGTGTGTGTGTGTGTGTGTGTGTGTGTGTGTGTACGCGCTGCTTTAAATTTATGTAATCATAGTTTGTAAGTTCTTAAGTATTCATACTTGTATTTTTACTATGTAAGTTTTTTTCTTAATAATAATCTGATCGATCGATTAAAATTTTTTACCAAAACAACTGTTATCATTTATCGACCTCACACTCTTCCAGTAAATTATCCAATCCTCTTTGTTTCCTTAAAAAAAAAAAAAAAAATAATAATAGTCGAGTTTCATTTTTGTTCACACACGCACACGCATGACTAACACGATGAAACGAGTTGCTTGCAAGTCTATCCCTGACTTTCTTGGAATAGTTATCGATATTTACGCGCTGATCGTGTTTCTCTCTTTTGTACAAAACTTATCAACACGTAATATATATATGTATATATATGTATATATATATATATAGCTTTTTTACACTACGTTTCAATACCAACAAGTTACAATACCAACAGTATATATATATATATATATATCATTGGACGGTATTTTGAGGATTTCATAAAGAATTTGTACAATAGTGGTGACACAAATATAAACATTGTTATAAACAACCAATAAACAAGCGCGTGACTAAATAAATAATGACCCTAAGGTTATTGACTAACACCACGACGCCTGCGGCGCCCGCTTTTACGGAAAAATATCACGGAATTTCCGAAATCGATGTATTAACACACTATTGTGGAAACCGCTGAAAAATCCTCAAAATGCCTCTCGAGTGCTTTGGACTTTTGAGGAGACTCCTCAAAATGCCTACAAAATCCTATATATATGACCTATATAATCCTCAAAATGCGTCCCAGATATATATATATATATATATATATATATATATATATATATATATATATATATATAAATGAAATAAAATATTGGGCAATAAATAAAGAAAAAAACTATCATTTTTTTATTCGGCATTTATTTATTCAATCTTTACACATCTGATTTGCTTATCCAACTATTGTGTGAATTGTCAAATCCTAACCATTTAACATAAATCTGATTTCCTCGCTTCTTAAGCACCTTCTCCACAAGGTAGACGTCTGGATAATTAGCCTTGAGCAGCTCTTGTTCATAGAAACCGCCAGCAATGGATTGATCGCGATAGTCTTTTAGCTTGTAAGTAACCGGATTAGTAGCCATAACTTCACTGATTGTAAAAATTTCTGTTGACCAATTAGGTGTATAGCCCTTCTCAAATACTTGCTTTATCTTGCTCACTCTTACTTTTTCTCCAATTTTAAACTTTGGTTTTGTAACTATTTTTGACTGTCGATTAAACCTCGCAAGTATTTCTGCTTCATTGACTAATGTTATATCTTTTGGTTTCATTCCGGTTGTGCGATGTTTGCAGTTATTATACACTTTTAGCAAATTAGGTAAGATATCAAGCCATTTATACTTTCCACGCAAGCTGAATTGCATCCACATTTTCTGCTTAAGTGTACGATTGAAACGCTCACAAATAGATGCTTTAAGATTACTGTATGTCGAATACAGATTAATTCTATAACTTTGCATGAGACTTTGAAATGTAGCATTGTAAAATTCTTTACCTCGATCGGTTTGTAAATTTTTTGGTTTGCGACCCTGCTGCAAGATAGACTCCATTGCTGCTGTGACATCACTACCAGTCTTTTGCTTTACAGGAACAGCCCATGCATATTTGGAAAATGCATCGATGACAGTAAGCATATACTTATAGCCGTTGTTTTCTCGAGCATAAGGCTGTATCTCCACTAGATCAGCTTGCCACGTCTCATCTAAACCACGTACGATAAACTTGCGTCGACGATAATTTCGACGTGCAGGCTTATCAAGCTCCTTAACTACTTGGTGCTCCATTTTCTTTACTCCGAATTACATACTGTATTCCTAATAATTTCGCATCTAGCTCATCTCGATCAGCCTCAACTATAAGATCTAAAGTGTCCAAATCTTTTCTTATTTTAGCAATAACTTCATGCAAGCTCTTAATTTCCATTCCAACTATACGCTGCAGGGTTTCCAGATTAACAGCATCGTCTGTTTGAGTAGGCTCGGCAACGTTACATAACCTCTTGTTATCAATGTCGTGTTGTCCGTCAGAAGTAACTTTGAATCCAACACCTGGAGGACCTCGACTGCCTCCAACTCGCTCGAGGTTACGTCCGAATACATCGACACTCATGTTACAACTGATTGCAATACCAACAAGTTAAATCAATTTATACTGTTGCACAAATACGTATTATACTTATGTATGAGCACTGGTTTGATAATTTCTGATAGTCTCTGAATTCGCATTCGAAAACGCTCTCGATCACGTGCTATCTGTTCCCATTCTCCGTGACGTGCAGCTCGACTGCATAGCACCACACATGCATCACATGAATAACTGGTTTGGCATCAAAGTGAACTCTCTTCGAAGACATCTTAATGTATGTAACCTGCTTCTTTGAGTTCTTCAATGATTGAATGAATCTCATTTGTGTGGCTCTGATTGCCGGCTCCCAGTTCAGCCAAGAGTAAGCGAAGACGATCAACTAATTCATTAGGATCATCCCAGTATACATAATCCATATGCATATCTTTTCTTGCAATCTTATATTTAGGTAAGAGGCCTGAGCCTTCAATAGGTTTTCTCTTTGGTAATTTATTGAAGTAGGGAGCTATATAATCTTTATATTTTTTACTAGTAGACTTACGTAGAGGTTCTGTTTCACTATAATTCTTCGTAAAAGCATTCGTCACTTCTACGATTTTTCGATAATTTCGTATATTATTCGAACTTATATGCATCGAATCAGGTTGCTTCTGAAAGAGCAATTGGAGTAGACCAGCTGTTTTTGGATAACTTACATTTTGTACTTTTACATAATGTTTTGTAAAATATATCGGTGAATTCCCGATTTTCAATAATTCATTTTCTATTCGTACTCCATATGTATTATCAAGCGACGTGGTACGTTTTTTAAAAGTCTGTAAATAAGCTTGTTTAAATGACTCTGTTTCATCCTCGTCTTGTGTAAACGATTCTGATATTTCATCATCCACTTCGCTTTCAGCTGTTTCAAATGATGTATCCGCTGCTCCGATCCTTATAGTTTCTTCGAGGTCACTTTGTGACTCCTCTCGCACCTCTTCCTGCTCCTTTTCTTCCTCTTCTCTATCGTTATTTGTACTGAATTCTATAACGTTTCTTGGTTTTTGCTCTTCTGATGCTATTTTAATAACTTTTCTCTTTTTTGCAGCATCGACAAGTTTTTCAAGCGGACTTACAATAGGCTTAAATGTTTCATCTAAAACTTTTTCCACATCAGTTTTGGTTTGCCTCAACTCCTTGTACTTTCGCATAATTGATTCTCTCGATTTTATAATTTCATTGAGCACGTTTTGCTCTTTCTGAAAATGTGCCATGCTGACTGATGAACGATTGAAATCATACTAACCTATTTTATTTCAAGGTAGCTATATTTATAAGAAAGTGATCGAAGCCCTTTCTATATAGACCAGTATCAAGTGTCCTATCTTTGTCGATAACAAGAAAGCCATACTTATCATCATTCCAGCAGATTGAACACAAATCTTTAAATTGACTATATGACATATCTGTATTTACGTGATCATTATATACATGCTTTAAATTCATATCATCTTGGCAAAATAATACTAATAAATTAACATTATCTCGTACTAGATGTTTGGGAATGCGTGCATAAGATTGACATAGATAGAAACAGTCCACATTTTTGTGACGTCCCATACAAAAGAAATTCTTGATGTTATCTTGTTTTTCACAGGCTACATCATCAAATATCATAACTGAGTTTGGCAATACATCTTCTGCTGATATTACTTCATTATGATCTTTGAATGGAAAGTACTGAATTTCATTTATGGGTTTCAAGAGAAATTTAAGAAATTGGTATTTGGGTTGTTCCAGTGATTTTGAGTAAACATATACATTTTCAAATTTTAATCCGCTTGGATGAGTAATAAGAGAGAGTAATGCATTAGTTTTGCCACAGTTTGAGGGTCCACAAAATATACTTCTAATATTATTGGGAAGTAATTCTCCATGACGCTTTTTTGATTTTGGCTGCACTACTAAGCTGTCAAAGTTTATAACTGGCAGCTTGACGTTTTGCTCCTCGAACTGCATACTTTATCTTTGACGTCTCAAATACAACTGACTTTGAGTGCATATATACAGGTTACTTATACACATTTCAGCTTAGTATGTATTTATCCTCCGAGACGTTAACATCATGATTGAGCATAAGCAACGTAAACGCAATACTCGTAAAGATCGAGGCTTAGCAAATACAATCATTAATAAGCTTCCATTTGAATTACATCTGCCTGGTTATCAATAATGCGGACCAGGAACTAAACTTACAAAGCGTCTTGCTCGAGGTGACCCTGGCATTAATCCTTTAGACCAAGCTTGTAAAGAACACGATATAACCTACTCTCGGAATCGAGAGAACGTTGAGGCTAGGAACGCTGCTGATAGAGTATTAGCAGATAAAGCCTGGGAACGTGTTTTTGCTAAAGACGCTAGTATTGGTGAGAAAGCAGCAGCTTATACTGTAAAAGAAGCCAAATACCACACTAGCTAAAGTAGTTAAAGCAGCCTCGAAACCGAGCATTTTTAGTAAAAATTCGCGCAAAGTTATTCAAGCTCCATTGAAAAGTGCTCGAAATGTTGTGAAGAAGGCCGGCGGCAAAGCAAAAGTACACATTCCTCGCGTACTAGCAGTTCCATCGAAAATTGGAGGATACCTACCATTTCTGATTCCATTATTTGCAGGTCTAAGTGCAACAGGTGCACTAGCGGGTGGCGCTGCGGATATAGTTAAAGCAATAAATGATGCAAGAAATGTTAAACGTCAACTTGAAGAAAGTCGAAGACATAACAAAACGATGGAAGCTGTTGCACTTGGTAAAGGTCTCTACCTTAAACCCCATAAAACAGGCTACGGAATCTATCTAAAACCCTATAGTGGACATGAACTTAATAAAAAAGGCAAAAAAAAACTTCGATGTAAAATTGCCCCACAGAGCACTGACTGACGCTGACTTGCTAAAGTATGCTCGTATTTTACAAATTCCATACTTCCGAGGTGTATTCATGCGAAATACATTACCAGCTAGTGGTCCACGACACTACGAGTCAGCAATCGTTAATCTCGATGAAGAACGCGGACCTGGTACACATTGGGTAGCCTATCGGAAAAGAGGTAAAAGTGTTGTGTATTTTGATAGTTTTGGAGACCTGCAGCCACCTTTAGAACTTATGCATTACCTAGGAGTTAACACTGTAAAGTATAACCTCGAGAGATATCAAGATTACAGCGCATATAACTGTGGACATCTTTGTTTAAAATTTTTGTACAAGGCTATATAAAACAATATGTATGTTTTACATAGTCAGTATTACTTGAGCAGTCATGAGCGAATCATTGATGCTAAGTTTATCTGGAACGTCGCCTGTATTAGAGACTCAATATTTTCCACCAATTGAACTCTTGACAAATAAAAGATACGTTCTGGGGTTGATTGAACTTTTAACCTTTAATTCAATCCCCAATATCGATATTGATAATAACAAGTTTTACGTGGGAGAAGAGATAGTGACATTACCAACAGGGAGCTGGGAAATTGAAGACATTGAACGTCATCTACAGGAAATACTTACACCTAAAAGCATAGTACTCAGCCTCAAACCAAATAATAATACTCTTCGCAGTATAATCAAGTGCAGTCATACAATAAATTTCCAGCCGCAAGATTCTATTGGAAGATTGTTAGGCTTTACGCGACGTACTCTTTCAGCAAATATTACTCACGAATCAGATTTACCTGTATCTATTCTTAAGATTAACGCTCTACGAGTTGAGTGCAACATTACGTCTGGAGCCTATATAAACGGACAGAAAGTGCATACGATACATGAATTTTTCCCAGCTGTTCCTCCGGGCTATAAGATCATTGAAATTCCAACACAAGTTATTTATTTACCAATTACAGTTAATACTATCGATAATATACAGTTACGCATCGTCGATCAGGACGGAAACTTGGTGAATTTTCGTGGAGAAATTATAACAATTAGATTACACATCAAAGCATCATCGTAATTATGGGAATCGTATATAACAGCAAAGTTGGCAAAAGCTATATTAAAAGCAAATCATGTCATCAGAAGATCAGTCGTCAACGAACAGTGAAAGAGCTAACAACTCAGAATATTCGCTTCCTAAAAAGTTTAGGACTGCAGGTCAGAAGAAACGCTGGAGAAAAATAATTTGTCTGTTTTCCTGTGGTTTTTACAATCAAAAGAGATGGACGACATATTAAACGTACAGTCATCTGTGGAATTCGATGAATCTATCGCTCATTATGAAGTGCATGCACATCAGCCTTACACTTCGTCAGCTTTCAATAATAGTGATGAAATTCGTATCGCCATACAGCATCAAGATCTCTACCTTTTACCTTCACGCAGTTCATTACATATTCATGGCCGATTATTAAAAACAGATGGCACCGCAGCAGTTATCACAAAGCTTGTAACAACGCCCTCTGTCATCTTTTTGAAGAAATCCGATATGAAATTAATGCTGTAGAGATTGATAAATGTAAAAATGTTGGTTTGACAAGTCTAATGAAGGGTTTGATATCGTTCAATCCTACGCAAAACTTGGAAAACGCAGGCTGGATTGATATTGCAGAAACTCAGCCAATAACCGATAATGCTGGCTACTTTGATTTGTCCATACCACTAAGTATGATTCTCGGCTTTGCGGAAGACTATCGTAAAATTATAGTCAATTGCAAACATGAGCTTGTTCTCACAAGATCGAAGAATGATGTAAATGCTATTGTGCAAACGCAAGCAGAAGAGTTCAAAATTAACCTTATTAAAATTGAATGGTTAATGCCATATGTGCTATTATCCGATAAGCATAAAATACGACTCCTTCATTACCTACAGAAGGAAACTCCCATTGCTATGAGTTTCCGTAGTTGGGAGCTGTACGAGTATCCATTACTCCCAACCACATCGCAGCATGTTTGGACAGTTAAGACATCGAATCAATTAGAAAAACCACGATTCGTCATTTTAGGCTTTCAGACCAATCGTAAAGGACAAAATGGAGCTAACGCTAGCCGTTTTGACTATTGCAAAATAAGTAATGTGAAACTATTTCTCAATTCTCAATACTATCCTTACTGAAATCTTAATCTAAATATTGATCAAAATCAATATGCTTTATTATACGATATGTATATTAACTTTCAAAATGCGTATTACGGAAAAGAAATTGAACCTATGCTCAAAAAAAGGGACTATATACAGAATGCTCCTTTAGTTGTCATTGACTGCTCAAAACAGAACGAGTCGCTGAAGCAGGCCCCAGTTGATGTTCGTCTTGAATTTGAAGCTAAAGAAAATTATCCAGCACAGACATCAGCATACTGCTTGATTTTACACGACCGTATTATGGAATATAATCCCATAAGTGGAGATATTAAGAAATTAGTCTAGAGATTTTGGTGCCACCTTTAAGAAGAGATTGTATTTAATGTACACTTTAATGCTAATGTAATATGAAAACTTATACAACTAAAAATTATGTTTAATAAACTTCATGAATATCATATATTACTGTTTTAATTTCTTTTACCCATAGATCCCTTTGGAAAGAAATGTACTTACTAAGTTAGTCACATCATACATGCAAGCCACCTCGAAAATTCTCTCTCTCTCTCTCGCCCTCGTTCTCTCTCGCTCTCTCTCGCTCTCTCGCCCTCTCTCGCTCTGTCTCACTCGCGGTAAATATCTTACCAGCGACGATAGACTAATGCCCACAAAATACTAATACCAGAAGGCACGTTTCAAACTGCACAGCGTGCGATGACGTCGCCCGTGTCGGGGTTGCTGGCAAGAGTGAAATACTTTTTGTCTTGCCTCCTTCGTATGGGCCACTTCAATAAGTATTATATCTAGGGTTTCCATCGACGCCGTCACTCTTATCGTTTGTTTATGCAGTTAGCCAAAACAGTATTTCAATTTACCGGGTAGAATTCTATGAAATTTTATTAAGTTTTGTGAGTCATTGTCAGGAAACGATTGCAAGGGGAACGCAATTGAAATACTCTGGAGTTCTTAGAATTAATAGCGATAAGGCAACTACGAATATCGGAACAACGAAGAGATGCGATAGTTCAGCATGCTATAGCCGAAATACACTTACTGAGTTAGTCACATCAAAATGCAGGCCACCTCGAAAAAATAAACGCGCGGTAAATATCTTACCAGCGACTATAGACTAATGCCCGCGAAAGTCAGCTCATCAACGCGGTAAATATACTTACACGCGGTGTATGCTAATGACCGCGGAAATCAGCTAGCCACCGCGGTAATTTGCTCATCTTCGCGCGAATCAGCTCATCCCCGCGGTCGTCCAGCTTGTCACCGCGGTAAGATGCTAGTCTCCGCGCGCGCGCCGCCGCCGCCGCCGTCCGCACGGCCGCGGGAGTCGCTCGTAAATAAATAATTGACCTTCATGCAAAAATGTGACAATAAAATACGATAAATTTTATTCGATGACGTCATTACAAATAGGAGGGTAGAAGCTTCTCGAAAGTGGGCGGAGCCTCACCTGCCCGTCTCAACCTATCAGAACGCTACACAGGTCGGCCGGTGGCCGAGTGGTGGGGGAGGCAGAACTGTCCTAGCTTATCTACTGACGCGGTTGATACGTGCACGCTTACCGCTATTGTAGGTTAGATTCATACGGTGTGGTCTAGGTTTCTCGGAGGCATCCTCGCTGCCAGGCTGGCTTCATTGTATCGCCTCTCGTGATACTCTCTGCTGCTTTCGCGCCAGGCGAACATGCTTACTGCACAAGGATGTTGCTGGTTCGGGAGTACGACAGGTAGTTCTAGCCTGTCGTACTATCTCTGAGCTGTCCTCGTGTTTCCGTCGAAAGTACGGTATAACACATTTCGCGGATCACAATAGTGGCCTCAGGGTGTATCACGTATGCACTCCTGAGGTTACAACTATCAAACACTTCACAATTATCGCGGAAAATGCGATATCACCGCGAACTCACTATCGCGTCTCCCGCGCAGACTCGCTCGTGGTCTCGTCGATGCAGCTCCAATTCTGCATCGACGCGCCCTCTAGCGTTCACTACCAGGAACTTACTAATTACCGACGTCGGTACGGCAGGCCGTGACAACTTATCTAATAAAAGTTATTTGCCCCTTTGATGCACGTAGGTAAATTCTTATTAGTTGACTTTTTTATATCTTTGAATCTCTCATTAGGAATTAGATCTTTCATCATAATTATATTTTTCATGATATATCTTCTAGTATAAAAAAATAATACTTTATATATAAAAGTATATGATGCCATGCCATCAGCTGATTTGAATTATAAAAATACATAATCATACCATCATTCGAGGTTTTTTAGAATTACAATTGTTGTTGTTCGTTTTATTATCTCTCTCTCTCTCTCTCTCTCTCTCTCTCTCTCTCTCTCTCTCTCTCTCTCTCTCTCTCTCTCTCTCTCTCTCTCTCTCTCTCTCTCTCTCTCTCTCTCTCTCTCTCTCTCTCTCTCTCTCTCTCTCTCTCTCTCTCTCTCTCTCTCTCTCTCTTCGAGTCGAGTATATGCAACCGCATTGTATTTATACCTTGCTTCAAAGCTTTTTCATGACCAGCATTGAGCCCTGATAACATGCTCAGAAGATTATCCATTGGTGTTTTTGGAGTATCCATCTTCTTGTATAGAATAGATTTCTTTCAGTGATTCCGATTACTATTTAATTCTGATAACGTCATCTCCATTTTTAACAGCGAACCTTTATTTTGAGACGTCGATGGTTATATTTAAAAATTTGTGCCGTCAGTTACACATGTAGAAAGTCACATTTTTCATAAATTTTAGTTGAAAGATCTACGATGAATCGATATAATTATTTTTTCATTAGAAATATCTTCGTGTAAATATATAAAGTTACCGATTACTGAATGTAAACAGATACAATCGGAATCAAAAAGCAGACAGCTGAGCTATTTCTTATGCTATCATCAACCTATATATATATATATATATATATATATATATATATATATATATATATATATATATATATATATATATATATACAGGGTGTGTCAAAAGTTCCGGGACAGCCAGTTATCTCAGCGGGAATGCATTTTCGGAAAAAATGTTTCATACAAAAGATGTAGGATTTTTCCCTGGCTATCTGATGGTGACCTTGAATTTGACCTTGGGCTTGACCTTCAAAGTCATTTGAAGGTCAAGTCGAATTTTTTAAATGGGAAGCCCCCTTTTTTATTGCGGAAACCGAAAGAGGGAAAAATTCTCATTCCACCGATATAAGATACATAAGGGGTCAAATGTGATCTAGAGGTCGTTTCAAGGTCAAGTCGGTAAAATGAGGTCAAATTGATCTTTGGCAGTCCATAGCATGGAAACTAAGGGCGTTGGGAAAAAACTTTCCATACGAAAGTTTCCGCAAATCGAATGGAGCATCTGATGGTGACCTTGAATTTGACCTTGGGCTTGACCTTCAAGGTGATTTGAATGTCAAGTCGAATTTTTTGAATGGGAACCCTCTTTTTGTTGCAGAAATGCGGGCCACGGACCCATGGGTTTTCGGGGTCGCTGAACCCGTATCTGGGGTCGGTTTGCCCCGCTGGATCGACCCAAGGTCGTTCCAAGGTCAAACTAGAAGGAATTGCAGAAGGTGCTTAAAACCACGGACCCATGGGTTTTCGGGGTCACTGAACCCGTATCTGGGGTCGGTTTGCCCCGTTGGGTCGACCCAAGGTCGTTCCAAGGTCAAACCAGAAGGAATTGCAGAAGGTGCTTGAAACCACGGATCCATGGGTTTTCGGGGTCGCTGAACCCGTATCTGGGGTCGGTTTGCCCCGTTGGGTCGACCCAAGGTCGTTCCAAGGTCAGCGGGGATTAGCCAGGTCCCAGGTCTGGGGTTTGATCCAGAAACGTTTGCACAAAAAATGTTTTTTAACGCCCTGATACACGAAATTCGATGGGGTGTCCAGATGATCGGAGTATAAGAACGTTGACCTTCAAATGACCTTCGGCTCACTTTTAACCCCGTATGTATCTTACACCCCTGGAAAGGTAAGTTTTCCCGCATTTCTGCAACAAAAAGAGGGTTCCCATTCAAAAAATTCGACTTGACCTTTAAATGACCTTGAAAGTCAAGCCCAAGGTCAAATTCATTGTCACCATCAGATGCTCCATTCGATTTGCGGAAACTTTCGTATGGAAAGTTTTTTCCCAACGCCCTTAGTTTCCATGCTTTGGACTGCCCAAGATCAATTTGACCTCATTTTACCAACTTGACCTTGAAACGACCTCTAGATCACATTTGACCGTGTATGTGTCTTATATCGTTGGAAAGAGAATTTTTCCCTCTTTCGGTTTGCGCAATAAAAAAGGAGGGTTCCCATTTAAAAAATTCGACTTGACCTTCAAATGACCTTGAAGGTCCAGCCCAAGGTCAAATTCAAGGTCACCATCAGATAGCCAGGGAAAAATCCTACATTTTTTGTATGAAACATTTTTTCCGAAAATGCATTCCCGCTGAGATAACTGGCCGTCCCGGAACTTTTGACACAGCCTGTATACACACACACGCTGGGTCGTATGGGGTCACGTGACGTTATACATATCACGTGATCGGAAGCGGATGTAGGTCTGATGAAAGAAAAGGAAAAATTTAATGATTGGAATCGACCAGTCTGATTCTTTGATACTTAATACCTCTTAAATGAGACAATATTTTTGAATAAAACCTTTAAATTTCTCTAGTTTAATGAACATAGATTTCAACAAGTGTATAGCTAAATATTTATATTCTGTATAGATAAAATACAACGCGATCAAAGTTTTCGCGCACTCATATCAAAGAATATAGGGCACGGGCTCACTCCTTAGGCTTCTTCTGCATTGACTGTTACTTGCCTTCGGAGCGCTCCCGCGCTCCTTGATATTTGTATTATTTTCGGGAAAATTTTTTTTAATAAATTAAAAATAAAATTGATTAGTCTTTGAAGTTCTCCTTCGCCGTATAAAACATCAGAACAGCAACAGATGTCTGTGATACCCCGTTACAGAATCTACCCAAATCTTGCCATGTAAACATGACCAAGCAAAGATCGTGAGTTTCCTAATCTTGTTACCCTGATGTTTGTTCGAGCCATCGTCTGTGTACTGTAGCGGTGCGAGCTCCACGAGCAAGCACGAACACTGCAGCAGAGCTATCCTGACGCAGTCAATGGATTCTATGGATCGATTATCTCATGAATGAAAATAGAGACAATGCTGTCGGAACTTTCCTGATAATTAAGGCTCTGGCGTGCTGCCGACGAGTTTCGTGTCTTCGCCTTCCTCGAAGTTGACCACAAAGCACCGAATAATGATTCATTGTATGATCTTGGCCTTGAATTCGGGCGACATGTTCCTCTGGAAGTGTTCAACGAATCTGAAGAATGCGATTCTCTTTTATTCAACTGTATATTCCTGAGCAACGGTGTTTTCCAAGAAGTCTCACATGAATTGAAAATTAGGTACGTATCTACCGCACGTATTCCTAAAAATTTTTTTAAAGTTTTTAAAACATTAGATCGGTATCTCGTTAAGGTGATGGCAAAAGTAGTGTAGCAATATTTTGACAATGAGGTTGGATTCCTTTTAATGACAGAAATCAACATTGTCCACCTTTTTATGCAAAATGCATGATAACCATCGTTCGACCAAATCTGTCTCAACGCTGCTACTAGTTGCATCTGCGTCGAAAGCCATTGCTCATCGAACTTGATCAGTACCGATACTATTCTAATCGCGGTTTTATAATAAATAGCATATGATTATAAATGTTTAACATGTTATTTTTTGAAGCTACCATTAGGTTATAGGTTACATTTTCGGGATAGATTGTATTTTTTTTTACATTATTTATTCACAAATCACAACACTAATTAATAACTATTTTTTAATGAAAAACCACTGTTCATGTTTTGCACTTAAATTGTATAATCACTCGGCGGGGCGAGGGATGGGGGCGCGGCGCTACTGTCCTTAAATTATTTCGCGCCAAATCATAATTTCATATAAAATGATCATGCGCATTTATGACTTACTCTATACTTATTGCACCGTTGTCCGTTGCACCTAACCAAAAATATTCTTGAATGATTTATAAGAGATTATATTTTTTGCAGATTCATTACATTTTACATAAAACATTCCACTTATTTTGATATCTGGCAATACTGAATCGCGATTTTTATTTAATCTTTTTTTGAGGTACGTAAATTATTTCTTCCTTCCTAAATTCCATGAACACTCCTGCAAAGTGCAATGTAATGACCCATTCCTTTGTTATCCATTCCAGATAAATATTTTACGAGACCACATAAAATAAACTTGTTATTGTCTACATTGATTTCTGCTGGAATTTCCTTTAAATTAGATGTAAATAACTCACCATCAATATTAAGTTTTTTTGCATAATAAGATGGTCTACATACTTCATCACAGTCGATATACAAAAAAGGTCCCAATTTATGATTGCTTGATAAACTTTTTGCATGACAATTTTTACAAAAAAGTGTATCACTTTTTAAATAACTATTTAATTCTTCTTCTGAAGTTTTGTATTTCTCAATTCAAGCTATTGTCAAGTTGGGGATAGATATAAATTATTTTTTGATTTCCTTCTGCATGTAACAACAAACGAGCTCTTCTTCTATACAGTGTATGTATTATTTATGCCATTAATTGCATAGTCAAAAACTGTTGTTTCTTATAGGTAACGGACATCAAACGAACCAATGTTAAAGATAATTCTTTATTGCCGACGTTTCGGGAGTGTAAATTACTCCCCTCTTCAGGGCTACAACCAAGATATATAAACATAATAGTTAACGTAGAACAAAAAAAAATTTTTTACAAATATCGTTACATGACTAGATAGATTTTTTTAAAAGTTTACCATAAAATGAGGAATTAAATAATACATAGTTGGGTCCTAATTATAAAGGTCCTTATACGAACTGCACCAAGCACTAAGAAGAAGAATAAGAAATTTCCAATCGCTGAATAAAAAACAAATTATGTACATGAGAAAAAAAACTTTTTTGACTTACAACCGACTCTTTCGTCTCTTCCTCATGGTTGATGACCGGAAAGTCAAGCGACTATTCCGGGGTATTGGGTGGATCGGGAGTGTACGTGAGCATAGAGGTGGCGAAATCGAGTTGGTAAATATAGTGAGATTTCTCACCGTGTCTGACTCGGCTTTCCTACTTCTTGTTCTCATGCTCGCCTGCCCCACTCAAACGGCTCTACTTCTATGAGCAAAGATATGGCTGTCCCATGGGATCACCTTTGTCACTTGCTATAGCGAATTTGGTAATGGAAAAATTGGAAAGTGTTGCTTTTTCTAAGTTGGTTTTTCAGCCAATTATTTTTAAAAGATATGTTGATGACATTTTTGCAGTTGTACCTGAATGTTTTGTGGATGAAATGGTGGATGTGTTTAATTCTATCCATGTGTTACGTGAGAGCCACAATAATTAATGGCGCTCACGTAAATGCGATATTTCTTTCGAAATTATCGCCTTATTGGTTGCCACTCTCGGGGCATTTATCATCCCCGGCAATATGGGACCTCACCGGTGCTATTGCTTCGGCTCAATATTCCCATACATATTAAGCTATATGAGGATTCTGTCTGAATATAAAAAGGGGAATGAGAGAGAGGTTAAAGAAAATGCGTAACACGAACTATTTAGTTCTTTAATATTTATTATGTCTCTGATTCCCATACAAGCGTGTGATCGCGTTTAGATTCCTTGTGTATAAATGTACGTATGTGCGTGTGTGTATTTATCTATACGCTTATATATAATTATTTATGCATATAAATATATAATATATATATTCATTTAAATATACATATATATATTTATATTATAATTGTGTATGGGCGTGCGTTCAATTAACTGCTCATCTAACTTCTCATTCAATGTAATAGTATGATCGTTGAAATAGACCCCGACTATCGTGTGTAACCCAACGCTAACCTGGCGCGGAACGCGTCAGTTCACGGGCCGTGTGATGTACGCACGTAGTTGGCTCTTAAGGTTGCTGGCGCGCGCGAGCAATACACGCAGACCCTTATGCGTGTAGTCCACAATGTGGATTACTGCACTATCGCGGCCTTACCTGTGTACTAGTCGTGCGGATTGAACCTAACCCTACATGAGGCGAGTGTCAACAGCCTTGGAGACGAGGAGCAGAAGGATAGTATCGTGGGTACGCGCCGAACTGGATAGTTGGGGAAAATGAGGAGATTCAATCTTTGTCAGATAAGTATAACCCTTTTGGGGTTTTATTTTTCCATATTTCTTTCAAAAGGCTTCGTTGATGCTTTATGGCCGTGTCTTCTTTCCTTTTTCTTTCAGATTTATGTGCAGATGGAGCGTGGGCTAAGTAGGCCTATGTGCTCAGCTTCCTCTTTGATTTGGGCCACGTCTGTTTGTAATGGTCTGTTTTTGGTTGCTTTATCTAGATGACTGCTCTGACTCCAAAGGAAATGACAAGTGGACTTTCTTTCTTCTGTTTGACACGAAGAGAGGGATATTGGCCACTGTCCTACAAGGGCTGTAGTATGTTTGTGTTAAGGAAATTCTCTGCTTTCCTTCTTATTCCAAGGCACACATACACTTATAAGGAAAGGGTAAAAATGGAGAGAGGCCTGTTAACGCATTGGATAAACCTGGCTAGTTCAGCACTGCTATTATGTATGTAATTTAATGTTTAAAACGTAATTTCAATTATTTTTTACTAAATTCACCATGAGTATGAGTGATTATAGAGGAGCATGCAATTACACACACACACATAAGACAACTATCAATGCAACTAAGAAATTAGACTCATTAACCATATTATAAGGTTGAATTATGGATTGACTGAAATTAGCTGCAATATTAACTTAATATGAAATCTTATACACATTCTCCTAGCATCCAGTGCGTCGCCGTGCGTTTCCCATATAATATTACAATCTTGTTGTTAACATACTTATTACTGGTTATACTTTTATTATTCACACTTAGAAGCTATTAGGAACCGTAGTTTTATGTACTTCTGTATGTTATTCTTATCTAAATATCTTTTAATAGTGCTGAATTAGTATAAGTTCAAATTAAATGCCGATAATAGGCATTTTATAGAAAAAGGTCGTATATCTATAGATACTTGAAAGGTTTAAGTAAATTAATACATGTAGAGTGTGATAATGTATTGAGATCAAACATGGGAGAGGCCAAGTGCGATACTTAACAGGTGGTTCTACCTTCGACTCGGAGCGATTATAGTGTTCCTTATGTTATCTTATATCGTTTCCGAATCAAGAGGGAGAACAGTCGCACCAAGGCCTTCTATTCGCTTTTAACTAATATAATGTGACAAGTTAGTGAAAAAAAAGGTGTGAATGATACTTAAATTTTCTTTTTGTATATGATATTGTGAATATTGATTTTTCTTTTTGCTGTCAAAGGTATCCGGAATCGACCCGAGAGCTATACCAGGGGTTACGCGTGCCTGCTCCAAGGATCCGCCAATGTACACATATGGTGACTATGGTATAATAGCCAATTCAACTTCAATGGAACCTCAGAAAGATTTTTGCTTTGATGTCAGATAAGGATATTAAACCTTAATCTGACACTCCCTTATATATATATATATATATATATATATATATATATATATATATATATATATATATATATATATATATGTATCTATTTATATAAGTTGTAAATGATTCGATTATTGAAGATTTCTTGATAGACGTATAACTCTTTTCTTTTGTAATACCTGCATCCGTTAAGTTATATTTTATTGCCTTTCTTTACGAACGTTATATTTCAAAATAAGATTGATATATGATATCTGAAATATCTTACATCAATGTTATAACCTTTTAAAAAAGGATGTTTGTGTAGTTTTTACAAATAATATGTTTGTGTTAATTATCAACCTGATTTCTAACATGGAACGAACTCCTTTAATTATTCCTTAAATATCTTTAATCTACGTTTTAAAATAAATGTTGTGTAAATGTTGGGTTTAAAAATTACAATACATATACATATGTATATATATATATCCCTCTAATGTTCCACGGAATTGAATGTGGCTCTTATATTTATTTAAAACCAACTCTTATGAATTCTTTTTTTTTATGATATATTGGATTAAAGAAAGATACGTACTTTTAGGTGTTGTGGGAAATTTCAAAGTCAAGGGATGGCCTAGGGTGGAGAATTAAGTCCAACTTCAGTTTTCGACAAATAAATTCAGATAATCGGCCTTATTGATGGTTCTGATCGTTGTTTGTATCGATGCGAGTATGGATAATGGAATTCCTGGTAAATTGTATTCTCGTAAAAGGACCTCCGACTAAGTTCTTATTTATATAATTGTAATTTATAATCCTTCCTCTGTATACTTGTAGTTGAATCTATGCTATAAATCACGCTCTCACTCTTTATAAATGAATGTTAAATAAAAGTATGAATATAAAATGGGGTCTATATACTGTTTAATGATTTCCGTAATTATTATTTGTCCTATTCTTTCAGGAGCTTTTTCTAGACTAAACTCGGGGCACGCTTAAGTGAGCAGGCACGCGCGAACTTCATTCCCACTCCTTACTCATTCTCTCTCACTCGCACTCATATGTTTAGATGGGGCCGGTAACTGAGCTCGCAGGTAACGAGTCCGGACGGTGCTACCCGTGGTGGCGGCCGCTTCGCACGACTCTCAGCGCATGAGCTTCGGCCGCAGTTGCCGCGTGGTCAGCTCTTCAAAATCCGTCGCGCATTTACCTCCCCCATTGGATGTTTGGAGAGGGTGTTGTATTTCGTCGCTAGCTTAAAGAAAAGAATGCTTGTATGTACGGCCTTGAAGTTGAAGTTTGGCCAGCTAGCATTCTTTTCTTTGCGTTCACGATATCTTTTATTTTATGTCGCGTGAGTTTATATTGTGAAATTAAACATTTAATAAAAACAAATTAAAAATGACAATGAAAAAAGTTTACATTAGGGGTAACGTAACACCATGATAGAATTAAATTCACAAAAGAAGTTGAGAAAGATAATCAATTGAGTTTTTTAGATATTAGAGTCATTAGAGTTAATAATAATGGAGTGAAATTAGATTGGTATAGAAAACCTACATGGTCAGGTAGATTTTTGAAATTTTGATTCTCACAACCAATTCGGAAACAAGACAGGTGCGATCAACGGTGTCATTGACAGAGCGATTAAATTGTCACATAAAGAATTTAAATTTAGTTAGAGAAACATTTATTAATAATAGTTATCCGGTAAAATTTATTGATAAAATGATTGATGAGAGGGTGCGGGAAATTTATAATGGTGGATTGAAGCAGCGGGTAGATAATCAAACAAGGAACAGAAATGGAAAGAACGCATATATTAGTTTACCATATGTTAGAGGTTTGTCGGAAAGGATTAGAAGGGTTTTGAGTAAATATAATATTCAAGTTTTCTTTGGAAACGAGAATATATGAACATCAATATAGTTTACGCAGCTCAAGTTGTACATCGGGTTTGAAAGAACATTGTTTAAATAGTTTGCATTCTTTCGATTTTGGGAGTGTGGATATTTTGGAACAGGGGATTAAGAATAAATATAAGAGGGAAAGCCTTGAAAGTATTCACAGTCTATGAAATCGGAATAATGTAAATTTAATGATAGAGTCAAGTAAATTAGATAACATTTATCATTCTTTATTAATTTAAGTGAGAATGGAAAGTTGGAGAGGGGAAAGTGGATGGTGGTGGGGGTAAGAGAAAAGAAGAGAATATGGGGGTATATAAGGAGGTGTAACGCGGGTTTAATTTCAGTCCCTGAGGAGGAGCCGGAGCGGGCTCGAAACGTTGGACAATTTGGTGGTGGGGGGCAGTCAGATCGACCTTTGCTAACAAAGTTTTTTCCAGATTTTAAGTAAGTTTTTATTTCAGATTCTGCGGAGGTGATTATAAACAAGGGCAATCTGACTGCCATAAATATTAATTATTTTAATTTAATTTGTAAGACTGTAAGACAGATGGAAAAATTCTTATCAGTTGACAAAGACAGTGTATGCGAAATTCACGAAATCGAAGTCACGCTAGCACCACCAACAGAGGAGGTTATTCTGGAGAGTGTTCCTAAAATTTACTCCAAAAGGGCTCGTACGCTATCGAGACGCTGGCGCACATTCGACTCCGAGCGTTTAAAGTGGAGTAGCGCAGGAAACGTCATCATCAATCGAAAACTTGTCCCGCAATCAAATATCGCAGAATTGTTCAACTAAGTTGTAAAGAGAAGAAGAAAAAACCAGACGAAGAGGAAGAAAAACCAACGGACAGATTTCAATTCGCCAAATTCATCGGCAGTACCGACATACCGAATAATCTTGTCGGTAATGCAGATATATTAAAAATTGCCAACAGATTGACAGATCCTTCAAATACAGCGAACCGTTGCGTTGTCCAGACACGCAGCTAAGAAAACGTGGTTAAAACTAACCGTCGCACGAGGCCGGTTACGCAGGTGCACACAATCTCGTACGTGTAAATCCATCTCGAAGAGAGAGACGGAACACATACACGAATGGTTGAGTAATCAAGATGCCTACACACTTCATCGGCCAATATGTAGAAATTTTCCAAGATTATGTTACATCCTGCCCTATAGCTAGATTTACCATTAAAAATAGGAAAACGAAAAAAAAATTGTCAGATTTTAGAAATGAGCGCGTAGCGTCCTTTTGAGGAGGAAGCGACGCTCAACATAGTAGAAAAGGTCGGCGTCCTTTTCTGGGAAGCGTACCCCAGGTATGATTCAAAGAAATGTAGCGTCTCTTCCAAGAAAGCGTGGGTAGCTGTACAAACTTTCACCAAGAGAAAACTACGCTTAAGGGCGCATGTCCATCTTTGAACTACCCATCTCGCAAAACTTGGAAATTTTTGCACTCAGAAATACTAGAAAAATTCATTTAACATTGTTAACTTTACTCTTACAACTAAATTGAATAGGTTTTTGTAATTCTTATATTCTTAGGAATATTGGTTATCGCATTATAAGCAAACTCTTGTTTAATTTAGTTGCTTCTTTAGGAATAAAATGCTTTTAAAGTAATAGGAATTTTTGTAATGCAAAAGAAAATAATAACTGAATTTTCCTATGTACTCGGTAGTAAAATTATAATACGATGGAATACTTTTATATCAACTATAATACTAAATAAAACAGTGTATATATATATGTACATATATAATTAATAAGTTTAATATGCTGTAAAGCTTGTAAATCTAATGTTTTTAGGAATGTTAGTAATCGCTTTCTAAGCAAGTATATGGTATAGTAAATAATTTGCATTGCCATGTCCATTATTTACGATTAAAGTTGAATCTTTATAAATAACTAATGTTTGACAATTACAAATTTTATATATTTAAAATAATACATCAATATAAACAATGTTTTATCGTTAGGATTTTATATTAAGTTAAAATTAAATAAAGAAAATGCCTCTCTGAAAGTTTATAAGCTATGTAAATATACTTATAAATAAAACTCTTATTAACAATTACTTTATACATACCGTACTAACTCTAATTATTATATTTACCATATTACAACTGTAAAAACAACTAAATTATGGAACCTATTAGTTAATTAAAGCTTTTTAACCTTTTAAATTATAATTTTCATGTTTTTTATTTTAGAATCCATTTCCATTCTGATTCTCTTTTATTTCAAATCAAAATCTAAGATGTACAATTATTATTTATTAAGTTATTTAATAATTTGTATTAGCCCCGCCTTTTTCAACACTTTCACCAATTAAAAATTAATATTTTAGAAAAATATAAGTTCTAAAATAATTTAGTTGTCTATTAATTAAGATTTATGCAAAAATTTGTATTATTTATAATTATTTACTATTTTTAAATGCGTGCTGAATATTTGTAGCTAATTAGCCAATGCTCACGCAGAATTTCTAGAAAGAGGAGCGGTAGAAACTTCCAGAAACCAATTGTAACCAATCAGGTAGATTTAAGTATCCCCATTATAACGCCAAGGGCGGTCTCAAAACCCGAGCGACCAATAATATCCTTCCACGTCTCAAGGAAGAAGCGTCAGCATCCTCCTAGTTAGGCCAGCTCGTAATGCTGCGCGTCTACTCAGGCTCAGTCACTCTCCAGCAGTCACCTTCCTACGAGGTCTTTAACACGCGTACAATTTAATACGCGCTCTCTCATCTTCCAACGAGGTCTACAATATGCGCTCTCTCATCCTCCAACGAGGTCTACAATACGCGCTCAACGATCCTCCAACGAGGTCTACAATACGCGCTCAATTTAATACGCGCTCATTCGAAACATTTACCCTCAAACGACGAGGTTTTCAATTCGTTCAGGTTTCCTTTGGTTTTCAATAAATGCTAAGTGTCGCATCACTTTACTCAATTTGTAAAAGGTTATCGAGCAAGGATAGCCACGCGTGTGATCTAAATAAATACTAACATTTTTTTTTAAATAACGCGTGAAAAATTTATTGACTTCAACCTCAGAACCTATCCCCTCACACGCGCTGCAACCAGAGGACGCCAGGTCTGCCGAGCTGCCAAAGCAAAGTAAGTTAAAGTGTTCATTTTGCTATCTTAACTTTTCTCTTAGATTGCTAACATTTTATTCCACAATATTAACCCCATTTCATGTCTTAATTCGTGTCTTCGTAAAGTTTCCCCCAAAACAAAGTGTTTCTTCCTACTTCTATATATCTTTTAAACAACAACCCCTAGATATCCTGAGAGTAAAAAATATATTAGGGAATCTATTCCGCAAGTCGCCAGTAACTTGGCCTTTCTTGTGGGTACATTCCCTGATCAAAACAATCAAACATTTCACATTCGGGGTGAAGAAAAACAAAAGAGACAAAGATAACCAGAAACACCACTGGTTATCAAATTTTTAAACTTGATTTTTCAACCACGTCGCGCACTTTTTGCTGCCCATAACCTATCCTATCCTTCTAGTGCTAGTATCTAGCTCAATCCCGAGCTAGTAGGTTTTCATTAGCTCAGGCTCTAAACTGAGCAAAATAGTTTTTTATAAAACTAACGTGTTGGGACTTCTTTGGTAGACCCGACGTAACAATTTTGGAGGCCCCGGAGGGATACAGATTCAATACTAGATAGGATTAATTTTTTTACGTTAGGGTAAAAAGTTATTAGGTCGAAAGGAGACTTATTGTGTTTTCAAATTTAAAAACGAAAAAAATATTAAGAAAATTTTTAAGAAAAAAAACTAACTAAATAAATTGGAAATAAAACGAAATTGAACTAAACTAAAATAGAAAAAAAAATTAATTTTTTCAAAGTTAAGTCTACGCTCCAAAGCCTCTGTGTCACAAAGTGATGACCACGCGCAACGGCCTCTCGACTAAAGTTGTAACAAATTTTTATTAAAACAAATTTTTATTGAATCCTCTACAAAGCTAGGGAAGAGAAGTATTATTAATCTTCTATTTAAAACAAATTAAAAAAAAAAAAAATCCTCTATAAAATTAAGGAAGAGAAGTATTATTACACTTCTACAATTATATTAAATCAAAAAACGAAATTACTGAAACAAAAAAATTTTTTAAGGCTACAAAATTCACTAAAACTTTATTAAATCTTTGAATCCTCTATTAAATTAGAGAAGGGAAGTATAATAAACTTCTATACAGATAAATTAAATCGAAAAACAAAAATTGCCAAATTTGAAAATTTAAAAAAAAAATTCTCTATAAAAACAGAGAAGAGTGGTTTTGTGAAAACCTCTATAGAAAATAAATTTAAATTAAAGTTTATACTATCAAGTCAACAAACGTTAGAAATCTTCTATTATTGGGAAGGAAAAAATAACATAAAATTTTTATTACCAAATTAACTATTCTTAAGTCTATATCTTGAAAAATAAACCTTTATATATCTTATTTACTAAACTTTCTCTCGAAATACAAATTTAAGTAAGTTCATACTTACCTTTTTACGGTCTTTAATTAATTGTTATAAAATTAATAATGATTTAGAAAATAATAATTAATTATAGGCAATAATAATAATAATTAATTATAAACAATAAAATTAATAACTAATTATGAAAAATAATTAATAATAATTAATTATGAAAAATAATTAATAATAATTAATTATGAAAAATAATTAATAATAATTAATTATGAAAAATAATTAATAATAATTAATAATTAATAATAATTAATAATAAACAATAATTGTTAATTAATAATAAACATTAACTATTAATAATTAGTTTATTACTAATAATAAAAATAGATTGTTAATAAACAGAGTTCAATTTAACTCTGAATTGAAGATTGAATTTTACCTTTTTTTTATCATCTTAAGTTCCTTTGGACAATGCCCTCTTTAAATGGATAATGATTCAGGAAATCAATAATATTGTTTTAGAATGCCGTATTGAAAATCGGCTGGCGGAATTAATATCACGGGTAGAAGCTCTCGAAGAATTTGATAAAGATCGTTGGACTACGGTTGCCGACTTACACGACGAGTTACAGATTGTAAAGACTCAGAACTCTCAATTGAAAAATCTAATTAAGAATATTCTCACGGAAGTTAATAAATTATCTTATAAAAATGATAAATTTTCTGTTCATTTAAGTGTAATAACCAGTAGATTATGCAAATTTGAAAAAAACGGCGGAATCACGGCTTAAAAGGTTTGAGAATGAGATGCTGGTTCTCACACAGAAATTTGAAAATTTGTCCCTGTAATAGGTAAAAATCCTTAATTTCTTTTCTTCTTTAATTTGGTAATTAATAGGCTTATTTAAGTGAAATTTATTTTATTTGGAAACCTAATTATTTGGTTAATAATTGGAAAAAAAAGAATGATCCCTAAAATTGATGGTATTCTTTTAGAGTGTCGAATCGAAAGTTTTTTCGCTGAATTAATATCGCGAGTAGAGTCCCTTGAGGCACTCGATCAAGACCGTTGGGCTACAATTGCAAAGTTAGCTGACGAACTATCTCTTGTCAAACTGGAAAATCTTCAATTAACAGCATTTAACGGGGAATTGATAGAGGAAATTAATAAACTAACAAAAAAGAATGATAATTTTGCTAATAATTTACTAGTAGTGTTTAAAAGTTTTCGCGATCTCGAAACAAGTGTAGATCTAAAATTAAAAAAAATGAACGAAGAGATTTTAAAGATTACACAAGATCTTGGAAAATTATCTTTAGAGTAAAATAATACAATTACAGATAATGAAATATTCCTCTCTCCATATCAAATTTTATACGTACAAAAAAAAATAGATTATTTAAGAAATTTAACAAATTAAATTAATTAGTTCCACGTTAATTACCAAAACTAAATTATACTAAGACTTTTTACATTTTTATATTTTAAAATTTATGTTGCTCAATAGCCAAATTTAAGTAAACAATAAAAATAAACAATATAATGCACTATCAATAGTTATATTTAAAAATTTAAATAAATTTGGTACAGGATTTCATGTTTTAAATAAGCAATTTAAGCTCCTGCCATAACTTATTTTCAATTAAGTTTAGATACTAGGATTTAATTAGAAAGAAATAGAAACTTAGAAACAGGATTATTAATTTTAATTAAAATCCTTTTAGTAGATAAACCTCAACAGAAAAGGAAGAGACCTTCAGTTTTTCAAACTCGTAGGAAAAAACGAAGGGAAGAAAGGGAAATCAAGGAATTCTGGAGGAGAGTATTAATAGGTCTTAAGAATACTCCACCACCCGTTGAGATTGAGAATATACCTTTACCGGAAGACCCTCCAAGGAAAAAATGCACTGAGTGCATTAAATCTAATGTGTACCTTAAAACTTGTGTAGCTTGTTTTAAATTAAATCACAAAATAAAAAAAATCCCGCCACAACCACCTTTAGAGTGGATGCTGAAGTTGGAGGATGAATATTAAATTCACCTCAACTAAAATGTTTTATATGTAAAATTCGGTAAATACATTTAATAATAAATAAAAAAAAACGCGTAAATAATATATTGAGCCTTTTCTATTTTCTTTCTTTCTCTTATTATCAAGTAGTTTATATGAGTGATAAGCGAATAACCCGACAGGAAGCCCGTGAAAACCCGGTGTCAAGGAAAGAAATAGATCAGTTTGATCCATTTGTGCCTACCAAACAACTTCCTTATTCCTCAGTGAAAGTAGAAGATAAACTAGACCCATTGCCTAGTACTTCGAAATTAGGAATTGGAAAAGGGGACGAATCAGACCAGAAAACTGATGCCCCTAACTTGGGATTTGGAAAAGAAAATAAGACACTGTCGTCCCAAGAATTGATAGAGAATTGGGATAGTGATTCTGAGGCTCCGCGAGAGCCAGTTATAACCAAAATGGCAACTACCCCGCAATATGCAAATATTAACCTTTAGAGGACGGGGATTTGGGTTTACTGTTTTCTCTCACTTTTCTATAGAAATCGAGTTTTTGTGATGTCTCACATCTCAAAACTAACACATGTAAAGGGTCGATCATGGGCATGGCCCGTATAGGGACCATCCCGTCCTCTAAAGGTTAAGGACGCCTTAAAAATCGTCGCTGAATTCAACGGGAAAAATATTCCTATATCCCAATTCTTGGAGAGATGCACAGAGGCAAAGGCCATGGTCAAGGCTGCAGCTGAACCTAGTCTCGCTAAATTATTGAGGGCAAGAGTCACTGGAGAAGCCAGGCAAGCCATAACGGGACAAGTTTTCGGAACGGTAGAGGAGTTTAAAGATTACTTAAAACAGATCTATGCTCCAGCCAAATCTGTAGCCCAATTGCTCGGAGAACTGGGAAATGAATCCCAAAGTAATGACGAAGCGGTAATAACTTTCGCCAACAGAGTAAGAATATTAGGGGCCAGAATTTTAGAAGTAAAAAAACTAGAAAATGGAACGCTGCCACAAGCTTTCAGCACTTCTGTGGAAAGCACCTTACTCGAGTGTTTCAAGGCTGGATTAAAGCCAGAAATTGAACAGCGGTTAGGAGCGACCGCTAACGTAAATGATGTGGTTAAGGAAGCCATAAAAATCGAAAAATTACTCTCAGCTAGGAAAGCCCTAAGAAGAGATCAGCATAGTGGAGGAAAGGTTGATAAGAAAAAAGTATTCTCTTACCAAGTCTGTAATCAATTGGGACACAGCACTGAGGAATGTCAGCTTGCTGATGCAAGAGCCTCCAAACCAGAGGAGAATTGCAACGTTTGCAAAAAAACGGAGCACTCATCTGCCCAATGTAGAATAAATATGATTTGCCAAATCTGTGAAAAACCGGGGCATCTAGCAGCTCAATGTTATAGAGTCACTATTTGCCAAACCTGTGGTAAACAAGGACATACCACTCGTTTTTGTCGATTTGGCGAGCGAAACACTGCAGTCTCAAATACCATCACCTGCCAGCTATGTTTAAATAAAGGTCATACGGCCAACAAATGTCGATTACACGAAAACAACAACTCAAATAAACCCGTATTAAGCATAGAGACATGCCAGCTGTGTCTAAAGACCGGTCATACGGCTCCTACTTGCAGAAATAATATTAGTTGCGCTTACTGCAAGATTAAAGGGCACACAATTGACCAATGCCGAAGAAGGGTTAATAATAATAACACTAGAAGATCGGAAAACGAGCAGAGCCCTTTAGGCCCGAGCGCACCTCAAAGGACTCAGCGAATTCCGCAGCGCTCAACCCACATGGCTCAAGTGAAGGGATTTACAGTGGACGAGTTAACAGCATTAAACTTTAATTTGCATCAAAATTAATCCCTCATGTTTCTTTCAAGGACTGTCGGAACGATGTATTATTTGGTTTTATGCTGGACTCTGGATCAGAAATAAGTATCCTACGTGTAGGTTTTATCAGCGATACCAAAACCATAGATACCACAAGACCAACCCTAATCATGGGTATTTCAGAAAATCCAGTTCTATCATTAGGAATAGTCCATAAGAGAATGTTAGGTAGGAATGTCGAGTTTATAGTAGTGCCTAATAATTTTCAAATTCCATTCGCCGGAATTTTAGGATCTCAATTGTTTTTAACCTATAATGCTAAGTTGGACTTTAAAAATAAATTATTTACTTTAGGTGATCAACAAATGGATTTTTGCCAAAATAATAACCCCTGGTATGAGGTAGAGATTAACGCAGTTACAAATATGGTAACTAAGAAGGCTTTAAACTGCTTACCGTTTATAGAAATTTTTAATCCGCCTTTCTTTACTAGAGGTTATTTTATGATAGATAGCGGCTCCGAAGCCAACCTTATTAAGCTAAAAGTAATACCTAGGGATCAGAAATTAGATCCATGCAGCTCAGTTTTATTAAAGGGAATACGTGACGAAACAACCAAATCTCTTGGTGCCATTGAAATTGAAGTTTACGGGATTCCTTTATTATTTCATGTAGTACCAGACGATTTCCCTATTCCTTGCGATGGAGTTTTCGGTTCCACATATCTAACTCAGGCTCAAGCCTTCATTGACTATGAGAATAAATGCCTCAAAGTAGGGGATCACAACACCCCATTGCTATTTAAAATTCCATATAACACCGAATTATGCAAAAATCATCTAACCGTTTCCCACTCAAGTTTAATTTCCAATGCTAGCCTAGATGTTAATTTTGGAAATGAGACTGACAATGAGGATATAGAATATTCTGAACAAAATTCTGACGACTTATCCGATCTAGAGGAATATTATTCCAATTATAAAATTGCCATCTTAGATTCAGATAATAAAAAGGAAATTATGGATGAGAATATTTGTTCAATTCATAGACTATTTAAGATTGCTTATACCGAGACCTTTGCTGAAATAGGTATACCAGTTATATCTGATCAAGAAGTTGAGGATGCCCTCGATACTCTTGAAAATTATCAGCAAGATACGAATTTATCCATTCACGCCAAAAATACGGAATGTAATAGTGACTCCATTCTAGAATTTTTGAGGTTGGATCACCTAAATAGAATAGAAAGGAATCATGTTATTAATTTAACTTTAAATTTAAACATAGGTTTCTGTTGGAAGGACAACATTTAGGTGCTGCCAGTACCGTAATGCATAGGATTATCACCACCGATGACATTCCTATTAATGTCAAACAGTATAAATTTCCGATATCTCTTACGGAAGAGGTTAACAGACAAGTTGAGGCACTCCTGCATGAAGGAATTATAAAACCTTTGACCTCACCCTATAATTCCCCTCTTTGGCTGGTTCCAAAGAAGTTGGATGCCTCCTTGAAGCAGAAATGGCGTCTAGTCTCAGATTTTCGTATGCTAAATGAAAAAACAGTAACCGACGCATACCCATTACCTGACATAACACAAATCATTGATCAGGTGGGAGGACATAAGTATTACACGGTTCTGGATTTAGCATCAGGTTTCCATCAGATACTAATGGATCCCCGTGACTCACACAAAACCGCTTTCAGTACGCCATATGGCCATTATGAATATGTTCGTATGACGTTTGGGTTAAAAAATGCCCCCCTTACCTTTCAAAGATACATTGACGAAACGTTTAGAGGATTACAAGGAAAAATTTTATTTACCTTTATCGATGACATAATTATTTTTGCCAATACCTTGGAAGAACATGAGGAAAAACTAAGCTTGATTATGGAAAGATTAGACCAAGCAAATTTACAATTAAACATTAATAAATGTGAATTTAAAAAAAATTAAATTTGCTATTTTGTCATGTTTTAAGTGAAAATGGGGTTAGCCCCGATCCAAAGAAGCTTGAGGCAGTTAGATGCTTCCCTCAGCCTAAAACAGTCAAAAACATTAGGCAGTTTAGCTGGATATTATAGAAGGTTTATTAAAAATTTTGCAACGATGGCGAAACCTTTAACAAAGTTGTTGGAAAAGGATACCGATTTTGTCTGGACCGAAAATACAGATGAAGCCTTTGAATCACTAAAAGAAGTTCTATGCAATCCTCCTACTTTACAGTATCCTGATTTTTCTAAACCCTTCATTATCACAACGGATGCTTCAGGGTATGCCATAGGCGGGATACTTTCACAAGGAGAGATTGGTGAAGATCATCCTATAAGTTATGCCTCCCGTGTGCTCAGAGGACCAGAATTGAATTACGAGGTATACGAAAAAGAGGCTGCAGCTATGATTCATTGCGCTAAAATCTTTCGATCTTATATTTACAACCGAAAAATTACATTCGTAACTGATAACAAACCATTAGTTTGGTTTAAAACTGCGGTTCAAAAATGGAGATTTAAACTCTCCGAATTTGATTATGAGGTTATATACAAACCGGGAAGATTAAATGCTAATGCTGATGCATTATCTCGAAACCCCCTGTGTAATGTAATTACCAGAAAACAGGCTAGGTTACTTAACGAAAGAAATAACATAACGAATAACGGTACTAACAAAGCTAATGTTGAGAAAAATAGGATTGATCCTAAATCAAATCCTAAAAATACACATAATAAAAAAATAATAAGTAAATTATCAAAAGACTCGAAGGAGAGACTTGATGAAGCAATTTCTCAAGAAACTACCAAAATACCTAAAGCTATTAAAAAACTCTCAGTAGCAAATAATGCGGACACATCCCCATTAATAAATTCTAAAATTAAACATAATGAGATTGATTTAGAGAATCCGGACCTTACCGAGAAACGTGTGTCCGCGCGCACTAAAAACAAATCAAAACCTAATTACATGGAATCTAATAGTCTAGATGATAATTTTCAAGAAGAAGCACTGTTACCTCCACAATCTGAAGAGACTAAACATTTCTCAATAAATAATCATACCTTTGAGCCCCCAGTAATATTGAAAACTAACAATTTATCCGAGATTCCTCATTCATCTTCTTCAAGATTTGAATCCGAACCCTCGGAGCCCGATTTAAAATCCGAAAATTTAAATCAATACGGTCAAATGATCGAAGTAAAAGACTTAATCCATTGCAGGAAGGATAGTATCGTATATTTCATTCTGATTCTCTTTTATTTCAAATCAAAATCTAAGATGTACAATTATTATTTATTAAGTTATTTAATAATTTGTATTAGCCCCGCCTTTTTCAACACTTTTACCAATTAAAAATTAATATTTTAGAAAAATATAAGTTCTAAATAATTTAGTTATCTATTAATTAAGATTTATGCAAAAATTTGTATTAGTTATAATTATTTACTATTTTTAAATGCGTGCTGAATATTTGTAGCTAATTAACCAATGCTCACGCAGAATTTCTAGAAAGAGGAGCGGTAGAAACTTCCGGAAACCAATTGTAACCAATCAGGTAGATTTAAGTATCCCCCTTATAACGCCAAGGGCGGTCTCAAAACCCGAGCGACCAATAATATCCTTCCACGTCTCAAGGAAAAAGCGTCAGCACCCTCCTAGCTAGGCCAGGTCGTAACGCTGCGCGTCTACTCAGGCTCAGTCACTCTCCAGCAGTCACCGTCCAACGAGGTCTTCAACACGCGCATAATTTAATACGCGCTCTCTCATCCTCCAACGAGGTCTACAATACGCACTCTCTCATCCTCCAACGAGGTCTACAATACGCGCTCAACCATCCTCCAACGAGGTCTACAATACGCGCTCAATTTAATACGCGCTCATTCGAAACATTTACCCTCAAACGACGAGGTTTTCAATTCTTTCAGGTTTCTTTTGGTTTTCAATAAATGCTAAGTGCCGCATCACTTTACTCAATTTGTAAAAGGTTATCGAGCAAGGATAGCCACGCGTGTGATCTAAACAAATACTAACATTTTTTTGAAATAACGCGTGAAAAATTTATTGACTTCAACCTCAGAACCTATCCCCTCACACGCGCTGCAACCAGAGGACGCCAGGTCTGCCGAGCTGCCAAAGCAAAGTAAGTTAAAGTGTTCATTTTGCTATCTTAACTTTTCTCTTAGATTGCTAAAATTTTATTCCACAATATTAACCCCATTTCATGTCTTAATTCGTGTCTTCGTTAAGTTTCCCCTAAAACAAAGTGTTTCTTCCTACTTCTATATATCTTTTCAACAACAACCCCTAGATATCCTGAGAGTAAAAAATATATTAGGGAATCTATTTCGCAAGTCGCCAGTAACTTGGCCTTTCTTGTGGATACATTACCTGATCAAAACAATCAAACATTTCACATTCGGGGTGAAGAAAAACAAAAGAGACAAGGATAACCAGAAACACCACTGGTTATCAAATTTTTAAACTTGATTTTTGAACCGCGTCGCGCCCTTTTTGCTGCCCATAACCTATCCTATCCTTCTAGTGCTAGTATCTAGCTCAATCCCGAGCTAGTAGGTTTTCATTAGCCTAGGCTCTAAACTGAGCAAAATAGTTTTTTATAAAATTAACATGTTGGGTCTTCTTTGGTAGACCCGACGTAACAATTACGATACAACGTTACAAACATTGACGATGTTTGGGAGGCTGATATGTGTCAATTGTCATCGTTCTAAAATGAAAACGACGGTTACACCTATCTATTGGTCGCTGTAGATGTACTCAGTAAATATGCTTGGATGGAATCCTTACGCGACAAGTCGGCACGGACCGTTGCAACGACTTTTGAAAACATTTTTAAACGTACCAATGGTCGTCTTGCTATTTACTTATAAACTGATAAAGTTACGGAATTCGTAGGCACAGATGTACAAAACGTTTTGAAAAGCCGTAGAATAAGGTTCCGAGTAGCAAGAAACCCTGACGTCAAACCAGCTGTTGTCGAGCGGTAATCGCACGACCAAAGAACGCCTTTTCATACATAGAAAGACAAACCGATACATCGACGTCATACAAAAAAATTGTCGGTGCATATAGCAACACTGTACACTCGGCCATATGCATGAAACCAGCACACGTAGACTTGTACAACGCTGCACAAGTCCGCATCAATCTGCAAAGACGGTGCACCAAAGAAAGACCAACGAAATACCCTAAATGCAAGGTCGGTGATTACGTTCAAATCAGTCGCTGAAAGGGAACCTTCGAGAAAGTGTGATGTATGTATGTGAGAGAGAGAGAGAGAGAGAGAGAGAGAGAGAGAGAGAGAGAGAGAGAGAGAGAGAGAGAGAGAGAGAGAGAGAGAGAGAGAGAGAGAGAGAGAGAGAGAGAGAGAGAGAGAGAGAGAGAGAGAGAGAGAGAGAGAGAGAGAGAGAGAGAGAGAGAGAGAGAGAGAGAGAGAGAGAGAGAGAGAGAGAGAGAGAGAGAGAGAGAGAGAGAGAGAGAGAGAGAGAGAGAGAGAGAAGAGAGAGAGAGAGGTTTATTCGTATAAATTATACAAAATAATTTTTAAAAACAACACAAAATTGCGCTTAAATTAACATTAAAAAGAAATTAAAATAAAAAGGAAAAATATTGCACGTGATATCACAGTCAAACTTAAAAACTAGGTAATACTATATATCACAGTAAGTCAAGTCACGCAGAGTGATATCACAGATGAGAATACTGAAAAATAATACGAATAATATCATACATAAAATACTTGTAACATCTATCAAATACAGTTTAAAAATACAAGAAAATTCATATAATACAATAAACGATTAAAAAATGACACAGTAATACACACTGTCTGAACGCACAGGCACTCTCTCCCATTCATCACTTAAATACATTCATACTTTAAAATCATGTATATGGGACGGAACATGACACATATAAATAAAAGACGCTTAATCGAGGTCAGATAGGTGCCTCTTCACTGCCCTCTTGAACCTGCTGAGAGACGGTAAATTCCGAATCTCAGAGGGTAGGGAGTTCCATAAATGCGCTCGCTGTACTTTGAAAGGCCTAACCTCGTACGTTTTGCGCATCAGGGGGACTGAAAGTTCTTTTATCACCCCCCTAACAGCACCTCTGGATACATGTCTAGTAAAGAGACCTAGTAGACAGTCCCGTACATTCATACGCACGATTTTGTACATTAGTACAACCATGAATTAGTGTCTCCTCGAATCTATGCGTAGCCAACCCAAAGAGGATCTGTGAGGCGTGATGTGATCGTCCCTCCTAAGACCCACCACATATCGCACACAGGAATTCTGCAGGACCTGCAGGCGGTTACACAATTCCTGAGATGCGTCCATCATCACAACTGAGCAATAGTCTAGATCAGGGAAAAGAAGTGCCTCGGCCAGCCGTTTCCGGAGAGACTCGGAAGTGTAATTCCTGAAGAATCTAAGATGGCACAACGTTCTATTGAATTTTTTAGTTAGGATGTCTACGTGATTCTTCCAAGTTATTTTAGAATCAAGAACTACTCCGAGACTCTCGTCAGAATCGGAGAAGGGCACCCTTATACCATCTCCCAAAACAATGCAAAGCGAGGGATCATCCTTTAAACTATTGACAAAACTATTACTACCGAAAACAATCGCTTTCGTCTTACCTGCATTGAGCGCGGCGCCGGTTGCCCATTCCGAGATTGCTTTTGCAGCTTGTTGAGTCAATGCCACCCCCTCACCGAACCTATCACGCGATACCTGATAATAAACTTGCAGATCATCTGTATATAATATATGTTGGACACCAAAAGGGTCGAGAACCTCCCGCAGGTCATTGATATAGAGGCAGAACAATAGAGGTCCCAGAACTGACCCCTGTGGGACTCCTAAGTTTGTACCGAGCCACGAAGACTCGCCAGAGAGGTTAGAGTATACCTTTTGCATCCTTCCATCGAAGTAGGAGTTGATCCACGAGAGCAGCCCTAGAAAATCCCAGCAATCCTAGCTTTTCGAGAAGTCGAGAAGTAAAATAAAATAGCAGAAGAATGGTTACGAGTTTTTGTCCATGCCAGATCTGGTGTCATCTGTCAGTCTAATAAGTGCTGTTTGTGTGGAATTAAAACATCGAAAACCTGTCTGATTTGGGTCGAGAATTTTCATGGTCTCCAGATGCTCCATCAGTTGCGCGTGTGCAATTTTCTCAAGCACCTTCGAAAAAGCAAAGCAAGGCAATCGGTCGAAATTCTGAGGGAGGGGTAGGTGCCTTTGTTTTCTTTAGAGGAATGATGTTTGCTCTCTTCCAGAGGGATGGGAAAATATTAGTCGTCAGGGAGGAGTTAAAGAGTTTAACCAGTAGGTTGCCGATGACAGACAATGCTTTGACAATGACACATTGAGGAATCCCGTCCACTCCATGTGCCTGCGATGAAAAATGAGATATCGCGATAACAGCATCATTAAAAGTTATGGGTTTAAAGGAGAATCCTTCATCACTACTCTCCAATATAATTCTGCGACGTTTCTCATTGTCATCCCATGGAGAGACGGACACTCCAGCAAAGTGACGGTTAAGTTCATCTGGAGTAAACCCATTTAAGTCCTCGGTGTATTTGGGTAAGAGTCCCAGGCCACGTAACTCTCTCCAGACACTGCCATCTGTCAGAGCATCCGTTAGTCTGGCATGTAGATAAGACGTCTTCGCTACGTCAGTCTTCTCGTCGATTTGTTTACGTAGCGTGACAAATTCTACGTAAAGGTCTTGCTGTCCAGTACGTTTGTAGCGTTTGTAGAGGGTGTCAAGTCTGCGGAGCAGCTGGGCTAACTCGGCATCGATCCACGGCAGCCTGCCATTTTTCGGGACAAAAGTTTTTTGCGGTGCCAAGGAATCTGTGGCTGCCGATAGATTGGTGCAGAGGCAGTCCAGAGCTTGCTCTGTATCAAGAATGTCAGCATCGAAGGGTGTCTAATCACAGCAAGGCCAATAGCGCTACAAAATCTTCGGCATTGATATTTCTATAATCTCTGTACAGAAAAGTTTGTGTTCTTGGCACCTCAGAGTTGAAACCGATGGTAACGTCAATAATGTTGTGGCTGCTGTGAAAGTTAGCTGGGATGTTTCGATCGTTGATGATATCGTCATTTTCGTCAACGAGAATCACGTCAATCTAGGTGCGAGATGCAGGCTTTATGTGGGTGGGGCCGTGTTGAACCAGCTGCAGCGACAGTTCAGTTGCAAGGTTACGAACAAACGTGGCGTCATGACCGCCACTGAGAAGATCGAAATTCAAATCCCCCATTACAATTTTAAGACCGTAATTGCCTGACAAGGTTCTTAAATTGGTAATTAAATCTGCATTTTTTAAGGCAATTTTTGGAGGTCGATATATTACCCCGACAAGTACAGGCGGGTTCTTGGTGTCACTGATAGAACAGAAAATGAACTCGGGAAGACCCGGTTTTCCGATTCCTTCCGTGTTGGACCTCGCTAGAATCTCGCAGCGAAGGTGTTTTTTTTACAAATAAAGCTACGCCTCCGCTATTCGCGTTACGGTCTTGTCGGATTACTTTAAAGCCGGGGATTTGAATGACGTCATCAGAAACAGCTAAGTTCAACCAAGTCTCAGCAAATCCGAATATGTCATAAGAAGGATTATCAAGAAGAAATTGTCGGACTTGGTCAATGTGAGCCCGAAGAGAGTTCACATTGATGAAACCCGCTTGCAGTCCACCCTTTCTCCCTTCACACCTTCCGGTCGGAACTTGGTCTAGTCACTTAACCTCTTTCTTTTTCGAACCTTTTTTAGATTTGGTCGTGCTACTTTTTTTGGTGGTTTTATCCTCATTATTATTGTTTTTTGCAGCTGTGGCCAAATTACTAGTACTAGGAATAACATTTGTGTCGCTTGACACGACTGCCTGATCTTTTGCTGTCTCAACATCGTCAGTCTTATAAGTCGCCGCAATTACATGGAGGTCGGTAGGCGAGCTGAACGTGAAGGCTTGTTCGTCATCTCGCATCTTGACAAGGAATCGCCCCTGTCTGTGCCATACATATTTAAATCCTAGCTTCTTGGCTAGGGACTTCAATTTTTTAAATTCCTTATAAATTTGGCTATCCAAATACTCGTTAATAAAAATAGAGGCGGCAGGCAATGGGGTGTTCCTATCAAGATGCGCAGTGTCGATATGACTAGTATTAAAGCCCGTAATAGTATGCTTGTTTCTCATAATTTGACTAGCCAGGTTACGGCTCATCAGCTTGACTAGCAGAGAAGAAGCACCACCTGAATCGTCTCTGAACTCATTGGCTGAAATGCTTTTCGACTTGTCGTTGTTGTTAAACAGCTGCTGAACATTGATAATGTCCCAACAATCTATAGAAGGATGAACTCTGTTTAGCACGGAGAGGGCAAAATCTGTCTTCTGTAATCCAATATCTTTACAATCAACAGCACAGGAAATTACGAGCTCACCGTGTGATTCAGAGTGCAGACCTTTTTTACATTTTTAGTTCGCGGATTCATTAGAAACAGAAATATTTTCTGGCGGTACATTTTGGTTAGATGCAACAGATATAGCAGCTTCATCTGCAAGAGGGAGTTCAGAGTCGGTTTCCATCACAGACGCTACACCAGTCGTAAGGTTACCGAAATTATTATCAATAGCATTGAATTCTTGCTGTATATTTTTCTCAAATGAGTTTATTTTGCTAATGATTTTCTCTTCTAATTTAGTAATGCTTTCGGAGATTATCACGGGAATATGATTTTCGAAATTAGTTAATCTTTCACTCAAGCTTTTATTTTCCTTCATCAAATCACACTGCTTGGTTTGCAACTCTACCAGCTGAGAGTTCTGGGTGCGTGCCAGAGAATCAAGTTCGCGAAAACTATCATGAACTTCTTTTATTTAGGTCTGTATAGCTGGTAATGGTTTTACAGATTCTGAGAGCTCGTCAAGTTTGCGTGAAAGCGACTTTATACTCGCAGTGAAGGTAGATGAAAGAAGAGGTAGATGAAGAATTGGAAAGTCGGTCGTCAGAATGTAATACACTACGGTGGTAAGTCGCTCGTGCCACATGGTTGAGATAAAAATAAAAATGCTGACTCACATTGACGGCTGACCGGCACTTATAAAAAAAGTTGTTGCACTGCCGATGAAGTGGGATTACCGTACTGCAAGGTCACACTGAAGAAGTCATTAATGGAGTAGCAGGCAGATGCGAAGCGACCGACAAAATGCTCTCCTACAGTCCCAAGTGTTGCTGCTTGAGGTTAAATTGGTGTACTGTTGGAGGAAAATAGTCCAAAAATAAAGTAAAAAAAACAGCGGAGCACGAGATTAGTGTGCGCGCACTTACCGAGAGAGATAGAGAGAGAGAAAGAGAGAGAGAGAGAGAGAGAGAGAGAGAGAGAGAGAGAGAGAGAGAGAGAGAGAGAGAGAGAGAGAGAGAGAGAGAGAGAGAGAGAGAGAGAGAGAGAGAGACCGAGATCAACCTGCCCGTAAGTACCTGTACTATCTATTAAGCTGTAACCCTTGTTTAATGTAAGAGGCTGGAGGGATATCAGCAGCTGCCGGTACATGAGAAGAACTCCATCCGAAGGTATGTTAAAGAGCGAGAGAGAGAGAGAGAGAGAGAGAGGAACGCGCCGGCGTAGGTAAGGTAACGGCCGTCGCGTTCGAGCTCAGTGACAGGCGAGGTACAAGAGGCACGAGGACAGTGCACGCGTTTCGCTAGGCACGAGAGCCGATCCGCGCGCGACCGAGGGGGAGGGAGCCACTCTCAGCTAGAGAGTCGGACGAGCACGTGCGTGAGCATGAGTGTAAGGACGAGTCGGAAGCTGGACAAGAAACGGTTTGTTGGAGATAGTGGGAGTGCGAAGATAGTGAGAAGAGAGTGAGAAGGTAAGAGAGAGAGAGAGAGAGTGAATTGTGGAGAGCGGGAACGGCGGGTGAGAGAGAGAGAGAGAGAGAGAAGAGGGATACGCGAAAGGATGATAGGCGAGGAGATCGACGAAGAGAGTGCCGGTAATCTGCCTCCCACAGGAGCTGCCGAGGTCGCCCGGATTCGTCAGGAGTAGGCGAGAGAGAGGAAGGAGGGAAGAAAGGAAGGAGGAGGAAGGAGAGCGATAAAGAAGGTGAGAGAGTGCGCGTGGAGAACGCTAGTTAAGGTGTGACGCGCGTTTCAGCGAAGCGCGCGTTCGGGAGGAGAGCGAGCGCGCGAGGTCTTCGCGAGTACGTTCGGCGTGCGTATCGAGACACGTGCACGGTAGGAACGGGAGCGAGTGGGAGAGGAGTTTCCGCCGTGAGCGTTGTGCGATTCGCGCTTCCGCGAACCGCACAAAATCCAGTAAAGAGAGCAAGTGTGAGAGGGGTTTTTGACCGCGAGCATTGTTCGGTTCGTGCTTCCACGAATCTCGCGGAATAGAATAAAGAGAGAGAGAGTGTGTACGAGAGAGAGGTGTGTTGCAGGTGCGGTTCGGCTCGCTGAGTAAAGTATTGCGCTAAAGGGGATAAAGAGAGGGAGTGAGGGTGAAAGGGGCTTCGTTCGCCCGCGGCTTCGTGTCGGCGCGCGTTTGCCAGAATCACGCGCGCATAATGAGAGATAGATAGATAGATAGATAGATATCCTTTATTTACCAAGATAGGCAAAATTACAAATTTGAATAACATAAAATGTACAAGATAATAAAATATACAAAAGTAAAATATACAAAATATAATTAAAAAGAATATAGTTTTTGTTTAAGTACTATCTACTGTTTAGTCTTAAAAATTCTATCATAAACAAGGACTAGTCCATTGTACGTGTCGAAGCAAAATACATTATGTACAAATAAAATAAATAGATATAAAAAAAAATATCACAGTCGATTACAGCTTTAACAGATATAAAAATATCACAGTCAATTTCAGCATTCGCAGATATATCACAGTCAGTCCGATCAATATCGAGAAAATGTTTTGATAGGTCTAGGAATCCCAATCAAGGAGATATTGCCGCACCGCCCTCTTAAGTATGCTATATGACAGAATATGGCGCAGGGAGGGGGGAAGAGAGTTCCACAGGCGCACACCCTGAACTAGAAAAGATCTTTCAATCGTCTCATATGAAACAGCACGAAGGGTTCCGGCTGAATTCCCTTGCTGGTGGGCCGAGGGTTGTGTTCCTTAAAAAAAATCAGCCAAATAAGTGGGCTCTCGCATAGGTCTGATTTTGTATAGTAATAGGGCTGTAAAGTATAATGTGTGAGAGTCCGAACGGAGCCAACCCAGGCTCCTCCAGCAGGGTGTGATGTGAGCATCCCTCCTAACCCTAAAAATGTATCTTACACCTATATTGCCTAACCGATCCAGTCTGATCCGCTGTTTGTTCGTTGCGTCTAAGTATACCACCGTGCAGTAATCTAAGTGAGGTTGTACGAGACTCTCAACTAATCTTTAGCGGAGTGTCTCGGTGGTACAAGCCCTAATAAACCGCAGACTATAGAGGGATTTCTTTACTTTCTTAGTAACTTGGTCAATCTGCGGTTTCCACGTAAGCTTACTATCCAGGATAACACCGAGACTCACAACCTCACTACTGAAAGGGATGAGAACCCCAGTCTGCCTCCCAATGCCTGGCAGACCCAATGAATCAATATCATTAGCATTTTTCTTTGAACCAAATACTATTGCTTGAGTTTTGCCCGCATTGAGACGCAGACCTGAGTTCCCCGCCCATTCAGACACCATTTGCGCCGCATTAGATAGCCGTGAAATACCTTCCAAAATTTTATCTTTGGTGGTGTGAAGATAAATTTGGAGGCCGTCTGCATAAAAGATATGTTTGATTGTACTTCCGTACAATATATACAAAGGCGCGGGGTGCCTTTTTTCGCGTAAAAGGCGCTCTGTTTAACTCGCTCATAATCGTATGCTGCGTCTTTGAAAAAAAAACCAAGGACCTATATCGATAGATTTTTTTCTGCTCATTCCAATTGCGCCATTGTTTTTATTGCGAAACGCGTTCTTCCGGACGAAAACTCGAGTTGAATATTGAAAGCCATTTTTCTCAAAGTATATCATGTTTTTTTTCAAAATAAACTAAACCATTGGAAAGTACAGCTCTTAAGCTTCAAAACCCTATCTTGGAGAAGTTAGAGAAATAAAGGGTTTAAAAGTAAGAACATGAAAAAGACAGCGCCGAGGGTCCGCGCGAGCCCCTCGCGCCCGTGCGTACGGCACGTTTAAGTGCACACTCTATTCAATTCGCTAATAATCGTGTACCAAGTCTCTGAAAAAAGAACTAAGGACATATATCGATAGATTTTTTCCTGCTCTTTCGAATGGTGCTATTATTTTTATTCCGAAATGCTTCCTTCTAATTGAAAATTCCATTTGAATGTTTAAACTCTATTTTTTCAATAAAATATCAGTCTTTTCTTCAAGATGAATTATATTCTTCAAAAGTACAAGTCTTAAACTATAAAATATTATATTTTTAAGTTGAAACATGAAAAGTTAAAAAATAGTAAGATCAAAAAGACAGCGGCTGCCCGAACTTTTTACGCTATGCTCAAGGGTGGATTAATACACGCGATGTGCCATTTCGCCCTTTCTTTTTTGTAAATATAAAATGTTTTGTAACTTACAATGCCAATGCGTGGACATAATTTTGTGGATCTAGTTGTAACAGTTAGTATAATATTACAATGAACTTTGTTCATTTATATAACAAACTTCAGGTACTAATCCCGAACAGAAGCATTTCGGAATAAAAATAATAGCACCATTGGAAAGAGCAGGAAAAAATCTATCGATATAGGTCCTTAGTTCTTTTTTCAGAGACTTGGTACACGATTATTAGCGAATTGAATAGAGCGTGCACTTAAACGTGTCGTAACCACGGGGGCGAGGGGCTCGCGCGGACCCTCAGCGCTGTCTTTTTCATGTTGTTACTTTTAAACCCTTTATTTCTCCAACTTCTCCAAGATAGGGTTTTGAAGCTTAAGAGTTGTACTTTCCAATGGTGTAGTTTATTTTGAAAAAGAAACGTGATATACTTTGAGAAAAATGGCTTTCAATATTCAACTCGAGTTTTCGTCCGGAAGAAAGCGTTTCGCAATAAAAACAATGGCACCATTGAAAAGAGCAGGAAAAAATCTATCGATATAGGGCCTTGGTTTTTTTTTCAAAGACGCAGCATACGATTATGAACGAGTTAAACAGAGCGCCTTTTACGCGAAAAAAGGCACCGCGCACGCTCGGTGGCCCGTTTCTGCTGGACACTCCCATATACAAAATAGCAGGGGCCCAGGACAGAACCCTGTGGAACGCCCAAATTGGTTTCAAGCCAGTCAGAGTTACCATTTTCATTGGTAATAAGCATTTTGGAACAACCTTGTAAGTATGATTTGATCCATAGAAGAGCCGACCTGGAGAACTCCAGTTGACGGAGCTTTCGCAGTAACTTAGATGGTGATACTGTATCAAAAACCTTGCTAAAATCAAATAATAATTATAATAATGTCACGTTCTTCTTGTTGATGGCCATGCATATATCGTCAGTCAGTTTAAGTAAAGCTGTCTGGGTATTGCTATTTAAATACTCCGTGGTTTGGTCATGGGCCTTGGAGAGAAAACAGAGCAGCGCTGTGAGACGGAAGTCTGAAGCTGTTAATGGAGCTACCTTCTTTTTATAGGCCAATCAATAGAGGTCTTTTGCGTGCCATAAATCTTATTAGTAAGCGGTAAACGCTATTGTATGCAGAATAATCCACAGTATAAGTGGTATATAAACTCGACTAGCAGCTCCGTTCTATATATATTGTTATTAACAATTTAATGCAAAAAAAGCGCTTTTTTATGGTTTTTTGCTTTTATAACCAAAACTAGTGGACCGATCTTGATAGTCCAATGAGATAAATTGTAGTAAATGAAATTACGAACAAAAGTAGATGTTGATCGAATCGATCGGACGATTAGTTACGGAGAAAAACGTGAAAAACCGAGAAAATGAGCGTTTTTTGAAAAATTCATATTTCCGTCATTTTTAAGATGTGGCAGATATCTCTGGCGAATTGATAGTAATTCACATGTACTTTATGTGTGCGAAAACCAGGGACTGTGCGATTATTAGTTTTTGCGTAATCGCGATTTCAATTTTTGAGTAGGCTATTTTTGAGCGAGGCTGTATGCTCTACGGATTATCCGATTTCAATTATCAAAAATGATTTTGAAAGTTCAAATGTTGAACTATACAACGTCTATTTTGGATTTTTGATTAAGTACTATTTTATACCTGAAAACAGCTGTCAAAGTTGACCAAAAACGCCCGAGCGCACGGAAGTGGCTGAGTGGTAGGGGGCGCGCGGCGGCTGAGGTGAGCCGATATATATAGTAATAGAACGCGCTGCGCGCAACGCCCAGATCTTTGCTTTTAATTTCCTCAGCAACTAGAGGAGCTATTTTAATCATTTTTTTTTTATTTCGGGGTAACTCAGCCCAACTAAACCGATTCTGCACTTTTATTTGATGAAAAACGAACAGAAAGGCAGTTATTGGACGCTTTAATAGGTTGATAAAATTATAAATATAAACTTTCTATTTTTCTTAATCTACATTATATTTATTAGAAAAATTTACAGTGTTACTTAAAAACTATGTTACATTAATTAGTTTTTTTCGCTTCGATGGTAGCAAATCGATTTCATCCTCGCAGTGATACGAGTCGAGTTCGCATTCGTTCTCGTCACTCGAATCATCTTCTAATTCTAATAATGTTTTATTTATGACTAAGTTATAACATGTATCTTCGTGGCAGTGTGCATAAAGATTTGTGCACTCTAAGCCGTGCTTTTTGCAACTGCACGAAGTATCTATACATCCCTTTTTCGAGCAAGTGCATGAAATTTGCGATAATAATTTTTGGGGTATCGGCGGATCCGTCGTTCCTACCGGGAGCAAACATTTATTTTTTATTTACCAACCCCAATCAGTAGGTATTAAAGAGTTATTACCTAACCATAATTGGAGTTGGTAGTACACTCTAAATGCATGTTGCTTAGCGGATCCCTGCGTTGGTGGCAAAGTTTCTAAAGCAAATTTCGTTTTCGTTTTGGCTTTGCAAAAATGTAAGTATCGCAAATCATGCAGTGAAAAATTACTGCTTTTTTCGATTAATTTCTTTTCTGCTTTGTTGCTATACAGGTCGATTATTAACTTATAGGCATTGCTAGCTATTTTTTCAGAACTGGCATTTTTTCATAAAATACTGCAGATAAATCTAATAATTTTTCGTGGTTAACTGTATCTATTAATTTATTTTTGCCTATTCTATAAAAACAAGAGGTTGTATCGCAGCCAGAAAATGCATGTAAAAATGTTATTCTATTTCTTAAAAAGGGATATTTGAAACTATTACTATTAAAATACTGATTTGGTGTTGAGCCTTTGTTTTCTTTACAAAAATAAATGTTGTTAATGTTCTCTACCAGTTCTGAAAAAATAACTAGCAAGTCTATGTCTTCGCCCACAATCACCACAGTTGTTTTATAATCAGCGCGGGCATTATTTATCGCAGTCATTACTATTAACCGATCCGCGTCCTCCGGGGCTATTTTTGTTTGAAATCGTACAGCATTTAGAGTTAAACAAAGCATATTTATTAATCTCGTTTTATTTTTTTCACTGCTCAAAAATTGCTTTTGATTAACAACAATCGTTGCATTGCTATCGAAAGCAATTTCACGACCTATATTCTTCAATTGCCTACGCGAACGCTCTACAGATTTTGTTGATGTTTTATTGTCGTCGGCATATCAATCAAAAATAATATAACTATTTTCGCTGTAATGTCTTGTCGCATACGAACGTGGGTATTTATTATTTCTGCCATTTTCATGTTACTTTGCCACACGACTCTATGCAAAAATAATCCGCCGTCGACAACATGTGTTATCTTTGATGGTACGTTTATACTCGGTAATGAATCAAAATTGAGGTAGAATGCGGATTTAGATGTTTTCCGCATGCCATTTTCATCAAACAATGACAGCGGAATCGGCGATAGTTCATACGAACTACAATACTCTTTCATATCGTCTTGGTTTTGAATATTGAGCGAAATTTTTTGGAAAATTAGCAACGGTGAGATATACACATCCTCATTTGCACTATTTTTTATAGTGGAGCTCGCAGCTGCCAAATGGGTAACTTTACTGCTTCTTTTATATTTTACGTCAGTAAACTTTTTATTTGACGCCTCATCCATCAAAATCTTTCCTAATTCAAAAGCTTTGTGGCAATTCATGAGCGATAAATCACCAATCACTCCGGAATATATACCAATTAAAATATCGCTTTCTGGGAATGGATCAAATGTATTAAAAAACTCCTGCAGTTTTTTTAAGTCATCTGCGTCTCTGGAGATACGAGAAACTCGATTGTCGACATGCTGTTCAGATGTAGCAAATGTCATGTTGCAAAATAGCTCTATGGCATTGCTGACCTCTAATGCAGCTGCCCTTGACAACACCCATTTTCCAATGACATTTTCCGTCAGTCCACGGCCGTGTGTCAAGCCTCCAGCGCATTTCATTGACCGCATCAAAACCTGCTCGATGGTCATATCAGACCATAATCCGCACCAAAAGCGATTTGAACGTCTTATCGTATGAAAGCCCTGCTTACAGAATTTATCATATTCCACTATATCCATGCTTTCTTTTAAATTAACCATCTGTTGGACGTACAAAAGACACGCCTTAGCGTATAAATGATGACCTGAAGCGAAAAAAAAGGTATCATTAACATTGCTGTTTCTACATGTTGGTCAAAATTACCAGAACGTTCTGCATCTATGTATCTTTGCAGTAAATAAATTAGTTTAAAATATTGTAGCCACAGTTGACTTGTTGGGCCATTATTTTCTAAATTCGTTATTATCGATGAAAATTTTATTTGTACGCTTTTCATTAAGAAAGCCATTAAATAATTTTCAAAATTTTCGGTTCCTACTTTTTGTAAATTATCATCTAAAAACGTTTTCTCTTCTTCTGTAAATTCTATTTTTTCTAAAATAATAGTAGCAAGCGCAGCTTGTACTAAAAGGTGACCTCGCACAGACCTCGAAAAAGCATGACCTGTTAAAGCCTTATCCGCTGATAATTCGGCGTATATCGTCGAAAAAGCTTCTTTCAGGCCGCTACCTGCCATTATATTACCAATAGCGCCAAGAAAAGACATCGCAAGATGAAATCCTCCTAATCGTGGGATTACTGAGCGGATATTATGGGGATCGTTATCTGCCTCTATAGAAGCGACGATTTCGCTAGCTTTCATGTATAAAGGCAAATCAAACGTTACAAAGCAGTGCTTTTGATTATTTGCATTTGCTCTCCGTCGTGCATCGATTAAAGATGTTAAAATTGTTGTATGGTCGCTCGTTGGCGCTTTAATAAACGGCAAAGCAATAATTCTCGTCGTACAAAAATCATTATTCAATAAACGAAATTTATTCATAAATCCGTGCCAATTCGGGGTCTTCCGTGGTGCAGTATGCTTGCCGTAAAAATATAAAAAATCGATCGCTTTGATTTCAATTGTAAAGTCAGCACGATGTATTTCTTTCCAATTACGTATAGTTATATTATCTAATTTGAATGGCTTGTTATTCTTAAAATCGGTCAATGGAAGGAAACCGAACGTGCCATCAGTACTAGTAGGTAATGTTCCTTTTAAACGATGCACACAATTATTAAAATTAACCGAACTTGATGGAGTCGCACACATAATACCGCCCATACAATGAAACGTATTTTTGCCATCAATGGTGGCTGTATTATGGTCCGCATTATCATATACGAATTGCAAATAGGTATCTCCAATGAAATCGAAATGTTCAGGGTCATTAACGAGGGAGTTTTCGAATCGTACTGTTTCTACGTAGGACTCACAAAGCCCAATATTGTAGAGACAATCTATTAAACCTCGTGCTGCAAATTTCGTATGTATCATACATGAAAGTCCTAATAATATAGGCGATGAAAATGATCGTGGTCGCATAGATGATATTAAAATATGGGCTGCGGTAACAATTCTGTTTTCCCACTTATCCAAAGATCCATTTTTTCGATCATGTTTATGAGTTCTTATAAGAATTTCGAGCATTAGTTGCAACGTTTCCGGAATATCTTTAATGTTATTTAAGAAATCCGTTGGCGTATTATAATTCTCTAAGTCAACTTTTATAGCCCTAACATCTTGTAGGATAAAATGACTGACTAATTCCACTATTCTCAACCTTTCTTCTTTTTCATTTACTTTGCGATTTGAATACCAGCTATCTTGTATACATTTACCTAACGTTTGTTTAAAACAAATAAAACGATCATTTGAGCTAGAATAAATTACTATTTCATCTTCGAAATGATTTTTTAAAAGTATTTCTATGCGACCAAGTCGGGGTAGATCAGTATCTCCAAACTTATTTACATATATTTGTAATATATCTTTTAAAGAAAATTGACACTGATCACTATTCTCCAATAAATAGTTGATAATAAAAGATAATAAGTTACTCATATCTTCGGTTATCGGCCTACCCTTAACATTACAAGGACTATATGAGTAAAATACGCTTAAGCATTTCGAGTGATAATAAACGGTGTTTTCTATATAATAATTATCAGATTCTTTTTTCAAATTAGATAACCGTGACGCTAGAATTTTATTCTCTTCGCTTTTAGGGAGAGCTTGTAACTGCGCCAAAATATTATCGATAGTCTCCTGCTTTGAAACGCGGGTTAAATTTTGCTTACAACTGTGACATTGATTCGAACAAAAAAAAACAATGAGTTGAGAAAGCGAACCCTCGTCCTTCTTTACAACGATTTCGGTCTTTTAACCATGTTAATGCCGATGCTGCTAACGCCCTTTTTATATTAGACTACCTCGTATAGAGAGTTTGACAAGTTTTATGTACTGTGATTTCTTTTAATTTTTGTAACTTTAAATGCTTCTTATCTTTTCTTTTATGACTGGCTAGAATAAGATTATTAATGGCCCGTTCTTTCAATATGTGCGATTTAGATGGTTCATTAGGCTTGTCGCAAATTTCATCGTCGTCAAGCCACTCCTGTTCATCTTCCATAGCTTGTGTACTTTCATCGTGCCTGAATAAAAAAAATATTAATGGAACACGTAAAGATAAATTCATATATGTGCAAATCTCACGAAAGATGCGACAAAACGTGAAATCACGTTTTGAAAATTTTTTTTCGACCACACCTTCGAGACCTGGTTTTTCCTATTGTCTGTAGTATATAAAATGAAGATCCGCAGTTGTACAGCGTCCATCAAGTTGTCTATTTTTTCTAGAACATCTTCTTACTTTTTAAGAAAATGGCAAAAAAATCCCTTCTCTTCAAACCTCAGCTATTTAGCCCAGAAACGATCTACTCAAAGTTTTCAAACAGAAATTAAAACTAGCAAAAAAGAGCTTTAATTCCTTTTTTTAAAAATTAAAAAATGTTGATTCCTTCAAAAGTTACAAGGGTTTGAAGTTGAACGTCGAAAAGGCATAAAAATGCTCTCAAAGTCGGCGCGTCCGATTCCTGCGATTTTTTGCATTTTTATGCTTTTTCGTCGTTCAACTTTAAATCCTTGTAACTTTTGAAGGAATCAACATTTTTTAACTTATAAAAAAAGGAATTAAAACTCTTTTTTTTCATGTTTTAATTTCTTTTTGAAAACTTTGAGTAGATCGCTTGTGGGCTAAATAACTGAGGTTTGAAGAGAAGGGCTTTTTTTGCCATTTTCTTAAAAAGTAAGAAGTGGTTCTAGAAAAAATAGGCAACTTGATGGACGATGCTCAACCACGAATTTCTCTTATACATACCACAAACAACGAGAAAAACCAGGTTTGGTAGGTGTGCTCCAAACAAAATTTTCAAATCGTGATTTCGGGTTTTGTCGCATCTTCCGTGAGATTTGCACATGTACGTTCGTCGTGGAGAAAATTAGTATATGCACCACGGGAGTAAGTAAAGAATCCATCAAATCGCATATAATTGTCGCCCGAGCCTTCGGCTCGAGCGACAATTATATGCGATCTGAGACATTCTTTACTTTTACTTCCTAGGTGCATAATCTACTATTAGTGTGAACACGACCGAGTAAATAATTTTTCATTTAATTTTAATAAGACTGTTTAATTTGGGTGTTTTTGCAATAACATTTACCTAACATTCGTAGATGTAGATGCTTCTGCCTTGTCGGTAAGCTCCATTACGAAGTTTTGTATACTGATCTTGTATACTGATTATCTAGGAATTTTAATAAAATATAATTAATATTTACGACTCTTATATTAAATTTAACTAATGAGAATCAGTATTATATACCACTTGTATAACAACACACATCGAGTGTTTTAAATACTTTCAAAGACTTATTAACAATCTAAATTATTATTAATTTTTAATTGTTATTTATAATGTAAATTTATAAAGTAATGTTTCTTAAACTCAAATAACAGGCACAAATTAATAAAACAATTATTGGAAAGAAATTTTGAAATATATAAAATACATACAAATACGCCACACTTACACACTATATACACATAAATAAAAAAAAATAATAAAAAAAAGAATTAGAAAAAATGGAACCGTGATAGTATCGGGGATCGACTCCGGCCGCTTGAGTGAGAATCAAGTGTCTCTGCAACTTGGCTATCCTTCACACTGCTATTTGCTCTTTCTACTCGAATGATTAAACAGAATGCCGGCAATACCGATTCCATTTATACTCATACACTATCAAACTTATTCTGTTCATGAAGCTATATTACTTATAATAAAATTTAAGTTGATTTAAACCTGAAGTTATATAAAAAAACGCTACGAATTAGAAAAAAAAGTTTTTCAATTCAACAAAGATTTTTCAACAACAAGAACCTAAAGTAACCGGATTTTAACATGCTACTGATAAACTAAAATATTTTACAAGAGACTACTTGATTAAAAATTATCCTGTTTTGATTTCTGATTGTTACAAAGACTTTCACCTATACTACATATACTACAATAAAAATTATACATACTTTTGTGTGCACCTCGTATAATGAATGTACAGTACGGTGTCGACTCCACTCCAAAAACTTGATATTACACAATAAAATCACTGAACTTATTATTAATTTAATACAATTAAAATTAAGAAAAATGAACAATTTTAATATTTTAAAATAATTAAAATATTAGTAATAATTAAGTAGCTATTTATAAAACACATGTATCAAAGATACTTTGCAAAGGTATAGTAGCTAGAGTCTCGGTGGCAACTGTAGTATAAACAGCTGAAAAGACCGCTGGTGGCGTCGCTTTCTCCTTCTTTGACCGCTTCAGTCCACGATATACAATAGTATGGTATAGTGGAAGAAAGTGGGGACAGAACAGAGTGGAGCGAATAGCATTACTATACTGTATATACAAGCAGATGTTCCGAGCGTAAACGTCCTTGATTATATAATACACAGCCGAGTAGATACGTATATACCTGCTTCAAATCTCAAGCAAAATTAGCGTCTCTGTTCATTTTTCATCAAATAAAAGTGCAGAATCGGTTTAGTTGGGTTGAGTTACCCGAAATAAAAAAAAAATGATTAAAATAGCTCCTCTAGTTGCTGAGGAAATTAAAAGCAAAGATCTGTGCGTTGCGCGCAGCGCGTTCTATTACTATATATATCGGCTCACCTCATCCGCCGCACGCCCCCGACCATTTCGCCACTTTCGTGCGCTCGGGCGTTTTTGGTCAACTTTGACAGCTGTTTTCAGGTATAAAACAGTACTTAATCAAAAATTCAAGATAGACGTTTTATAGTTCAACATTTGAACTTTCAACATCATTTTTGATAATTGAAATCGGATAATCCGTAGAGCATACAGCCTCGCTCAAAAATAGCCTACTCAAAAATTGAAATCGCGATTACGCAAAAACTAATAATCGCACAGTCCCTGGTTTTCGCACACATAAAGTACATGTGAATTACTATCAATTCGCCAGAGATATCTGCCACATCTTTAAAAATGACGGAAATATGAATTTTTCAAAAAACGCTCATTTTTTCGGTTTTTCACGTTTTTCTCCGTAACTAATCGTCCGATCGATTCGATCAACATCTACTTTTGTTCGTAATTTCATTTACTACAATTTATCTCATTGGACTATCAAGATCGGTCCACTAGTTTCGGTTATAAAAGCAAAAAACCATAAAAAAGCGCTTTTTTTGCATTAAATTGTTAATAACAATATATATAGAACAGAGCTGCTAGTCGAGTTTATATACCACTTATACTGTGGATTATTCTGCGTACAATAGCGTTTACCGCTTACTAATAAGATTTATGGCACGAAAACGCTGATTTTTTTCTCTATTGACTGGCCTATTAAGCTCAATTATCTGTGCCTGCTTCCAAGAGCTCGGAAAGATTCCCTGAGCAAAAGAGGAGTTAAAAATATTTGTGATATAATTGCAAATAATGGGTAGAGCTTTCACCACAACACTTTGAGGAACTCCGTCTACCCCCTTTACCTGCGAGGAGAAGTGAGAGATCGCAAGTATTACTTCAGTTAAGTCACCGGTTTAAAAGAAAAACCATCCTCATTTGCGGATAAAATTGTGTCCGTTACTTCTTCAATATTTTCAAAGGGAGACACAGAGATTCCAGCTAAGTGTGCGTTTAACTCTCCGGGAGAGGAAAAAGAGATTTGACTGCCTAATTTCGGAGATAACCTCAAAAAACTACTCAGTCAATTTGCACAAGAACTAAATTGGCTTACGCTGGCGTATACGCTAGTCATCGAACGACCCATGCAAAGGATTTCTACGCCGCGTTTTGTTATTAGATTGTACATCTCTTTTTAGCATCTAGCAATAGTCCGCCATCATGTTCACGTCATATTTTCCTTGCCACCTACGTTCAAATTCCTTCATATCCTGATGAAATCTTTCACCATGCTCTTCACTGTAGTCACCTAGGACTGGTAGAAATTCATCAATGTGCGAATCGAGAAAGGGGTGTTTTGAATTCATTAAGCAACCTAATTTTTTGAAGTTTTGTACCATAGTTTCTACGATGCTCTTATAGTTCTCATCTTTATTGTTACCAAGAAATTTTGTTGCAACATCTTTGAAGCTCAACCAGACTGCCTTCTCGGTATCATTCATACTTTTGACGAATTCTTCGTTCCTGAACATTTTGCGAATTTCAGGTCCGTCAAAGATACCGTCCTTCAATTTAACCAGAGTTATATTCGTAAAGATGGTTTCTAAGTATTTGAAGCATCGTCCTTCTTTATCGAGAGCTTTAACAAATTGTTTCATCAGCCCTAATTTGATATGTAAAGGAGGTAAAAGGATTTTGCTAGGATCGACAAGAGGACGATTGATGACATTGCTGGAACCTGGAGTAAGTGATGGCCTCGCTGGCCATACTTTTGTATTATAGTGTTTTGCTCTATCTGGACTGTCAAACATACATAAATAGCATGGGTACTTGATAAAACCTGATTGTTGACCTAGTATCATGGACAATATTTTCAGATCTCCGCAAATTAACGAAGAATTCGTCAAAAGTATGAATGATACCGAGAAGGCAGCCTGGTTGAGCTTCAAAGATGTTGTAACAAAATTTCTTGGTAACAATAAAAATGAGAACTATAAGAAGATCGTAGAAACTATGGTACAAAACTCAAAAATTAGGTGGCTTAATGAATTTAAAACTCCACTTTTTCGATTAGCACATTGATGAATTTCCACCAGACCTAGGTGACTACAGTGAAGAGCATGGTGAAAGATTTCATCAGGATATGAAGGAATTTGAACGTAGGTGGCAAGGAAAATATGGCGTGAACATGATGGGGGACTACTACTGCATGCTAAAAAGAGATGTACAATCTAATAACAAAAAGCGGCGTAGAAATCCTTTGCATAGGTCGTTCGATGGCAAGCGTAAGCCAATTTAGTTCTTGTGCAAATTGACTGAGTATTTTTTTGAGGTTATCTCCGAAATTAGGCGGTCAAATCTCTTTTTCCATAACAAATTCGGATTCAGCAAGCCAAAATACATAAAAAGAAAGTGTTTTTGATGTGATGGAAACAATGTTTTTTTTTTCTTCTCAAGTTTTTCCACAGAAACACGGTTTTTCGACAGTTTTTTGAGGTTATGTTCAAAATATGCGGCCAGCCCCCTACTTTTAACGCCGGATTCGGATTCAGCGGGAAAAAATACAAAAGAAAAGTATAGTCTCCATCCCAAAACCGACAGATTTTTTTTTGTGGGCCTGTGTTACTATTTCACGACACTCAGTTGTCTCATCTCGAGCCCCCATGCCCCCTGACACGAGGAACGACCGCGGAGATCGGTCTACATATGTTCCGGAGTCAGGAATAGAGCCAGGAAGGCTGTCAACAGTAGGCGGAGGACCGCTGTCCAACTTATGATCTAACTTAGATTCTAATTCTAAGGCCCGGCAAGCACCATGAATACTCTCTATTTCGCCGTGGAATTTCCGCAAGTCGTCTTTAAGACCCTCGGTAGCATCCAGCAACAGCCTCGTGTTAATGACAGTCTCACCTAACACACCAGAATGGTTAGCAAGTCTTCCCTCAAGAGCAGATACCCTGGCAGTTAAATTAGTCATATCGACTGCAGGGCCCCTACAGAGAGTAGGGTATACGCTGCGCGAATCAGGGCCCTTACTCATGAGGGATTTAAGCTCGTCCAGCTGTTCCTGGAGCATATCGAAGCGGTAAAAAAAGAGGTCCATTGTACTACCGGTATGAATACATGGGAGAAACCGATTAGACTTGCCTCGCCTGGCGGTATCTCACGGGAAGAATGGTTCAGCTGGTCGTCCGCAGTAGGGGTGACAATGGCAACCACCAGCAGCAGCGGCAGAAGCTACGGCAGTATCAACGACTTTTTCCTCTCTGACAGCATTAACAGGTTCGGCAATGATGACCGCGGCATCGACATCCCCAGCCTTTGATCGTCGGTTAAGAGTCACAGGCGCTTGCTGGCTACTGTGCCGTCGGACACTCGCACTACTCGTAGCAGGCGCCAATGTCACGGCACCCGACTTTACACCGGTGTTGGTGACAAGAGTTGTAGTGCACGCTTCGCTCGCGCGTGAGTGTGAGTGTAGTCGGCGACGACACAGAAAGGGGCGGCCGGTGGTGGGGAGTTCCGCGAGACTTTGTCGGCGTGCCACGCTGCGATGAGTTAATGGCGATCACCTGTGCGCTAGTCTGCTTGGCTACTTTTGATGATTTCTGCGCTGCCAAGGACTGCTCTACATTGTAGCAAAGATTGCACTGTCTCTCCCTCTTCTTATCTGCACATTTGGACTGGCATGGCTGGTCGCATTGTGTGCGTTTTCCAAGTGGGCGTTTGCCGACCTCCTTGCACACCACACACCTATTTTCTATGTTTGTTGTAGCGCTGGTTGTTTGAAGCTATGGTTGTTTGAAACTATGGTTGTTGATGTAGTTGTTGATGTTTGGTGCATGGAGTTGACAGTTAGCAGAGTGCTGATTACTTATGGGTTGCAGTGTGGACGTTGGCTGTTGTTGTCCGCCCACCGGATATCACTCAGTCCGCTGGCTTTAGAGCTTATGTGGCCCGCTGATGGCTTTAGAGGTTATGTAGACCGTCTTCAAAGGAAAAGTGGCTCCTGGCTCATAGTACCCCATGTAATTTCATGGGAACTTAGGCGAAGAGTTTGAGAGCCAGTGGAGCTACTTTCCTATAATCAAATCACTCCTCAGAGTGAAGAGGAGTTTAAAAAAGGCTCAAAAACTGCGAGAGCAGAAAATAGACGGTATGATTTACCCGACAGCCAGCGCCAGACTAGAGAGAGAGACAGAGAGAGAGAGAGAGAGAGAGAGAGAGAGAGAGAGAGAGAGAGAGAGAGAGAGACAGAGAGAGAGAGAGAGAGAGAGAGAGAGAGAGAGAGAGAGAGAGCGGGGTTTTCTGTCGTGAGGAGTTTATCGTTTATCGGCGCGTGGCGCTGCGGGACTCGCGTACGTGAAGAAAACGGGGAGCGTGTGGTTTCAACGTGAGCTGCTGTTCGGCGCGCGGTTCCGAGAATCATTGCTCATAAAGAGAACGAGTGCAAGGGGAAGATAGGAGCGAGCGTAGATTTGTCTCACGGTTATGGCATTCGCGCGTATAAAGAGGGAGAGAGATGTGGTTTGGCGTTGCGAGAGTAGCTTCGTCTCCTGTTTCAGAAGTTCGCGCGCATGAAGAGCGAGAGTGTAAAACAGAGTGGGATCGGCGTTGTGAACGGAGCTCGCCGCGCGCTCGCTGAGTATCGCGAGTTCCCCGAGAGAGAGTGAGAGAGGGAGAGAGAGTGAGAGAGGGAGGGAGAGAGAGGGAGGGAGAGAGAGAGAGGCAGAGAGAGCGTAAAGGGATAGGAGTGAGGACGGGAGAAGGAATTATGTGAGTGATCAGGGAGTATACAGGGGGTGGCATAGTAACGCGCGTTCATAGAGGGTGGGAATGAATTGTATGAAGTACGTTAGCCTGTAAGCGGATAGGAAATAAAGAGAAAGAGTATAAATTATTTGTGAGTTTGCATGCTTTATTTGCGCACCCTTCACCCACAATTTTCAGGTTCATCGCTACCCGAACGAGAACAGCATGACTGAACTTCCTTTTGGTAAGTGAACGAGGGTAAGGCGAGAGAGTGAAAATTATTTGCAGTATACCGGGCAGCTGTAGCGTTTAATAGATTTTTTTTTTTTTTTTTTTAAACACATAGCAAAAGTATACCATCGCAAAAGGATTCGAAAGAAATGACTCCGAATAAATATTCAAAGTTTGTCGTGTCTCACAGAGGCAACACATTTAGCTGTACAAGATGCAGGATCTGAACATTGAAAATATCTACGGTTTCTTGTACACCGAAGAATTCAACTGCCCCAGCGCGGCGCGCCAGCACCAAATCATGCTATATCCAGCTCATGTTTACGATACTAAAATTTACTTTAAAAAATTTTATGATAAGCATTTTCGACGTATTTTTTCCTCAGCTTTCCAATGGTGGAGGCAGTTTTCCCGAAATTTTCTATTTTCACCTTCAAAAAGTACAAAGCGTGTTATATCTCAAAAAGTGTATTTTTAATATTTTTTCTAATCCTCTAGATCGAAATCTCGGTATTTTTTACCTAGGGAAGAATATTTTCCAAAGAGTGCCCGCGATGTTTTGTGCGAGAAATAGAATGCGAAAGAGTAGTCTCACCGCCTTTTCTGCGCGCGGCACTACCTGCGGCGCACAGACTGCGCCTGCCTCGTTGCCTATATAATAACCTTCTATAATTTTTAATTCTTTACCTATTCTTCTGGATTCTTAATAATGCATGGAGTAATATTTTATGAATTATTTTATAAAAAAATAAAATTTCAAAATTAACAACAATATAGTAACTCTTGTGCTAACGTTTTTTTCTTTATCTTTCTCAGAAATTGTTTTCTTTATTTGTTCGAGAACTGCAACACCAGCTTTGTGATATTCATCATCACACTCTTTTAGCTTTTTTAGCATCAGATGGAGATAAACTTGATTCCTGTTTATAAATTTGGCGTCAACAGGTTAAACATATTTTAGCCTTTTCAGGTACTAAAGGATAGACACTTCTTAAAAGTGTTGGAAAGTCAGACAAATTTTTAGATGCACGGTGATCATTTTTATTTAAAGGATTTATACATTTCAATTTCCAATTTGAATCTATTTTAATTATTACAATAAACAAAAATGAAAAGCTTTCTCTTTGAGAAAGCAAAAATAATGAAATGAAGAGTGACCAATGATTTAATCATCAAATGCACAAAAGACGCAAGGAAATCCAAGTGTTTAACTGCTATTGACAAGAAATTCAAAAAAATTCGAAGAGGAAAAAGATAAAAAGTTATGGTAATTATATACTTTCGACGTGACGATTTACATATAGTTTGAAAAGTGTGGAAACCAGCTATCGAATGAAAAATGAATGATTCCGTGCCACGCGTTACCGCACGTAGGAAACGCCTTCGCACCGCCGGCTGGGAGAAAACATCTTGCACACTTATTGGAAAATATCCTTTCCTACGTAAAAAATGCACAGCTAAAAAATTATATATACTGAAAAAAACCGTTAGTACACGAGTTACTATATTGGTGTTAATTTTGAAATTTTTTTTTTTTTAAATAATAAAATATTACTCCATGTATTATTAAGAATCCAGAAGAACAGTTAAAGAATTAAAGATTATAAAAAGTTATTATATAGGCAACGAGGCGGGCGCAGTCCGCGCGCTGTACCGTGTAGTACCGCGCGCACGAAAGGCGGCGCGTCTACTCTTTCGCATTCTATTTCTTGCACAAAAAATCTCGGGCACTCTTTGGAAAATATCCTTTCCTATGTAAAAAATGCTCAGCTTTCGATCTAGAGAGTGAAAAAAATATTAAAAATATACTTTTTGAGATATAACACGTTTTGTAGGTGAAAATGGAAAATTTCGAGAAAATTGCCTACACCGATGGAAAGCTGAGGAAAAAATACGTCAGAAATGCTTATCATAAAATTTTTTTAAGTACGTTTCAGTATCGTTAACATGAGCTGGATATAGCACGATTTGGCGCTCGCGCGCCGCGCTGGGGCAGTTGACATGAAACGCCTGAGGTGTAGGTTCTAGACGATTAACAGCTGACCAAGAATTTGAAGTCGAGCGCATCATTCAATCCAAAGGACAGGAGAAAAAGAAGCAGCTGCTGGTAAAGTGGGTAGAATATCTAGAAAAGTTCAACCCTTTGATAAAAACTATAGATCTCAAGCCCATTTAGCAAGATGAACAACAGTGAAGAATTTTATCTAGTATTACCCAGCAACAGTAGTATGACGTATTTTACGGAAAATACTACCACCTGTTTTACAACACATTTGGCCCGTGAAATCAGATTAAGAGACAAGTAAATGGCCGAATCCATCTCAAATCAGACAGCCCGCGTATACCTATTTCACCTATCATGTTGAAATAAAAATATTTATGTTCTACTCGAAAAAATATTTTACACGTGTTTTTTTATTTTTTTGTTTCATCAAAATTTCATGCGTTCAGCGATGCCGAAAAATTCCGAGAAAATTCTTTCATTGAGAAAAAAAATTTTCAGTGTGATTTTCAGACTGCTATTGTTTCAGCAGTTTTTCGAGCTTTTAAACGTGTAACACACAATTTCACTCAGTTTTGAGCCCTCTTTAACGGCCTTAATGTCATTTTCAAAAAAAATAAAAAATCCACGAGCTATGCACTTTTTACTGAAAAATTCATTTTTTAGAGAAGTGCCTTTTTCTCGAAAACCCCATGTTTTTTTTGCACAATTTTTGTTGTCGTGATAGAGGACGGTAATGCCTAGCTAGACGTATTTGTGAGATTCGGTACTTTTTCCCTGGGATAGCGATCACTAATGAGATAACACACAAACAAATTTTTCACGCTTAACGCTTATATATAGTCAATGATATTAGAGTCAATGTAAAGGTATTTATCTTTGTGCGTATGTAATATACATGTACGTGCGCCTACTTATAGGAGTATATGTACTAGTACATTTGTCCGCTAGATGGATATGGTTTGACTTAACATTTACAAAGAAAAGTTCGGTTTCTGCTATATATCACACATCTCGTCTTATTTAAAACCATCATCTTTTGGAAAATTATTACATATTTACACCTTATCAACTCAACTACGATGTCTCAATATTACTCAACAGAGAGAATCAAATATGCAGACTTTTTAGACAAACACAAACAAATTATTTACAAATCTAGTTCCGTACGTTTAAAACAACTTGAGAATCTTGCTCATCCATTGAAGCACCTCTATCCTCATTTACCTTTGACACCTTCTACATATCTGTGTCAACATTGTTACAATCGTGCTTTAGAATTGGTGAGTAGTACTGACAATGAATTTATAACGGATAATGAAGTTACCGATAACGTAGTTGATAGAGATGAAGATTTTTTACCAAGTACTCCAGAACGCATTGAAGAATTTAATAATGAAATAAGTACATCTTTCTTAGGTTCTGTATCGCCTCTTAAAAGAAAAAATCTTATACATGAAAAATCAATTGAAAATTACGTAACAAAGAAGAAAAAAAAATACTTTCAACATTGTCTAATACCCTTGATGTGAAGTTGAACAATGTTTATGACGTTTCTATAACAGCAAATGAATCAACTGTATGCCATTGTACAGAATGGATACAAAATCTTGGTCTAGCCTTGCAAAAGTGTTCTACGGTATCAGAAAAAATAAAAATTCTGACTTTGCTACCTTCATCCTTTACAAAACATGAAATTTTATCTTTATTTCCAGAAATAACAATGTATATGATCAACAAATCGAGAAATCTTGTTAAAGAAAAAGGAATTTATTCAGAACCAGATGCATATTCAGGCCATCGGATTGATGAAAACATGGAAAAAATTGTTATGGAATATTATTTAAATGATGATTTTAATTGTTCAAGACAAAGTCCTAATAAATGTGACGTTGTTACAATTAAAGTTAACAATAAAAAAGAGAAAAAAGTTAAGCGTTTTCTTACTCGAAGTTTAAAAGAGACGTATAAAGTATTTAAAAATGATTATCCAGAATTGAGAATTGGAAAATCGAAATTTTATAGTTTGCGACCAAAGTATGTCTTACTTAGCCCCATCAAAGAAGTTTGTCTCTGTATCTATTGCGCAAATTATGATTTATTTCTTACGAGCTTAATTAATTTTAGAGGGAGTAACGTCACAGAGTTGGATGAAAGTCGGTCACAAATAATAAATGCAACAATGTGTTCTGAGCCATCTGATTTATGTTATTTACAAGAATGTAAACTATGTCCAGGGATTAAGGGAATTACGTTTCATGTTTTAAAACTGCAAGATGTAGAAGGCACAGAAGAAATTACACATGCTTTGTGGGATAATGGAAACCTGATTAAAAAGACACTATCAATTTCTGCTTTTAAAGATGAACTTTCGGTTTGGACCATGAGGGTTAGTACTCACATGTATGTAAAAAATATACAACGCAAAGCTATAAAAACAGAAAGAGAAAGTGCTAAAAAAGACTCACATCATTTAGTTCTTCAAATAGACTTCGCTGAAAACTGGGCTGTGATTCATAATAAAGCTGTTCAAGGAAATCATTGGGTTAATGATCAAATTTCTATGTTCACAGCAGTCTCTTATCAAGGGGATTCGACACAAAGTTTCGCAGTTATAAGTGATGACCGAAAACATGATTCAGCGTATGCTTTGCTAGCAGTACAAAAAATTATAAAATTCTTGAAAGAAAATTGTTGTGATTCAATTAAAAAATTACCATCGTATCAGACGGCGCTGCGAGTCACTTTAAAAATCGCTTTCAATTAGATGAACTAAAACGAGCACCGTGTGATATAAAATGGTTGTTCTCTGCTACTGGGCACGGCAAAGGAGCTGTAGATGGTGTGGGTGGACTTATAAAGCATTATGCTACTTCGCATAATCTTCGAGAGCCCCTTGAAGAAGCTATTCAAAACGCAAATGATTTTGCAATACATGTTCAAAAATATACTGATGCTATTAAAATAATACATTTACAAGATGCTGAAATAGAACAATTCAGAAAAGAAAAAAATATTGATTGGCTTACAACTCCAAAGTATCCTGAATTCAAAAAACTCATATATGGGTTAAAAAAACATGTGACGATAAAATACATTGTTTGACAGCAAAGACCGCTGATCGTCCGCTTACTGAATTAAGAACAATGAAGCAGAAAAACAAAGGTAGTAAAATAGGTATACAAATGAAAAAAAGGTATAAAAATAAAAAATCAAAAGACGCAAATAACAAATAAATACATAGTTATGTGTACCTGTATATTACATACACACAAAGACAAATACCTTTACATTGACTCTAATATCATTGACTATATATAAGCATTAGGCGTGAAAAATTTGTTTGTGTGTTATCTCATTAGTGATCGCTATCCCAGGGAAAAAGTACCGAATCTCACAAATACGTCTAGCTAGGCATTACCGTCCTCTATCACGACAACAAAAATTGTGCAAAAAAAAACATGGGGTTTTCGAGAAAAAGGCACTTCCCTAAAAAATGAATTTTTCAGTAAAAAGTGCATAGCTCGTGGATTTTTTATTTTTTTTGAAAATGACATTAAGGCCGTTAAAGAGGGCTCAAAACTGAGTGAAATTGTGTGTTACACGTTTAAAAGCTCGAAAAACTGCTGAAACAATAGCAGTCTGAAAATCACATTGAAAATTTTTTTCTCAATGAAAGAATTTTCTCGGAATTTTTCGGCATCGCTGAACGCATGAAATTTTGATGAAACAAAAAAATAAAAAAATACGTGTAAAATATTTTTTCGAGTAGAACATAAATATTTTTATTTCAACATGATAGGTGAAATAGGCATACGCGGGCTGTCTGATTTGAGATGGATTCGGCCATATATATATATATATATATATATATATATATATATATATATATATATATATATATATATATATATATATATACATATATATATATAAAACATTACACCTTTGCTTAATTCTACCAGAAAACTACTAACATCAACCGTCAACTGAATCTCATTTTGATATAATGGAAATTGTACTCTAGACTGTTCAATTGTTCATGGAGTCAAGAATTCAGGAATAGCTAATGATGATAATGATAAAATGATGACGATAATGATAAAAGTTAAAAGATTTGGTATGTATGCGAGGCAGTATCTCGTTGCTTTGTAGAGTGTTAATTGACAAGGTCGAAGGGCAGTTATAAAATTTTTAAGTTATGTTTGTGGGTATAGTGTTCGACAGTTTCTTGAAGAAAGTTAAACTTATTCATTGAACTATACTAGAATTCCCAATTATATCTGAGCTGATGAAAAGAACTGCAATATATAATATAACGCTCTGCTGGGGATCAGGGCAGAGGTTCGCGGGTAATTACTAAGTTCACAGAACAACAGGGTAAAACTCTAAGTACTTTATTAATATCAATCTAATGTTAATGAATACACTAATACGGGCGCCAGGTGCACGCGTCAGAAAATTCTAATCTAAGCTACAGCTACAGCACGAGCTGCAGCTGGCGCGAGTTCGTAGTCTCTCGCGACTCCCGACTTGGACACGCACACACATTACGCGCGGAACAACGGGGACGGGAAATAAAAGGGGCAAACCTCGGCCAGGAGTTTCCGCTGCTGCAGGTCTCTCTCTCTCTCTCCTGCTCACTTCCACAGCCGACCCACGACGACCCACGACGAAATACCTGCGTCAGTACTCCAGCTGTAGCATAATCACTCGCATCTGTTTGCAGAGTGAAGGGTAACGACGGATCTGGCCTTGCAAGCACAGGAGCTTGCGTCAGTGCGAGCTTCAGCTTCTCAAACGCTTGCTGTTGCTCTTCGTGCCACTGCCACCGAACATCCTTCCTCAGCAGCTTGGTTAGCGGTGCTTTATACCCTGCTAGGTGAGCTATAAATCTGGAGTACCAGCCAATCATGCCGAGAAATCTCCTTAACTGCCTGATGTTGAAGGGTGCTGGATACTCGAGGATGGGCTTTACTTTATCTTCATCAGTCTTCAGTCCGTCCTCGTTAACGATATAACCTAAGTACTTAACCTCCGCGCAACAGAACTCAGACTTTTTGAGGTTAATCTGTAGGTTTGCGTCTATTAACGCCGTGAGCACGATCTCTAACCACTTTTTGTGCCCTTGAAATGTCGGCGAGACGATAATAACATCGTCTAAGTAGGCGAACACATACGGTTCCCAGGCAGCCTTGATTAGGTTATCCATGATGCGCTGGAACACACCTGGAGCGTTTGTCAGCCCATATGGTAACCTGATGAAGTGGAAAAGTCCTCGTCCTGGTACTGAAAATGCGGTGACCTCTCTGCAAGTCGGATCCAACGGAATCTGGTGGTATGCCTGGCTTAAATCTAGCTTAGAAATATACTTAGCGGAACTTAACTTATCTAGTATATCATCCATGTTTCGCAATGGATACGCAATAGACTTAGTATGCTTATTAACTTGCCTATAGTCTATGCAAAATCGGAACAAGTCATACAATCTTGGAACTAACACAGAGCAGCTTCGCCAGGGGCTATCAGATGGCTCGATAATTCCCACCTCCGGCACCCTATCGACTTCAGCCCAAGCCGTCTGCAACATCTTCGGAGTATACTTCCGAGGAGCTTGGCGAATGGGTTCATTTCCTTGAATGTCAATGAAATGCGGGGCGACATTAGCTAACCCTAGCTTTTCCGGTGTCGGCGGAATCAATTTCTGTTTGATTTCGTCAATAAGCAACTGCTGATCAGCTGTAGCACGACTCAGTCCTCCTATGCTGGCTAGAGCTGGGAAGCAGGTTGGATCTTGGCCGTAAGGGTAAAACTGATGCACTACTCCCTTCGGTGTTCACCATGTATCGTTCTCGTAGTCGATCTTCATCTTAAACAACCGTTTGAAGTCGATTCCGAGAATGCAGTCGTACTGTAGCTCATCTGCTACACGGAAAGGCATAGATAATTGTGTAGTATCGATGCTCACTGTCAGATTCAGTACTCCTTGTAACTTCACTGCACCTCCGTCAGCTACGCGTACTGAAGCTGCTTCCTGCTCCAATTTCTCGGCAAATTCCTTGCTGATGCCTTTGCCGAGATACGAGTGAACGGAGCCATCGTAGAGCATGCCTAAGAGTTTTCTTCCATTAAATTCTATATTGAAGAATAACCTTGGCTCGACGTTGCTGATAGCGCTTCTCATCATCAGTGATTCTGGAGCTAGAACTTGAGGGTTGTCTCCCTCGCTCATAGCTGCAGCTGAACTGTTTTCTGGAGTAACCGCGATCGAATCAGAAATGGGAGGAGTCGAGTCTGAAGTAGGAGGGGCGAGTTGACTCCGCTAACTTCCCCTCTTACTCGTTTCCCGCCGCCGTAGTCGACTTGCACTTGGTGCATCTACGCGCCGTGGTATTAGGCTATCCGCACATTAGGCAGACTGCAGCATTCATACACTCACGTCTCCAATGTCCGGCTTGGCCGCAACGGAAACATGGTTCCCGCATTTTCCGTCACTGCACGTCCTCCAATTTCCCTTTTGGGGGAACAACTTCAATCTTCGGTTGTTCCTGCGTAGGCTCTCGCTCCGCTGACTTCGCCTGAGCACTTCCTGGCTTGTCGCCGCGGCGACCTTTACTCTTGCTGCGCGGGTCTGGTCTCCAACCTTTCTTCTCTCCTAGCCGTCCATCCGTCGACTTGAATTTCTGTTCCCTCGACAATCGCTGCTTCTCTCCTCCTTCCATCTGTGTGGCTGCGACCGGAGCTAGATTGCTAGAGCTGGACAGCTTCAGCTCGTTTTCTTCCAGTGTGCTCGGAACCACTGAGGCTAGTTTCACCTACCGCTGCTGCTTCGGAGGAGTGTACGCTGAAGCAGGGAAAGCTGTATCCGCAATTGGAGGTGGCGGCTTGTACGCCTTCTTCTGAGCTCTCCGCAGCTCCTCTCGCTTGCCTAGTTTTTGCAATTCCGGAAAATTTTCGAAATCTTTCCTCTCGATGCGCAGCCGGTACGTGGGATGGAGCTTCTGGTATACTCGATCTAGCTGCTCTTCTAACGTAAGCGGCGGCTTTAGCTGATCCAGTTGGTCACGCACCTTCAGCAGGTAGGTGGAAATCTCCTCACTCGGTCCTTGCGTTCGCACCTCCAGCTCCTTTCGTAGCCTCTCCTGCACGTCTTCGAAGCTGTACTGCAGGCGAAACGCGTCCACAAATTCTTCGAACGTCCTCCAGAACTGATACTCTCGACGAAACCACTGCCACGACTCATCATCGAGAGCGGAGGGCACGGCTTTCACTATTTCCTCGAGAGTCAGTTTGTAAGTTTCTTTGTATTTTGTTAAGTCTGCAATGAAACTTTCGGGGTCTCTTTTCCTATCTCCTTTAAACGAAATATGCCACTTAGTGAGTAGCTCCGTCGTGCGTTTCTCTTTATAAAGCGATGAACGCTCGAAAAACGACGCATCTTGACTCATCCCAGAAGCAGAGACCTCAAATCTCCCCGGGTGAGACTGGAAGTCTGCAGCAGGATACATCGGAGCTGATGAAAATCCTGTGGCAGCTGGTGGTGGGACTGCAGGCGGAAAATACAACCCAGAATGCGGAATGTTACTATTATACCATGGATACCCTGGAGCATTGGACATCATCGGCTGCGAGGACACAAAAGGTAGCGGAAAATACCCAGGCGGATACTGAAACGACGGTGGTGGCGCTGGCTGATTGTAATACGGGCGCACCGACTCGACTCGTGCTCCAAATCTGCTCGCTTGTGAAGCTCCAGCTGAAACAACATTTCGAGCGAGCGACGCTGAGGACATGAGAGGCGGCTCATGATAACCTACTGTTACTTGCGGCATTGGACATTGTGAGTAGACAGCAGGCCCTGCTACGCCGTCGAAATTTCCTAGCGCAACATTAGCTGAAAGCTGAGGAATACTCGCCGAAAGTAGCGAACCAACTCCGGAAACACCGCTGCTGAACTCTCTTCCCGGATACCTCGTGGACGGAGCAGCCGGATATCTCATCTGCTGCGACGGCAACGCTGGAAGCGGCAAAAACAACGTACCATTGAACAATCCGTTCGGCTGCCTCACCGCCCCTCCTTGCAGATAATGGAATCTCATTCCGCGCACTCGCGACACTCGTTAAATCCATACTATTTTCCATGAACGTGCTATGCTCGTGAGCACGAAGTGGACCGAGAGGATAACGTGTGGATTGTGCACGCGGATTAGGAGCTGACTCCCTCATGTCATGAAACACTTCCGGCGCGGCGATGCTAACACGCCTCTGCGCGTCAGAACTCTGTATCGCTGGAGCAACATGGCTGCCAGCTGTAGGCTGCTCGGCCGCACGCCGCGGCTCACTCACTTCGATGTGCAGCCTCGACGTAAAAGTCTGCGACGGCTCCTCCATCGAAATTGGATCGCGAAATCTACCTATCGATTGGCCTGTGGAGAGCGGCTCTGCTTCTGAATACTCTGGAGCTACCACCGGCTGTACTGGAACCCTAGATGGCGAAAAACGTGCAACAGAATGCCTACTCGACGGCGGAGGACTGTGCGCAGAAGTGGACTCGTCCGCCGGCTCGTCTCTGGCCGGGTCTCATGGCGCGGCGTCTGCCCCAAAATGGCGTCGCATCTCGTGCCTCTCCAACCTATTACGCAATATGATCGCGTCCGAGCGAATCGGTCCCGAACCGCTGAGCAGTCATTCAGCGCTTCAGCTGCAGCTATCGGGTCGACGCACATTAAATCATTCTCGTCGACACCGAGCGAAGCCCAGCTCCAGACATGATTTTCCATCTTATCACCCTCTCAGTTAGCCTCGGTTGCGTAGCTCCGCTGATTTTCTTTCGCAATCTAAATCTACTCAAAATTTACTTTGGTTTACTATTACACTACTAACTTTAGCAGAACCATAAAGGCTAAATCTTAAAGACAAGCAAAGCAAAGCAAAAAAAAACCAAAGAAAAAAAATCAAGCCAATCAACCGAGTTGATGTGAGAAGGTAAAGTGCGACAATTACGCACTTGCTCCTGCACCGCGAATTGCAATCCCTCAGAAAATTTCCCCTCCCGTTTCTAATAATTCTCTTATAACGGAGGCGCGGGAAAGTTTATGGAAAGTTATGCGGAAAGGAGCGTAAGCGAGCAATCTCTCCAAAGGGGGGAAGAAAGTAGAGTAAATTAAAAATAAGCACCGAAATGGAAAAGGAAAATGTCAAACCCAAAAAAAAACAAAAAAAAAATGTAAAACAGGAAAATGATTCTGTCGTGCACGCATGTTCAGGAAGTTACTCTTAATCTCAACCACTCCCTAAACGCGTTGCCAAAATTCTTTTATGCCGCGTGGCTAAAGCTATAGCAAGATGTGATTTTGCGAGTATCTCATTAACTCTTAATCGCAAAATCGCGCACAAATCGCAATAAAATTTCTCAAGTAATTAAATTATTATTTGAACCAAAATCATTCCAGCAACTTAATCTGAAGCGTCTGGCTAAATTCAATTTGCTCACGGCGTCTATTAACACCTGCACGCGGTAGATACTTTGAGCGCAAAATGGCTGCCAGAACGCTTCTCCCGCGCGGTTCCCCGTTGTGTATGCGCGCCGCAATGGCGAAATCACGACGCGGATCCTTAACTTTGCCACGGCCTTTACCGTGGCTCCACGTTGGCTGCGCCACTTGTAACGCTCTGCTGGGGATCAGGGCAGAGGTTCGCGGGTAATTACTAAGTTCACAGAACAACAGGGTAAAACTCTAAATACTTTATTAATATCAATTTAATGTTAATGAATACACTAATACGGGCGCCAGGTGCATGCGTCACTCGCACCGATCTAAGCCTTCGCCGGCTAGCTTCAGCCGGGAGCAGAAAATTCTAATCTAAGCTATAGCTACAGCACGAGCTGCAGCTGGCGGGAGTTCGTAGTCTCTCGCGACTCTCGACGCGGACACGCACACACACACTACGCTAGGAACAACGGGGACGGGAAATGAAAGGGGAAAACCTCGGCCAGGAGTTTCCGCTGCTGCAGGTCTCTCTCTCTTTCCCTCTCTCTCTCTCCTGCTCGCTTCCACAGCCGACCGACGACGACGACCGTCGTTGCAGCTCTCTCTCTCTCAGCGACGACGACGCTGGTTAGGGCACATCCGCGCGAGGTTTCCGGACGCCAAATCTGTGTAGGGGCACGCGGCACGGTGGTAGGCGACAGAATGGATAAAATGCCGGCCGGTGCGCTCACGCTGCTCTCTCCGCCGTCCCCTCGTTCGTCCATCGGCTGTCGTCTTCACTGTGGCGCGCGCGAGCGGTCCGTATACGGCCGATGCTCGCACGCGCCGTCCAACGGATGGCCGATAAAGCGCTGAGCCACTGCGTCTCTCGTTCTCTCCTTCTCTCGGCTGTTGTCTGCTCCTGTCAGCCGCCTGGGAGAGCGAGTTCACTCATGCTCCAGCTACAGCTTGTCCTCGCTGTAGCTGCTGCTGATTCCTGCGACTCCTGGCCTGCTGGATACGGGAGGGGAGGGACTAGTGCGCGGAGAAGACAGCGGGGAGGGACGGGCGCGCGCATGTGTGTGCTCATGTGTCGAGGCGTAGCTCGCCGCGGCCGCCGTGCACATCTCTTCCTGCCTTTTATGTGGCATGTAATTTGACATGTCACAATAAAAAAGTTATATTTATTGCTTGTATAGAAAATAGTGTTTGGTGGTTTAGTAAAGAATGTTGAAGTAAATGTCATTTTTTACTGTGAAACGTGCGTTCATCAGAACAAAAATTACTTATTTTTTAATAAATGGTGGCTTCTAAGATACACTATTTTCAAGATCATTACGAGTTTAAAAAACATATTTTAATAAACATATACCTATTTATTCTATGAAAATAAGTAAATAGTGGCTTCAAAGATACATTATTTTCAAGATTATTACCAGTTCTAAAAACATATTTTAATAAAGATATAATACCTACTTATTCTATGATAATAAATGTTTTGTGACTATTTAATTGCAGAAGTAAAATACACGTGTAAAAATAAAAATCCAAACTGAGTAGTCTCTAGATATATTCATAACAAGATTTACAAGAGTGAGTTAATCTGTAGAAGAGTCGAACTGCAATTATACACACATGGTTTTTTTTCAAAAACAATCATACATATGTATATATTGTATTTATATATGTCATCCACTATCAACCATCAAGAAAACAAGCCGCAATGCTTGTTCATAAAGAATTTGCAGCTGCGACTTACTCTCACCACATGTCTGCGTTAACAGCTTTAGTAAAAAATTTGGTTAAAAAGGCAAAAGCAAATGGATGCGAAAGATATTTCGTAAAAAACTTTGTACCATCTGCTGTTATGGAAATGGTAGTTGCGATGAGAGAACTCAACTTCTTGGCCAACTTAGAGCTTATTCTAGTTTTATAAAACCAAGAGAATCAGGTGATTCGAATTGTAATTGAATTGTAATTCTGGAAACTGAGCTGTAGCAGCATTTTTACTTTTTTCTTTATTTCTTGCTAGCTCTAATCTATTTACAAATTTTTATTACAATATTGAGATGGTTACAAATGTTAATGAATTTTATCAAGCAACTGTCCAACTCTCTAAAAAGAACTTTAATGAAGAACATAATTTTTTTTTTTTTATTACAATATTGAGACCGGTAAAAGTGTTAATGAAAATTTAATTTTTTTCTTGAAACAATTATTCTCTCTAGATTAATATTTCGCCTTAATATTAGTTAATATAAGTATATAGCAATAAGGGTATATAAGGGTATATACTAATATTTGATTCGAAAGCGAATCATAAATTTAAGCGGTTTGAATCATACACATACACACGCACGCACGCGCGTGCATGCTTGTGTGTGTGTGTGTATATGTATAGCAAATGTGACTTCTTTCCTTGGATGTTGCCATGACATTATGAGGTGCCATAATACAATGAAAGTGTTATTCCATTTTCTTTTCTTATAAATTCAGCAATCACACATCGTGTGCTCTTAAAAACTTGTGGAATCTTTCTAAAATAACACTTTTAAAAAAAGTAAAACTTTGGCGCGTATAAGTGTATTTCTAATCCCTATAAAAACATTTTCTATTTCTCAAAACTAATTTTTGTTGTCCGCAGAATCTTATTCTTATTTTCAAAATAACTCTTTATTTTAATGTAATCCTCTTAACGTAAAGGCTGTTAAAACAAAATAAGTGAAATCATAGCTAATTACTGATAACTATCTCAATTTCTAACTATTTTAAATATGTCTTACTTATCTCTTTGAAATCTTAGAAAAAAAAAATATTTTTTTTCTGACAATTACTAATAATCTTACGTCTTCTATACAATAAATTAATTTGTGTATAAAAACATGGGTATATACATTAAACACAAGAAAGTCGTGGAATCAGTTGACATGTAGTCAAGTATATATGTGCGTACATATAACTTCTTTTTGTACAAGTAGATGTAAGTAGTAGATGTAGATATAACTCTTAAATGTATAAACTATATCCTTAATCCTTAAAAAAATTTTTGATTACTTTCTTTTATTTCACTCACATCACATTAGTTAGTAAAAAACGACATTTAAACAAAAGAAAGTTATGGAATACTTTAATTTCTCAAATTATTAATTTCGCAACTAACTCAATCCTGCAATTAATTAAGTATTTTCTGAAATTTTAGCAGATTTTTTTCAAAATGCACATACTTGCCGGACGCGTCGATTTGCAGTTTTTAGGTGGACTATGTAATTGTAAATGTTAATTTGTTTAGTTAAGATGTTATACTTATGATGATTTTTTAATAAAATTCAGTTTTTAGACATCTTTACGTTGCATGACATTATTACAAACCTTCTATAAAGCGATATTTTTTTTTTATATTATCCGGGGAAGTAGTGGAGTTTCGTGAAACTTCGGTTGCAGAAATATTAAATTTCAATTACAAAATTTGTTTTTTAAAGCAAACGAAACTATAGTACATAAAAGTAAGCGGATTTTTTCTGAATACGATCGGTTTTCAAAATTCGGTGTGACGCGAACACTAGATTCTGAATTTCTGAAATTACGTTGACATGAGGCTCTACAAACATGAAAATTTCTATAGCTATCCGATATTTTACCTTTAATGGTGTACGTTTTGCATTTTTCGCTATAGCGATTAATTTGTTAATGTATTATAAAAAGCTTAAACTGCTAAACGACGCATCCGGCAAGTATGTGTATTTTGAAAAAAATCTGCTAAAATTTCAGAAAATACTTAACTGATTGCAGGATTGAGTTAGTTGCGAAATTAATAATTTGAGAAATTAAAATATTCCATAACTTTCTTTTGTTTAAATGTCGTTTTTTACTAACTAATGTGATGTGAGTGAAATAAAAGAAAGTAATCAAAATTTTTTTTAAGGTTTAAGGATATAGTTTATACATTTAAGAGTTATATCTACATCTACTACTTACATCTACATGTACAAAAAGAAGTTATATGTACGTATATATATATTATACTTGACTACATGTCAAATGATTCCACGACTTTCTTGTGTTTAATGTATATACCCATGTTTTTATACACAAATTAATTTATTGTATAGAAGAGGTAAGATTATTAGTAATTGTCAGAAAAAAAATATTTTTTTTATTCGAAGGTTTCAAAGAGATAAGTAAGACATATTTAAAATAGTTAGAAACTGAGGTAGTTATCAGTAATTAGCTATGATTTCACTTATTTTGTTTTAACAACCTTTACGTTAAGAGGATTACATTAAAATAAAGAGATATTTTGAAAATAAGAATAGGATTCTGCGGACAACAAAAATTAGTTTTGAGAAATAGAAAATGTTTTTATAGGGATTAGAAATACACTTATATGCGTCAAAGTTTTACTTTTTTTAAAAGTGTTATTTTAGATAGATTGCATGTACCGTGAACTGTATTCACGACCTAATTGTGTAGTCCCACTTTGTTGTCATGAAAGATCTCCCCCCCCCCCCCGTTGTTATGACCTTGAAATAACCTCTGGGATCTCCTTGATCAAGGCCATCATGACGTATTTAAACGTAGAAAATTTTAGTCTCTGTCAGGTAAATAAAATATTGGTTCCTATTAAAAAAATCGAAGTTGACCTTGAAATGATCTTCAAATTGGACCCCAAGGTCAAAGCGAGAGGCACCAAACAAAGGAGAGCTGCGCGCGCAGCCGTTCAGCATGCGTTTCCCCCACTCACGGAAAGCAAATCACCGTCAGCGGGTGTGTTTTCGTGAGACGGGCACCATTTTTTGTTTCAGTGTACAAGAGATTCTGCGCGAGGTTGACAACGCCGTTGCTTTGAGAAACTCGTTGCGAGCCGCAATCGGCTAGTGAGCAGTAGCAGCAGAGAGGCCGGCGAGCAAAAGGCGAGAGAGACCGAGCGCCGGCGAAACTGCCCGAGGGCACCTGCGCGCTTGCCGGTCGGCCGCCGGCCTGGCACTTGCTCTGCCACGTGCGTCCGAGTAGCATCGCCGCAAGTGCCGTACTTACGCCGCGAGAGTGGGTGAACTGTGAGAGATAGTGCGGTCCAGCTACTCCTGATCCTCGCATCACCCGTCAACTCCCTATCGCCGAGCCATCTCGGGAGTGTTACGGAGCAGCTTCATGAGAGGACGGGCGAGCGAACCGAGAGGGAGCAACGTATCCACGACTCGTCCGGTCGCAGATCTTGTAAGTCCTCAGCATTCTTGCTTTCCTTCGTCTAGATACCCGCGTGTCGGTGCGCTCGCGTTCGCGATGCCCTCACCCGAACGCCTGTAAATTGCGTGTAGCTGAAGCTACGATTGTTATCCCTTCGCGAGAAGTATATCGAGCGGACTTAAATTGCGTGTAGCTGAAGCTACAATTGTTCTCCCTTCGCGACAAGTGTATCGCGCGGACTTCAATTGCAGGTAGCGAGAGCTACGATTTCGGGGGTTGTCCCGTTACGGAGCAACCTGTGCTCTATCCCGTCGCGCTAGCCAGTAAACTTAGATTTGGTAAGGAAGCGCGCATACCTAGCGCCCTACTTTGTATGTAAATTTGTTTTTGTCTGTAATTCCGGAGTTTCATTTATTGCGTGAATGTGTTGAATCCAGAATCTTGCTTATTTAAGTTGTTAGTTGACGGAAAGCTACTCCGTAGTGAGTTTTCCCACCCGCGGTTGCCCTGATTCCCAGCAATCGTGATAATATTACAAAAGGTGCATTTAGCATTTATTCATAAGATCCTATGTTATTTTCAATCACTGATTTCTTACTTCTGAAGCTCTGAATCTTCACAAAATTTGAAACAGAGCTTTAGTGCACTTTACTACAGCTGTCACCCAAATAAACTATAACATGCAGGAAACTGTGAATTAAATTCAGTTTTGATGATTTTACCTATTTAAGATATCATAGTATGTATCACATTATTTTTGACATCCCTTAAGATCTCTACACTTAAAAGAAAAAGAGGTGGACAATTAATGTAAAATAATAAAACACTGATTATATATCTACCCTTAAATTTCAACTCATTATTTTAAAATAGAAAATCGCGTACTTTACTTTATATTATTTTTGTTAGATTATTGTAAGAATTTATATATCTACGTAATACGGGAGTATTTAAATTGATCTATTACAAAGCAATTGATCTTAATATGATTCTCAGTTTGACAAGTACTGGTCATTAAAAGAATTTTACATAAATAAGTTAAAAGTAGTAATAATTTTATAATTACCGGAATAGTTTATTTTACCTCTGTCATGAAATTGACTAACAGATTATATACATTGATTTGGAGATTATGATGCAGAAACTTTGTCCTGGATACAGAAACCTTTTGATTACTTTATCAATTGCTGTCATATCCTCATCAAAACAATACTGAATATCTCCTATTCAAAATTCTTTTTGGCGTAAGAATGTTACTATTACCTGAAATTCCAAGAATTATTCTCAACTGGACCACTAAACACTGCACAAATTACGACCAACGATATATGCAAATTCTATCTACGTTGTGTAGATAAGTTTCCATAGGAAATAACAAGCACGATTCAAAATCCACGAAAACTAGTTATGTCCGACCACTGAATGATGCTCACAGATAAACAACTAGTCATCATACTAGCAGTGAAAAAGAATCTAGGAATATAATCGATTTTTCTTACTCGCCCACCCGAAAGTACGTACTTTCGGCCCGCATCTCCGGGCCGAAAGAGAAACTTTCGCATCCTATTTTAGACCAACCGCGCGCTCTGATTGGCTGCCGAAACTTCCCGACCCGCTGCGCTTGAGCGCCCGCGCGCATGAGCCACTCTGTCTCCCTCGCACGTCCGAGCGCGAGTCGACGCGTGCGAAATAAACAAAGGAAAGTGCACGGGTGACGAGAAATAAGAATTAGTTGAAATAAAAAGTGGTTTTGTTTGATCGTGGTCATTGTTTTTTTTCTTGTCTTCTACACGTACTCTCGAGTCGTGTAGAGACAATTAAGTGACACACTACGCAAGTCCCAGCACTCTGTCTGCACGATATCTTACAGAAAAATGAATAGCTCGACACGCACTCTGACAGAAATTCTCTCGAGAAATGTAAAAATGAATTGTTATTTTCTACAAATTCTCTCGAGAAATGTAGCAATAAATACTGCGATCACGTGCAGTGGTAGTGTCCGCGTTCTAACCTAAAATGTGCTTAACTAAACAAATCAAGATTGAAAGCAATAAAATTACGTGCAATTTCTCAATTTCGATTGAGATAAAAAATGTCTTTCAAAGAAACAAACACAGATGAATCCTCATCCGATGGTTCTGAAGACGAAGAAGAAATCTTAAAAATTTTTGACCAAGAGGCAAAAATAATTATAGAGTCGGAAACATTACCAAAGAAGTCTTCCGAACGCTACCTCCTAGTCTACAACGCTTACCAAAAATGGAAAGAAGAAAATAAAAATTCACTTTCAACAAACTCCGAAGAAAACAATTTAATTGTTTACTTTAACACCTTAAAACTAAAATTGAAACCGCCAACTCTATGGAGCATATGGAGTATGCTTCGAAATACTTTAAATACAAAAGACAATATTGATATTACTAAGTTCTTCGCTTTAAAAAGTATGATAAAAAATTGTGGTAAAGGTTACAAACCTAAAAAATCAAAGACTTTAACCTGGACTGAAATTATGAATTTTATGACAACAGCCGATGATCAAGTGTATTTAGCCACAAAGGTAATTCATTATTTATATATTCACTTCGCAATTAATACTCTTATATTTGATTAATTTATACTATATTTTTAACATTCACAGGTAATACTTACATTTGGAATTTGCGGTGCACTCCGCTGTGATGAATTAACTAATATGAAACTTGAAGACCTAAAAGATTTGGGTGATGCCTTTCTAGTATCGATCCAACATAACAAAAACGATTACGCTGGCGAGTTTCTTATTGGAAACCTTTTCTATAACAAGGTTAAATATTACATTTCCTTAAGACCAACCGATCAGTTTACAGACAGATTTTTCATCCACTACAACAAAGGCAAATGTACTCGTCAAGTCATTGGAAAAAATAAGATACGTGAAGTACCACAGACTATTGCTTCTCATTTAAAATTACAAAATCCAAAAAAGTACACAGGTTACTGCTTTAGAAGAACAGCAGCAACGCTTCTTTCTGAATCCGGTGCAAACATGCAAATGATTAAACAACTAGGAAGGTGGCGTTCGGATGCTATAGCACAAGGCTATATAGAAAATTCACTGCATAATAGACAAATGATTTTCAATGGTATTATCCGTACAGCTACGACAAACACTCATCCAAAACCATCGACAAGTACTACACCCAATGAAGCTGACTCCCACTACCATTCAAATTGGTCACATTCCAACCAGGAATTCACTACGAACCAGTTCCATCCAATTCCAAGTAAGCATAAAAAATATTAATATACTTAATAAGTTTGCTCGATGCCACCTGTACTACCTTTCATTCCTAAAAACATTATTTCAGACCAACAACTCAATTTTACCACAGCCAGCAATAAGAAAATACTTACACCGGAAAACAATGAAAATCAACCCTCGACAAACCACCACAGCAAAAAATTTCTTTTAAAAACACCAGTGAAACTACGATTCGAACATAAAGTAACTACTCAACCAACTCCATGTAAAAAAAAATTCTTGAAAATTTAAATCCTCAAATTCAAGATGAAATGTCTCATTCGAAACCATTGACAAATACTACACCCGACAAAGATGAATCTGATTACAATTTAAATTGGTCAGATTTCGAAGAAGAAATCACTACGAACAATTTCAATTCAACTTCAGGTAAGCATAAAAAATACTAATGTATAGAGTCGATGCCACCTGTACTACTTTTCATTCGTAACAAACTTTATTTCAGATCAAAAACCTACTACGACAACAAGCAATATGACAACTCTTCAACCGCAAACCAACTCCAATGAATCAAAAAGAATTCTTCAAAATTTAAATCCTCAAATTCAAGATGAAAATCAAAACCAAAATGAAAATAAATCACTGAATGAAGATAAAAATCAAAATCAAGATCAAAATAACTCATTGAATGATCAAATAAATTCAACTTTAAACAAATATATTAAATTTAAAAATTGTACTATCAACGGCAATATCATTGTGAATATTAACAATTACAAATCTGATAAAGAAAATCATTTGTAAAGAAAAAAAATCAAACAAAAATTTATTTTATATTGAGATTAATATATTGAAAGTTAAAATTGTTAAAACCAAAGTTTATTAATTTAAATGTAAATCTTGTATTAATTATTGTATTAATACTTGATGTTAATATATTAAAAAAGTTTAAATTATTAAAATCAAACTTTATTGTACTTATTTCATCACCTTATTTCTTTCTTTTTTTAATGAATGTGTTTCTGATGCCCGCCCCGACCAGCAAAACCTCGGCTTCGCCTCGGTCTTGCAAATGTCGGGCGGGCATCAGACCATCTGTGCAACAGCGAAAGTAGCAGACGCCCAAAATACCAGCTCTCCACGCCGGGCCGAAAGAAAAAACAGTCGGTAATATCGACCGAGCTACCCAAAGTGGCCGACAGAGGCAGTACTATCGAGCGGGCCGAAAGAAAAACTAGCACTCAAACACAGCTAGCAGACGACAACGCAATTTTATCAATTATTTAACAATTACAGAACGTACTTTCGGCCGGGGAGTAAGAAAAATAGTATACAATACTTGGACCGGAAATTGGATGCCCTGACCGTGCGTCATGACGCCCTCGGCTTCGCCTCGGGCGTCATACCACGCACGGCCCGGAAATCCAATTTCCGGCCCACGTATCGTAATATACTATTAAGCCAACTCTCAAATTATCTCATCTAAGATAGATTCAAAGGCTCAACAGACTATTCGCACATAAAGCAACTGAACATAATTTAAAGCAAGTCATCTGTCTCAGAAAACCAAAGTATTATGATTTTCTACTTTGCGCTTGCCAGGTATTCATTGTGATACCTAGCAACCGTTTTAGCATGGGGGTGTCATGACTGTTTTCCGGTTATATAAAAAAATTTTTTTTTTCTCACCCTTAGTACTCATCTGACTTTTAATGTATAAGGATTTAATTGAATACAAAAAAGCATTTAAATTATAAATGCCCCCTCCCATCAATATATGCAACCCTACACATTATGCTGTGGTTCCACCCTTTAAACAACCTTGAATAATTTCATAATAAGAAAAAGCACGAATCAACATTTAATATTAGACCCAAAATAATTATTATCTTTAGTTTTCTAATAGAATGAATAATAATTCAAATTTAATTGAAAATATTCTTATAATGTAAAATTTAATTAATTATAGTATCTGGATAATAAAATAGAATTTGTGTACTTATACACTTATACTATTATTTTAGATATATAATTTCAAAATAGAATTTTAATATCTTAAAATATAAACGGTATGCGATACAAATATTTTAAATAAATCTTTTTAACAATAAAGGTTAGTTTTACAGTATAATTTTTTCATCGTATTTTTATAAACACTAAAATATTTTTGTTTCAGGTCTTCCTTTAAATTAATTTTTTTTTTTTAATTTATAGACCTTTATTGCTTAAACTCTTTTCGTTTCACAATTTTACATCTCTTTTACTAAACTATAACTTAATAAAATAAATCAGATCTTATTATTTTGTCTTATCGACAATAAAATAATTGTAAAATAATTGTAATCATTCAATATTAAAAAATTCTTTTTCACGCGCACTTAATGTACCTCATACCGCACATCTGGAAACTCTTATCTCACCCGAGGACGCTGCGTAGCATACGTCCTTTAAACTCACAGGTCACTTCCGGAAAATCGTTATTATTATTACTGGATAATTTGCCGCTAATTATCCGTAAATTATCTGTAAAAACCAAAAATTTGCCGAACCCCATTAGAAAAAAAATACAGGGTGCACTGCCAGCTTAATATTAAGCTAGCAAGGCATTATCAAAAATCAATGAATAAAAAAATGGTTCTGAGGGAATTTGCCGCTAATTATCCGCAGTTGATATCTAAACGTCCGAAATTAGCCGCACTTTATTTATAAAAAATACCCGGACGCACTGCCAGCTTAATATTAAGATAGCAGTATACTATCATAAAATCAATGAAAAAAAAAATGGTTCGGAGAGAATTTTCCGCTAATTATCCGTAGTTGATCTGTAAATGTCGGAAATTGGCTGCACATTATTTATAAAAAATATCCGGACACACTGCAAGCAAGATATCAAGGTAGCACGACAATATTGTAAAATCAATGAATAAAACAAAATTGATTCGAGAGGAATTTGCAGCTAATGACCCTGCAAGAATATTCAGCATAAGAAATAGCCGATGGTCATAATTCTGACTAGACAATTAATCATAATTAATACGGGGGAATTCGTCATAATTATGGTGAACGAGATGCTGAACGATCGACAACGTATACAAAGGTCACGTGACCTCCGTCGCGCTCGTCGCTCAGGCTGTTTATATCGAGCGCTTCGGCAATTCTAACCTTAATTTCGAACCTTCTGGGTTGTGTTTTTCTCCCAGTGTTCTCTCACACTTATATATATATATATATATATAGACACACACACACACACACACACACACACACACACACACACACACACACACACACACACACATACACACACACACACACACACACACACACCCCTCCACCCACCCACCCACACACACACACACACACACACACACATAGTCTCCGCTCTGGTAGTTCATTATATTACAGCTATTCGTATCACAGTCACAGAGGTGTTATAGATAGAGTATAATAAGGAAAGTCAGGCCTCCGGCCATCGCAGAGATAGAGAGAGAAGATCGCGGGACGTAGCTCTCTCTTATACTCGCGCGTGCGCAGTACGCGCAGAAAGTGAGCATCAGCTTGCGTGACAAGAGAGATAGCTATACGTCCCGCGACCTTCTCTCTCTTTCTAACGTTCGGACATTTTCATTTACGGGCAGCCCTATATCTCCCCTGCTCCTTCAGCATAATTATGGTCATAATTATTTACTATAGTCCCTCTAATCTCGTTATCCCTTCAGCATAATTATGGTCATAATTATGTCGCCAGGTAACAGGATTTATGAGCATAATATGCGGCATAAAATGGTCATCCGTCATAAAATACGGCATATTATGGCCATATTATGCTTAACAGTTCTACCAGGATATCCGCAGTTTATTTGTAAAGGTCCGAAATTAGCCGCACTTTATTTATACAAAATACAGGGTGCACTGCCAGTTTAATATTAAAATAGCAGGACACTATCAAAAATCAATGAATAAAAAAAAATGGTTCGCAGGGAATTTACCGTTAATTATCTGCAGTTGATCTATAAAGGCCCGAAATTAGCAGCACCAGTAAGCATTGAATGGCACATCTTGAAAAATACGATTTTATTGTATAAAAATTAAATATCTCGGCAATAAATGAAGCCAATTAAACGAGACTAAATGAAAATTGTTTGTTATTAAGAATAACGTGTTTTGGTTTTTCTTTGGTATTCGTAGATGCAATAGTTTTATTGGCAGAGCGATATAATCAATTAAATTGTTAATAACAACTGATTGCCTGCTTATGCAAAAAGTGGCTGGGCATCCGCATTCAGAGCGCAGCCTGTGTATTACACAGGTCCACAAATTTTGTTTTCGATTGCCATGAGCAAACGCATGTGCTCTATACATATTTTTGGTTACTGAACTCGAATCCGTTTAGTATTTCTACCCACCACGTCCACATTTTTAGTAAATTTCGAAAATGTGCTCAATTTTAACCAAATTATTGACCATAACTCAAAAATCCTAAAAGCCACCCTTTCTGTTATATTTTGTTGAAATCGAACAGATTTTTGCTTACTAAACATCTGGACGTGATGGATAGAAATATTGAACGGATTCGAGTTCAGTAGCAAAATACCTATAAAGCAGGTGCATTTGCTCACGTCTATCGAAAATAAAAATTAGTGGACCCGTGTAATACACGGGATGTGTTCTGGATTGCTCCCAGTAAGGCGGATGCATCCACATATAGGTACGTTCGACTGAATAATTATGTATACGCTATATACACTCTAAACACAAAAGAGTAATAATTGGATAAGTTAAATGCAAAACGTAAATTTTCTACTTAATTAAAGAGCAAAATGTTGATTTTTTCCGTTAAAGATATTAAAATATACACTTTATACTTTATAAAGAGTAAAACCTATGTTTTCTACTATATAAAAAAAGAGTAAACTCTACGTTTTGCTTCCTCCTGGAGGAAGCTTTGTAATAGTAAAATTTTAAGTTTCGTTAAATCGCTTTAGAAACACGAGTATAGGTGATAGAAGTTCGAATCACATGATTTTAGAAAATGTCTGTGTCTTGTGTGCGTGTGCGTGCGTGTGTGCCTGCGTGTGTGTGTGTATGTACGTACGTACGTACGTACGTACACCGTTTTATCTCAGGATCTATTCGATAGATTTTAACCTGTCCTCTTAAATCCTCTTTTTGATTCGCCGATGCGTTTTTGTTTAATTTCGAATTTTCGATTCCCGCAATATTTATTTTTGCGTTTTTTAATGATACCATTGAGGTATATGAATCGGACAGATAGCGTTCGAAAGAGCATAAAAAGGCTATATGTTAAAAAAAAAATTACATTAGCTACTGCGGTTCCTTCGTTATTAACCTTTTAGCTGCGGGGGTGGTCGATATATGGACCACTCTAGAGACAAAGAATATTTGAAGTTTTTAGATCAAGTTTGATGTTCTGAATACATAACAAATAGTTTTAAAATTTCTCAAAACATTCTTGACCTTAAAAATTTTCAAGGTCAAGGGTGTCTCCGAGAATTTTGTTACTATTTTTTTTCATATTCAACGCGTGAAATTACATAGAAATACCCTCTCAAATCTTCATAACAAAAGAAACAAATTTGTTTACATTGTACTTTATGCTGCCTGCGGGGCTGGTCGATATATGGACCAGCAGTCAGGTCAGCGACTCTATCTGAGATATCCAGTGATATTATGTATACATTTTACATATTCTGAGAGGTCAATTTGTACTGAAATTTCCCCGCAGCCTAAAGGTTAACAAAAACGTGTTTCTTTTTAAAGCTTAAACTCTAAAAATAAACGGTCAATTTTTTGAAAAAAAAAATCATGATAATGCAGAATATAAATAGCTATAATCTGTAAAAATTTGAATGTATTCTGTCGACTAGTTTTTGAGAAAAAAATTGAAAAATGAAAAAATGCGTTGTATGAAGCACGATTACGGAGTAAAATTGACTTCATCGCTTTGAAATTCCATGTAGAGATAGATTTTGCACAGCTCTCGGCTGAGTACTTTGAAATAAATGATTGGTCAATAATTTTCAGAGATATTTGTTAAAATTTTTTTAACAAATATCTCTGATTGAAACCTTCTCTTCAAGTCGTAATTTCTCCAGAACAGTTTGATGAATCAGCTCCAACTTTATAGACAATATTGTATGTGATATAGATAATATATGCGAATTTTCATCAAGATCGTTGGATTACTTTTTGAGATATTTGATATTTAAAATTTTCGTATTTTGCAAAGTCATTATCTTCGTTGCATAATAACAAGAGCAAAAAAATTGGTTTAATCATGTTAAAATATTGTGGAGATGCAGAGTTTATATGTTTATCGTATAACTCCTTTAGGTAAAAGAATTGTCTCGTAATTTTTAGAGAGCTTTAAAGTTAAAATTTTTTTACGTATTTGTCAATATCGTAATTTCTTAACTACGATTTAATTTATGAGATTGAAATTTATAGACTATTTTGTATGTGATATAGGCAATACCTATGTAAAAGTTCATCCAGATTATATGGTTAGTTTTTGAGATATTTGATATTTAAAATTTTGGTATTTCTGGAAATGACTTTCTATGTCGCACAATAACCAGAGTAAAATTTAATTACTTTAAAATTTGATGGAGATGTAGATTTCATGGAGGTTTCGAGTTTGCATATTATTTATTAGATGAATTGTTAGGGTAAAAGAATTAGTTTATAAATTTCAGAGGATATTTGAGGTTAAAGTTGTTAAAACTGTTTTATCCCTCTTTGCAAATCACAATTTTTCGGGAAAGGTTTTATGTATATGTTACTAGAAAATGGAAATGCCGCGCGATACGCACACATGTTGTTTACTTGCTTCTGTATTTTATTAAGGTTAATTTACAGCGAGTTCTGCAGAAACATGAAATTAGTCAGATACGCTGGCCAATTATTTTGAGTTTGAACTAATTTTTCGAATAATCGCGACTTAAAGTGAATATAGTAAGAATTACCCTCAATTTTGAGATAAAATATTTTAAAGTTATAGAATTTATATACTGTAACAGGATGGCTAGTGGGGGAAGATCCCAAAAAGCCACAGGCCAGCGATGCTCTAGAACACGGTGCCGCGGGTGTCAGACTAAAATGACTTGCACGGGGATCTGCTCCTGAAATCCCGAAAACAACGCGAAGATCGCACGCGAACTTCGCTTTCCAACTAATTGGATCGCTGACAAGGAAAGTACCTCAAATGTAAGTCGCCGATTTGGACGATATTGCAATATGTTGTAGTAAATTAAAAAATAAGAGACACGTATTTTTTTTACGTGCGGATAGACACTTTAAGGGGGTGAAATCTACCCCTAAAGTTCACCCTCAAAAACAGTTTTTTTCAAATATTTCAAAAACGAATAAAGCTAGCTTAATGAAACCGACGCCAAAAGTTGTAGAATAAAAAAGCCATCAAAATAGCATTACTTTCAATTTTAAGGGTAGCAACCCCTATTTTTTTTTTCAAGAAAACTGAGCTTTTTTCATCAATTTTCAGCTATAAAAATTACAATAAATTATACATCGCCTCAAAACTGATTCCATTTAAAAGAAAATTAAAAAATAAAGTTGACCTGTCCGGTGGTTTTGGCCAAAATTATTTTTTAGGGCGTAACTACCCCTTATTTAGATTTTGTTCATTATTTCAGAAATAAATAAAGATGCCTTAATAAAACCAACGCTAAAAATTTTAAAATAGGAAAGGCTTCAAAACAGCATTACTTTCAATTTTAAGGGTAGCAACCCCTATTTTTTTTTTCAAGAAAACTAAGCTTTTTTCATCAATTTTCAGCTATAAAAATAACAATAAATTATATATCGCCTCAAAACTGATTCTATTTAAAAGAAAATTAAAAAATAAAGTTGACCTGTCTCGTGGTTTTGGCCAAAATTATTTTTTAGGGGTAACTACCCCTTATTTATTTTTTGTTCATTATTTCAGAAATAAATAAAGATACCTTAATAAAACCAACGCTAAAAATTTTAAATAAGAAAGGCTTCAAAACAGCATTATTTTCAATTTTAAGGGTAGCAACCCCTATTTTTTTTTTTCAAGAAAACTAAGCTTTTTTCATCAATTTTCAGCTAGAAAAATTATAATAAATTATATATCGCCTTAAAACTGATTCCATTTAAAAGAAAATTAAAAAAATAAAGTTGACCTGCCCCGTGGTTTTAACCAAAATTATTTTTTAGGGGGTAACTACCTTAATAAAACTAACGCTAAAAATCTTAAAATTAAAAAGGCCACAAATCTGTATCACTTTCAATTTTAAGGGTAGGAACCCCTATTTTTCTCTTTTTAAGGAAATTAAGAGACTTTATTGACTTCAATGGCGAAACTTATCGATTTTTATCGACTCCTACTAACTTTTTCTAGCAGGGAGGGTAAATGTGTTTATTATTTTTTTCTGAAAAGATTGCGTAAATAATCAAAATTTAGTGAGATTAATTTTTTTTCAAAAAAATAATAAAAATTAAAGTTACGTGTTGCAGAAAAATACAAAATGAAATGATAACTAATGTAAATATGGTTTTTGTTTTAACAACACAAGTTTTATTATTACTATTACTACAAAAAATTTAAAGTATTCACAAAAAAGTAATTGTTTGTCGAATAGCTCGAGGCATTATGGATTGTAAGTTGTACAATAATGATATTCTTCAAAAAAGTGTTTTAAGCATAAAGATTTTTTACACCACGAACATCTAACAATTGCAACATTATTACAACCATTGATCTCACAATGCGTTGCACAGGAATCTCCGAAACTGAAACTTACGGGGTCATCGAAATCTCCTAGTCGATTCACAAGATACCCTCTTTCATACCACGAATATTTAAATAGATTTTCATATTGTGGAGATGAAAATTGGTTATGAACCAAAGACTGTAATTTAATTATATTATTTCTCAAATGTAAATTTAAGTCTTCGTCTATGAGCAAAACATGGTCTGAAAAATGTTTAACATAGTTCTTCCATGTGCGGAATCCATATACATCTAACGGCTGTATGTTTTCAGTCGTTCCTGTAGGTATCATTTTGAGATGTAGTGTTTTATCGTGTGGCGTAACTTCCTGTACAATCGTTGGACAATGATCACTCCACGAATCAATTAGCAGCATGCTTCTAGGTCCAACTTGAGGAAAATATACCTCTTTTAACCACGCCTTAAAGAGTTCTACAAATTTTGCTTTTATTTAAATGTGTCTTCCGAAATAATTAACGTTTTATTTTTAGAAATTAATAGAACGTGATTTTACCTGAATTAAGTTTTCCAGATGTCGAGGATGTAACATATACGTTTGTAGGCACAAATAAATTTTGTGAGATAATTGGTCCAAATTCTCCGCTTCGTTCCTTTAATACTAAAAATAATGGTGATAGTAACTTTCCTGTGGCTGAAATTGTCGGCTGTACAGTATAGCTATGAGTTGTTGATGTGACCGACTGTACAAGGCACTGTAATTTCTTTTCTCCTTCAAAAGCAAGAGATCGACCAGAATGCATTTCCAACTGAAAACCAGACTGGTCTGAATTATATGTATTGTCAGCGCCTATTTGATTAATCAATTGTTTGACTTCTGTTACGAATTCTACTTCTTTTTTATGCAAATCATTTCTATTTTCTATACTTTCTTTTGTGATAAATTTATTAATTTTTCGAGAAACAATTCTATGGGTGTTTTTAAATTTTGAAAGCCAATGTTTTGAAGCTGTAAATCTTACGTCCTCATTTCCGATTAATTTTCGTGCTTGTAGAGCCCATCTTCTTAAATCGTTGTCATGAATTATTAATCCAGCTTCAGTAGCAGCTTTAAAATTTTCTAGTGTGAAATCGCAAATTCTTGCAATTTTTTCTCGGTAAGTTCCACCTTGATTGATTTGGTGAGCCCAGCGATGTAACTGTGTTTCAGAACTGACTTTCTTGAATCTATTTTGAACTGTTTTAAGCGATAAATTCTTTTTTGTTTTTCCACTTCTCCAATATTCTACAGCCCTTTTTTGTATTCAAAACTCAATGGTTCTTCATGTCCCGTACATTGATCCGTAGGTAATTCAGGATAGTAAGGAAGTGTATGTAAATCAACATCTTCCACAATACGTGCATCTGTTTCTTTATATTCTTCTTGAAAATCCAACGATTTTTCCATTATAACATCTATGCTATTAGACGATTCCATTAAATCTAACAGTATCATTTGGAAATGGCCTTTTATTTCTATTTCTTTAATATTATAAGGGATATCTTCAATATCAAGTGTTTGGAAATAGGCAAGCAGCAAATTAATAACATTCAGAGGATTAATTTTCATTTTGAGTGCTAAAATAATCAAGTATTTATAAGAATAATTGCATACAGAAATAGTATATTTACAACACACATATTACCGATATATAGAATGCTGAACATACATATACCGATATATAGAATGCTGAAAATAAAAACATTTTTTTAATTTGTATGCGTCACCCCTCTAAACGTTACATTACTATGTTGCGAGAACATAGCTATTTCTCAATGAGGAAGCTTTGTACGTTGTACAAACCGGGAAATATTTGTTTAAATATTAAAAAAATACCATATTTTCACAAGATAATAATGTTGCATTTAAAAAGGCGACACATACAAATAAAACAAATATTTATACTTTGGGCCATCCTGTTAAGAATCTATTAAGAATATCGTATCTGTATATTTCTTTACTAAAGCGCTTGATTAAAATGAAAAGAAGGTAATCTCGAGTTTTTTTTTAAATTTGTAAACAGTAATCGATAAGATGTATTGCACAATGCCTGTTAATTTAGATTTATTAAAATTAAGATTTAGTTATTTAAAATTATTATTTGTATGTAAAATTTATTATTTGTAAAACATCTAATAGTAAAGGAACCGTATACAATTTTGGCTAAAAATTGAATCAGGAGTCTATAATTTTGTTAATAACAGAAAGTAAACAATACAGTATACACAATAAAGTATATTTTGATACATTTTTTAATTTCCGTAAAAATATTAAAAATACTTTATGCGCTCATAAATCAGGATTTTTTAAATCTTTAAAATTAAAGAAAAATCAATTTAAACTATTTGTGCTCTATAACGTCAAAAGTATCTCCAAAAAATGTAACAATGTACGAAATTGCATACTTTCTAATATGTTGATTAAAAATAACGCAAAATATAATTTTGAAAAGCTGTTATAATTTTATTAAAGCCTATAGACAGATACGAAATTCTTACAATTAATGCATTAGATCTGATATATAAATAGACATTTACCTGTGGTTTTGTAGTACTGCTGACATTAAAAAAAATGAATTGATGCAATATTACAGCCACAATATTGTAGAAATAACCACTTTCACAAAACAACACTGCACGACTGGAACTCTACCGATTTATAAATACAATGTTTGCCAGCAATATATGAAACTACGAGTTAACTCACCAATCTATAAATATCCGCCTCATAATAACATAAAAATAACATATTATTTTCTCATTCACAATCAGCGATTACTCTTATTTACTGCATAAAAATCACTCACATCCACGTACACACACGAACACACACATTAATTTTTTTTAATGCTTTATTTATCACGTATCAAAACGGTACGATTGCCTTTGACGAAGTATTTATAATAATACATAAAATATAATAAAGGGACCTTCCTTGTGAGTGAAAAGCGCGCGCTCGAAGAGCAAAGCGTGCGGCCGCTAGACTCAGATATGAAAACGACCGGCGGAGTCGTTTTCCCGCGGAGGCGGCGGTATCCGGGAGAAGGACGGGTTGTAATGAACAACGCGACGAGTAACAAGATATCACAGTATATTAAAACACAAATATGTACATGCACCACGCTAGTGCTGTTAGAAACAAATTAGTTCGCGTGCGTCGGTTGACGTTCAAACGCGCGAAAGATGCGGCGCGCGGCGAAGCTGCTACTAAATACGCGCGCGCTTGTTAAGTACGGCGGGCTGACACGCACCCGCACGTACACGGCACAGAAAGCTTGCACGGGACGATTTCCGTACACGCTTTTTACAGTAATTACGCGAGAAGGAAGAGTAGAAAACTTACTTTGTGAAGGAGCAGCCCGTACACTCGGCTCTCTCTCTCGCTCTCTGTCTCTGTCTCTCGCACAGTAGTCGCACTCTCTCTCGCACTCGCTGATTCGGATCGGCAGGCGGGATGGCTGCCGGCTCCTTGCTCGCTGTCTGTCTCACTCGTGCTACGCACGCGGTGCGGTCTCGCTCTCTCTTTCTCTCTCACTCTTGTGGACACGCGTCGGCGCCTCCACTTTGACCACACGCGGTATCACTGTCATCAGCGCGGACGATAAAAAACCCGGAGAGAGCGGACAGAACGAAGTGGCTCGCACGGTAGCACACATCAAGATGGATGCCCGACTCGCAGAAAGTAATGAGCAGCTTCGCGACGGATGACGGGCATATTACGCGTCCTCAGACGGATTTGATACGCGCGGAGCGTAAGCGCGCTGGCGCGCGGGCCTCGTTTCGACTGCACGGGAGTTGCGCGCGCGCACTCACTGCCTTCGCGCGGCAGATTCACTCATTTTTTGCCTTTACAAAGTTATGTAAATGTCTTTATTAGCTGCCACTGATATTGGTGTTTACATAATATTTTATTTGCTTTTTTTGATTCCTCCCTCCTAGAGGAAGCTTTTTGATAGTAAATTTTTTCTGCTAGAAAGAAACGTCCATAAAAATTATGTTATGGTCTTAGGAGCACAATTGCTTCCTCCTAGAGGAAGCTTTGTGATAGTAATTTTTTGAGCTGTTGTAAAAATATGTTATAATTGTTTTCCGAGGTATTAGAAATCAAAATACATCGTTTTTTAAAAATGTCTGTATGGATCAGTGTGCGTGCGAACGTGCGTGTGTGTGTGTGTATAGGCCTGGATCTCAGCTTCTATTCGGTCGAATTTAACGGGACAAGTATCATATTTTTTTTTGTGAGTGCGGGTCAAACATCCGTTTTTTGATTGGGCAGATGCTTTTTTGTTTTATTTCGAATTTTCGATTTTCCCAAAATTTATTCTTGCGCTCTTTAACGATAGGATCGAGATATTTTAATCGGATGGGTAGCATTCGAAAAAGAATTAAAATACCTATATTTTCTAAACAAAAAAAAATTTCTAGCTATCACGGTTCCTTTGTTATTAACAAAAACGTGTTTTTTGTACAAGCTTATAACTCCCAAACTAAACGGTCAATTTGTTTGAGAAAAATCATAATAATGCAGAATATAAATCCCTATAATCTGTAAAAATTTGAATTCATTCTGTTGGTTAGTTTTTGAGGAAAAAATTGAAAAATGAAAAAAATGAGTTTTGTATAAAGCACGATTACGGGAGTAAAATTGACTTTATCGCTTTGAAATTCCTTGTATACAAGGAATCTACCTCTATAAAGTTAGATTTTGGATAGTTCTCGGCTGAGTTCTTTGAACTAAATAATTGGTCAATAAATTTCAGAGATATGTGTTAAAATTTTTTAACCTTCTTTTCAAATCGTAATTTCTCTAGAACGGTTTGATAAATCAGCTCCAACTTTATAGACAGTTTTGTGTGTGATATAGATAATATATGTGCGAATTTTCATCAAGATCGTTGGATTACTTTTTGAGATATTTGATATTTAAATTTCTCGAGATCGGCTATGTATCTGAATCGAATGGGTAGCATTCCAAAGAGAATTAAAATACCTATATTTTCTAAAAAAAAAAAATTCTAGCTATCACGGTTCTTTTGTTATTAACAAAAACGTAAAACTTGAAAAATGAAATAAATAAGTTTTGTACGTCCAACGATTACGGGAGTTAAGTTGTCTGAATCGCTCCAAAATTCCTTGTAGAGGTAGATTATGGATAGCTCTCGGCCGAGTTCTTTGGGCAAAATGATTGGTCGATAAATTTCAGAAATATTTGAGGTTAAAATTTTGTTAACCTTTCTTTCAAATGGTAATTTCTCGAGATCGGCTATGTATCTGAATCGGATGGGTAGCATTTGAAAGAGAATTAAAATACCTATATTTTCTAAAAAAATTATAGTTATCACGGTTCTTTTGTTATTAATAAAAACGTAAAAATTGTAAAATGAAATAAATGAGTTTTGTACGTCCAGCGATTACGGGAGTTAAATTGTTTGAATCGCTTCAAAATTCCTTGTAGAGGTAGATTATGGATTGCTCTCGGCCAAGTTCTTTGGGCAAATTGATTGGTCCATAAATTTCAGAGATGTTTGAGGTTAAAATTTTTTTAGCCTTTTTTTCAAATCATAATTTCTCAAGAACGGTTCTATGTATCTCAATCGGATGGTAGCATTTGATAGAGAATTTTAATACCTATTTTTACAAAAAATTTTCTAGCTATCACGGTTCTTTTGTTATTAATAAAAACGTAAAAATGGAAAAATGAAAAAAAAGGAGTTTGGTATGTCCAACGATTACGGGAGTGAAATTATCTTAATTGCTTCAAAATTCTTTGTAGAGGTAGATTATGGATAGCTCTTGGCCGAGTTCTTTGGGAAAAATGATGGGTCCATAAATTTCAGAGATTTTTGAAATCATGATTTCGGAAGAACGGCTGTATGTATCAACTCCAAATTTATAGACTATTTTGTATGCGATATATCGACAGCTGAGCAGAATAAGGTCGTATCTCAGCGAGCGGACGAAGAACGTTGTATCTCTTACGAGTTCTTAAGGTAAAAGAATTCGTTTATGTATTTCAGAGATGTTTGAGGTTAAAACTGTTTTAGACCTCTTTTCAAATCATAATTTTTCGGGAACGGCTTTATAGTTAAACATGAAATTTATAGACAATTTTGTGGGTGGTATAGGCAATATAGAGTAAGGGACCGTATTATTGTGCTCTTAAAGCAGACGACAGTCCGTAATAGTGACACTTTTTAACTAACGATTATTAACAAATAATACATCTAAACGAGCAATTTATGGGATAAGTCGTCTTTTTATTGTTTCTTGTAATAGCCATTTATTATTTTTAAGGTTAGAGCCTCCTTCTTACATCGAAAATTCCAAAAAGAGCACACAAATACGGGCAGGCACACTACTAGGGACAACTAACATATAAAAAAGTTCCAAGATAAAATATGGAGAGAATAAGAATCTCGGTTCTCCGTATTCTATCGAACTCGTTTGGCTCTCATTCCCACGAATTCGTGCATCTCGAGCGTTTGGTGACATCGCTTGAACGATCTATTCGCGATATGCGCGGGGGGCTGCGCAAATTTGGCGGTTGCAAAGTCGCGCTCGATTCATTTTTGAATCAGATTCTCTCGGGCCGTCGAACCGCGCGGACGCAAACGTAGATCGTCTATTCCGGAGAAAACGGTCACCGTGCGATACACCGGTACAGCGCAGCGCCCGTCCACGTACCGTCCACGGAGAGCAGTGCACGTGAACAATCCGAGCCACTCCTGGGGTCCGAAGCGTCTGTAGGTGAAGGCTGGACGTTAGGACTCTCCCGGTAAGCCTCTCTGTACTTCCCGCGCAGCGATCCATTTCTGTATTTTCGGCTCGCGGCGGCGAGCGGCCGGTGGTGCGTTCACCGGCCCGGCGAAAATAAATACATTGATCCGCCCGCGTCGAGCGGCGGATCCCGTCTTGTCAGCGCGCAACGCGACGCGTATTCATGTATAAGGATTGTTGGAATAGATCTTGTTATTGCCTTTTATGTAACAGAGACTATTCTTCTTTCTCTGACCTAACCTAACCTTCTCCCGGATACCGCCGCCTCTGCGGGAAAACTACTCCGCCGCACAGAGGGAAAAAATGGACAAAATTCTTGTGACAGCTCAGTTTTTGACGAATCTTGATAATTTTTATTTTTAAATACTCTTAATCTTCTAGAGAATAACGTGTCACTGCGAAAATTACGATAATATTGCCCAAAAATAAATAGCGGCGATAATATATTTTTAACGGAAAAATTCTAACTCTATCATCTATTTTATGTACTTTAGATACGTAAAGTTTGTGGTTTCTGGGTTCATAGGTTTAGGGTTTATGGGTTTAGGGTTTATGGGTTTATGGGTTTAGGGTTTATGGGTTTAGGGTTTATGGGTTTATGGGTTTATGGGTTTAGGGTTTATGGGTTTAGGGTTTATGGGTTCAGGGTTTATGGGTTCAGGGTTTATGGGTTTATGGGTTTAGGGTTTATGGGTTTATGGGTTTAGGGTTTATGGGTTTAGGGTTTATGGGTTTAGGGTTTATGGGTTTAGGGTTTATGGGTTTAGGGTTTATGGTTTATGGGTTTATGGGTTTATGGGTTTAGGGTTTCGGGTTTATGGGTTTTGTGGGCTTGGCATTGTTGGGTTTAAGATTTATGTATTTATGTTTATCATTTATCAAGTAATTTATGTCTTTAGTCTACATTGCCTGTATAAATATCGTTATAAGATCCGTACCTAACCTCAAAATTTTTATGAATACAAAAACATGATTTTCGCAGTGAGAGGTTGTTCTGTAGTATCCTCTGAATACGTATACCAATTTTGGTGAAGTTTCGTTGAGAATTGAGTTGTCACAAGAATTTTGTCCATTTTTTCCCACTGTGCGCCGGTCGTTTTCATATCTGAGTCTAGTGGCCGCGCGCTTTACTCTTCGAGCGCGGGCTTTTCAGTCAGCGATACAATTAGTTGGAAAGCGAAGTTCGCGTGCGACCTTCGCGTTATTTTCGGGATTCCAGGAGCAGATCCCCGGGCAAGTCATTTTAGTCTGACACCCGCGGCACCGTGTTCTAGGACATCGCCGGCCTGTGGCGTTTTGGGGTCTTCCCCCAAGAGCCATCCCGTTACAACCCCCTATATGTGAAATTTTACAAAGAAAATATAATTTAAAGTAAAGGTTATTTAGGAATTTTAAAAGGTTTTGACGATAATATTAAACACAATTATTTTATTTATTTTCACTCATAATTACCACTCATAAAAACATATTATTTGATTCATATTTTATACATAATTTAAAAATTGATACTTTTTAATCTTCATAAATGAATTTAATTATAATTATGTCACAAATTGTTGCAAAAATTATAAGTTTTGTTATTAAAAATGAATTAAAGGAGTCAGCATATTAAGTTTGAGAAAGCCACGGGTCAATGAATTGGCAGCGGCTTTTCTTATTAAGATGGTGTAAGAAATGAAAAAACCGCTGCCAATTCATTGGCCCGTGGGTTCCTCAAACTTAATTTGCTTATTCCCTTAATGAATTTTTAATAACAAAATTTATAATTTTTGCAACAATATATGACATAATTATAATTAAATTCATTGATGACGATTAAAAATTATTAATTTTTAAATTATGTATAAAATATGAATAAAATAATAGGTATGATTTTTTTTAACTATGTGTGAAAAATAAATACAATAATTGATTGTAATATTATCGTCAAAACCTTTTAAAATTTCTAAATAACCTTTACTTCAAATTTTTACAGATTACTATTTATATTCTGCATTATCATGATAAAAAAAAAAAAAAAAAAACACGATTTTGTTTTGAAAGAACCGTGATAGCTAGAGAATTTTTTTTTTTTTTAGGAAATATAGATATGTTAATGCTCTTTCGAATGCTATCCATTCGATTCAAATATCTTGATCTTATCATTAAAAAAGCAAAAATCAATTTTGAGAAAATCGAAAATTCGAAATAAAACAAAAACGCATCGGCAAATCAAAAAACGAATTTTTGTCCCGATATCACACAGAAAAGCAAAAAAAAAAACGAGACCTGTCCGGTCAAAATCGATTGAGTAGAAGCTGAGATCCAGGCGTATACGCACACACACACACGTACGCACGCATGCACGCACGCGCACACAGACACACGCACGCACGCACGCACGCACGCACGCACACACACACGCACACACATACACACACACACACACATCCATAGACATCCATAGACATTTTTCAAAAATCATGTATTTTGAGTCCTAACACCTCGAAAAACAATTATAACATGTTTTTACAATAACTCAAAAAATTACTATGACAAAGCTTCCTCTAGGAGGAAGCAAAATCACCAATCAACGATATTTCATTGAAAAGAAAAGGAGAGGATGACGAAAATTATAACGGACCATTAAAAAAGTCAAAATTAGAAGTATAATTTCAATTTTTATAATATGTACACAATTTTATTGAATAATAATATATTTATAATGTAAGAAATGGTGTTATTATATATGATTTTGAAAATGTGAGCAAGTTGGTCTCAAGGTAGATAAAAATTTTTTTATTTTATATTTTAAAATATTATTGCTTCCTCCGAGAGGAAGCTTTGTGATAGTAATTTTTTGAGTTGTTGTAAAAACATGTTATAAGTGTTATTGAAGGTGTTAGGAACCAAAATACATGATTTTTGAAAAATGTGTGTGTGTATGTGTGTGCATGCGTGCGTGCGTGCGTGCGTGCGTGCGTGCGTGTGTGTGTGTGTGTGTGTGTGTGTATGTGTGTGTGTGTGTGTGTGTGTGTGTGTAGCTGGATCTCAGCTTCTACTCGATCGATTTTAATCAGACAGGACTCATTTTTTTTTGTGTGATGACGGGTCAAAAATCGGTTTTCGATTGGGCTGATTCGTTTTTGTTTTATTTCGAATTTTCGATTTTCTCAAAATTTATTTTTGATTTTTTTAATGATCGGATTTAAATTTTTGAATCGGATGGGTAGCATTCGAAAGAGCGTAAAAAAACCTATAATTTAAAAAAAAAAATTCTCTAGCTATCACGGTTCTCTTGTTATTGATAAAAATGTGTTTTTTTTTTAAAGCCTGTAACTCACAAACTAACCGGTCCATTTTTTGGAGAAAAATCACGATAATGCACAATATAAATAGCTAAACTGTAAAAATTTGAATCCATTTCTTTGGTTAGTTTTTGAGAAAAAAATTGAAAAATGAAAAAAACGCTTTCTCTATGCCCGACGTTTACGGAAGTAAAATTGACTTAATCGCTTCAAAATTCCTTGTAGAGGTAGATTTTGAATAGGTCTTGGTCGAGTTCTTTGGGCAAAATATTTGGTCTAAAAATTTCAGAGATATTTGAGGTTAAAATTTTTTTAACCTTTTTTTCAAAATGTAATTTCTCGAAAACGACTCTATGTATCTGGATCGGATGGGTAGCATTCAAAAGATAATTAAAATACCTATATTTAAAAAAAAATTTATTCCTAGCTTGTAAAACCTGCTTTTTTAAAAAAAGGTTATCAACAGGATGTTCCTGAATTTATTATGGACATTTCAAACAAATCTCATCTTTTAAATTTTGTTATAAAACACCAAATAATTACAAAAATAAGTTGCTCTATTTGTAAATATGCAAAAACAGAAACTACGGATAACATAATTATCACATTAGCGATACCACAAGTAAATCAATCCCAATCCCTACAAAACATAATTAATTATAATTTAAATAATTGGACAACATTAGATTCTGAATGCAATAAATGTAAAGTGAAAATGCAACAAAAAATTAATGTGAAAATTGAAGGAAAACAAATTTTCATTTTACAATTACTATTATTTACAATGAATGAATCAAACAATATAGTCAAACTGAATAACTGTAAAATAACAAATATTTCTACCACGAATGTAAATATTGATGACAAAATATATAAAGTTTCGAATGCAATATTCCATCATGGTAATAGCATTGATGAAGGACATTATACAAATATGTTACGAAAAAATAATAAATGGATAAAAGTAGATGATTTAAAGGTAAAAGAACAAAGTTGACCCAAATACAGTAAAGATTATGTTATTTTTTGTTATGTAAAAATATGTTATTTTCCTAGACGAGACATGATAATATATTCTTGAATTATTTATTATTTTTTCACTACTAATAAAATAAATGAAAGCCACAGTGGAGATTAGGCCTTTTTGCATAATATTATTTTAAAAAATAATTTCAATAATATAAATTAAGTGTAAAGTTAAGGCGAAATATACATATTATATTATGCAAATGGGGACACCACTAAATACAAGGTTTTATTATTTTTTTAAATGTTTAAATTAATTTGTAAAATGTATATATCTCATATAATATTATTTTATATTATTTTTATTTAATATTATTTATATATTATTTTTATTTAATATTATTTATATATTATTTTTATTTAAATAATTCACTTCAAATAAATCATATTTTCTAACATATAAAACCTTGTTTTCAGAAAATATAAACGCATAAATTAATTTTCGTAATACTATGCGTAAAATAAGCGAATATATTTATGATTTACGGGCATAAAGATGAAATTTACGCTTAGTTGGAGTAAATTAAAAATATTAAAATATTTATTTACGTACTATAAGCGTAAAATTAAATTTTTCATCAGCAACCCATACACATATTCGCGTTTTACTTAGGTCTAATATAACGAAATATAATAGTATAATATAACGAATGTTTAGGTCTAATATAACGAAAAATAATGCTCGCAAAACGAGCGTAAAGCGGACGTAAAGTTCAACTTTACGCTCTTGTAACAAAAACTAATATTAATCTCAAAATACAAAAGCTTTATATTTTCTTTAAAAAAACGCGCCATGATATCTACCGCTAGGTGGTGTGGAAATGATATTAAAACAATAAATAAATGATAATAACGTATATTTTCCATGCGTATGTTTCTAAGCCGAAGGCGATGACGAACGATGAGCGTTGAATTTTTGATTAATAAATGGAAAATAAATGGAAAATTCTCAGACAAATAAATCTTTTTAACTTTGAAAATTTTTGAATCAAAGCTATAACAAAATTTTCTGCTTTTTTTTAATAAAAACACAAGTTTTTTTTAAATAATTTTTTTTATCCAAAGAAATAAAGGTAATCTCTTGAAAATTTAACTAAATAATAATATATTGTAATAAATAATTGTAATAATTGGTTAAAATTTCAAATTGATCAAATATTCTCTGAGATATCAGTATTAAAAAACATTAAAAAAAAATTTTTAATCTCGAATATCTGGTCGTGATGATCATTTTTTCTTTGTGGGCAATGAATTTTTTTTTTTTTTTTAATTTAAAATTGTATAATAATAATTGCTTTTTAATGATAAAAAATAGAAAGAGTCAAAATAGAAAGTCACAAACCATTTAACATAGTCTCACTGTACAAAATAAAGTATTAAATTTTAAATATTGGAATTAAAAATAAATTAAAGGAATCAGTAAATTAAGTTTGAGGAAGCTACGTGCCAATGAATTGGCAGCGGTTTTTTTTTTTAAATAGAGTAAGTGTCAAATAACAAATAATTACAAAAATAAGGAAAAATATCCAATTTTTTAAATATTAATGAATTATTAAATTATTGAAAGAAAAAGTATAATGAATGAACATATTTTATATTTAAAATATATACTATACATATTGGAACGATATATTAAGGGAAGAAGATACCGAGTTTTGGCCAAAAAATAGATTTTTTTTTTATCGTTTTAAACTATTTTTTAGCCCTTTTTATACCCTAAAACCTACTCCTAATGTCATTATTTTCATATAATTATTTAATTTGATTTATTTTAACATTCATCTTTAGAAACACAATTTAGCGTTTTTTGCATTTTTTATAATACTTTTCTCTTTTTGAAAAATCGAGTTCATGTACAATTATACCTCTCTAGGTCGCTAATTTCCCTTTGAAACTACACAATTATTATTCAATTTTGATATTTAAACTTCGTTTGCTCATATAATTTTATAAATAAATCGTCCAGCTGTTATAAGTCCATTTGTATCAAGCCATCTATATCGACCGTCTTACTACCAAACTGCCAAGAAAACAAATTTCTAAGAGTAGTAACAAGCCCCATATGGAGAGACAGCCCCTCCCCCCCTCCCCCCTTCCGTCGGTGCAGTCTCTCCATATGGGGATAGCGTAAGTTTGGGTCCGTATAGCGCGCCCCCACCACTCGTCTACGTTCAAGAGGGTGATATAGAGTTGTCCCTTCCCCCAAAGGCCCCCTTTCCTCCCGGAATTATACACTATAGTGTTATAGCGTAAGATAAGGAGATGTATGGGATTTTAGGAATATGGGTGATGTGCATAGGTTGTTTTATTTTTTATTTATTTTTATTTATTTAAGGATTATACATGTTTATTTACAGACTTAATATATACAAATTTTTGTATACATACAAATACACACAAATTTTTCTATTGTTTTGGCGGTGATGGTGGTACACTGTGTGTACGAATCATTAAGGCACGGCCGCCTAGTTCGTCAGTCAGGTCCATTGTAGTTTTCATATCGGCGATGCAGTTGAAAGCAGGATTGCCGAACGGTACAAGCTTGACAATCATGTCGTGTGCTAGAGATTTCTCTCCGTCCGCGTTTTGTGCCCCTTTTGTTCTCCATGCACCCTGTAGAACGTTCTTATGTAGTGCATTGCGGAACATACCAGATGCAAAATGGAACATGCTGTAAACAAAATATTAATAGCGTTAACCCATTAAGTCCTGAATGGACGAATTTTCACTAAAGTTTTCAACGCTTATATTTTATGTGAAAATGAATTGTAAAAAGTATATGAATAAGCGTATTCGATGTAAAATTTGATGAACTTTTAGAATCTTTCGTTAGATTTTTCAAAAAATTAAACTGTCGAACACTGTACATGATTTTTTCCAAAAAAAGATGGTTTCCAAAAAAAAAAAAATTTTTCATTTCGATTTTTCAAATGGAATGCATTTAAGATTTAATGATCAAAATGCAGAAAACGTGGCCTCGAGAAATAAACTTGAAAATCTAACGATTTAGGTTTTGAAAAAAATTTTAAAACACAAAATGGCGGCTGAAACGCAGAAAAATCATAAAAATCTTCTGAAATTATTTACTCGAAAAAGATGGACTTTAGAGAAAAACTTTACTGAAGAAAAAGTTCTTAGAATTGATTAAAGAACACGCTGGAATTTTTTCAGAAACATAAGAAGCGTTTTTAAATTTTTCAAAATTTGAAAATTTTGAAAAATTCTGAAATTTGCCAAAAGGTTCTGGAAAAATTCCAGCATGTTCTCTGATCAATTCTAAGAACTTTTTCTTCAGTAAAGTTTTTCTCTAAAGTCCATCTTTTTCGAATAAATAATTCCAGAAGATTTTTATGATTTTTCTGCGTCTCAGCCGCCATTTTATGTGTTTTAAAATTTTTTTCAAAACCTAAATCGTTAGATTTTCAAGTTTAGGTCTCGAGGCCACGTTTTCTGCATTTTGATCATTAAATCTTAAATGCATTCCATTTGAAAAATCGAAATGAATAATTTTTTTTTTTTTTTTTTAAACCATGTTTTTTTGGAAAAAATCATGTACAGTGTTCGACAGTTTAATTTTTTGAAAAATCTAACAAAAGATTCTGAAAGTTCATCAAATTTTACATCGAATGCGCTTATCCATATACTTTTTACAATTCATTTTCACATAAAATATAAGCGTTGAAAACTTTAGTGAAAATTTGTCCATTCAGGACTTAATGGGTTATGATATTATATTTTAAAGTTATTTAAATTTTATTTTGATTATGAAAAAATATTAAGCAGTAAAAATTTTATTTAAGAATTTAAAAATTAAAAAATATAAAAGAAATGTTATTTTTCGATTAAAAAAGTCTACATTTAAGAAAATATAAGAAGCAAATTTTATTTTGATTATGAAAAAATATTAAGCAGTAAAAATTTTATTTAAGAATTAAAAAATTAAAAAATATAAAAGAAATGTTATTTTTCGATTAAAAAAGTCTACATTTTTAAGAAATTATAAGAAGCAAAGATATAAAAGCAAAATTATTTAAGAAAAAAAAAGCAAATTTATAACACACGAAACATATACTTACTATCCTTGAATGTACACCTGCAAATCGAATAATTTCTTTGATATCCTCAGTACATCCTTCTTTGTCACCTTGGCTCCGTTTCCGTCTAATTTTGGCTTTTTCGATAGACTTCCGTGTGATCCAGTAGTTATTTGAATTGCACTGTAAAACTCCTCTTCTTTCAATTCGAATAAAGGTGTTGTTAATATTTTTTCCTTTTTTTTTTTTAAAATTTGTTCGGCCCACTTATAGTCCGATTGAACCGATTTCCAGATTGTTTTTTTGTGAATACCACTATCTAGTCGCTCCGCACAATCTATTATAAGCATCGTCAGTTCATATGCCTTATAAGTCTTTATGTAAGGCAACGTTAGTTCAGAGTTTGCTTGCGTGAAAGGACTGCATATGCGTTTTTTTCGTTTATGGCTTGTACCAGCAGAAAGTTCGATTACGCTGGAGTCATCATCATCATCATCATTCATGTTTGCAGAACTACGTTTTACGCGACGGTGGCCAATGGGGTCTATGTTTTTTTTTAAATTAATTTCGAGCACTTTGCTTTCTTCATTTAAACTTCCGATCTCGTCTGTATTCGTTGAATTCAAATTTTCGAGAATTTCATTCACCTCCAGCACTTTAAACGATTCACGATCACTTTCCATTGCTTCACTGTTTTTGTTTTCTATCAAACTCTCATGATAGAGTTTGTCAATATCTGCAGGGTCTAAATTTTTTAAAATTTCATCTACCACATTTAATGGGATTTCTGTATTTGCTGTAGATGGCTCGACTTTTTCATAGGTATCAGAAACCAGCTCGTATAACCAATTGTCATTAACTTGAGCACTATCACCTTTCAGCATCTCATCTATAGATATCTCGAAATTTTCCGCAGCATTTTTCACACTACTATCACTATCGCTTTCAAGAATCTGATCGACACCTTTCTCAAAATTCTGCGTAACACTTGGCTCACTATTCACATCTTCGCACAGAAACTCATCTAGGAAGCTCTCGAAATTTTGTGTCTCGTCGGTGCCTAATGAGGGTAGCTGGCTCGCTTTCTCTTCCGTGTTGCCGGGTTGGTCTGTGTATTGGTAGGCAAGTGGATTAAAAATTTCGATGGAATCTGTTATAAGATTTCCGAGTTCGAAAAGTTCCATTTTTGTGGAGATGCTTCTGTTACCCACGAAAACGAAATTACAAATGAGACGATCCTCTTCTTCTTCTTTGGCAGGATACCTCGGGGTGGGGAGGTGAGGGAAATTGCAGTCTTATCAACGGCCCTTGGAAAAAGATCCGCAGCTGTCTATCGGTGGCCAAGCGTCTTGGGGAAAATATGCTGTTGTGTCGTAAAAAACCGCACGATTTGCTCCGTATTGGTCTGAAGAAGCGTTGTCTTATCGTTTTTGTGGAGCGCAAAGGACATGTGGTGGCGAGAATATTGGTAAACGTGGAGATTGCGGGTGTTTAGGAGCGTAAATGGAAAGCTGTGATAGACAACGGCCATAGCGGTGTATCCGATTTTCTTAATCCACTCTACCCTCGATAACCGTTAATCTGTATGCTACCGCTCAAAAAGAGGGGTGCACCTGGCTCTTGCTACTCAAGGCTGTAGGTGAAAAAAAATGGGGAAAAACTATTTGTGTTGAATAGGTCGTGTACCTACACCTTTTCCTTGCGGTATCGACACTATATTAGGTATTTACCATAGTGTTGTATCCAAAAAATTTTCGTATATAAAGCACTAGTTCGGGGTTAAATGAACACAGTCTGCTTAAATTCGAACAGTGCTAGAGTTCCGCGATGAGAAACATAAGCGAGGATAGTTTGCGTATGGTGATTTTCCGTATCGTGATTGCGTTGAGGTATAGGAATTCGAGAGTTTATCGACGGTGTGATTTCGAGTGGCGACGAAGAGTTCGACGTATGGTGTGTGTACAATTAAAACGCGAGTTAAACTATTTGCTGTCATGTTCGAGTTTTCGTGAAATTGCGCGATTTCATAGAATTTTCTTTCGTAAAAATGAACTGGCGGTGCGAGCTACGGCTGAATACTTGACAGCTGTGCAGATGACACACATACCTGGTCTCCAAAATTTAATGATTCAATATGAAGAATATTGTGGTAAGTTTTGAACACTGATTAGATATTTATTTAAAAAAAAACAGTCGTAAGATTTCCAATTAGTCATTATCAACAGCTGTGTTGAAAATTGTAGTTTATTCTTATTTAAAAAAAAAAAAGTGTAAATAAAACAGATATTTACATTTATAATTTTATAAAATTTTCCGGCCGTAATTTATGGGATCGCAATAGTACGCTATTTATGCAATGTGATTTTAAGAACGATTTGTTTTTTAAAAAAGATTATAATTTAAAAAATGCAAAAAATAAATAAGCCTTTTTTATGTTTTATAATGTTGCGCATTTATCTCGATATTTACACTATTACGGTGTATTTAAAAAAAAAAAAGACTATTGTTTTTAAAATATATGATTAAATAACCTGTTTTATTCAAATATTTTCGTTGGTACATGTGTATTTTATTTGTTCTAATGAAATTTAAATACAATTTTTATTTTTACAGCTCTTGACTCTTTGTTGAATGACGACTCCGATGAGTATGAAATCGATGTTGTCGCGGGTGGGCACTGGAGTAACGAGGACACAGAGAGAAATGATTCCGGTACGAGCGATAGTTGCTCAACATGCTATGAACCTGTTGCTGAAAATTCTGTGCAAAGGCCGGAAAGTTTAACGGAAGAGCAAGTCGTTGAACACACAGACGAAGATTCAGCGCAGCGTCTAGAAATATCTATGGAGCAGGCCGAAAGAGCACCTATAGAAGAGAGTGAAGAAGAAGAAGAAGAATCGGCTGAGCACATAGAAGATGAGCAACAGCAACAGCAGCAACAAGAACAGAACGATATCGTTGAAGAGACACCCGAAGAGGACAATATCTCATCGTCAGAGTGCGAGTACGAGAATGATGGGGACGACTCGAGGATCGCAGGTCATACAGATGGGGGGCGTTTAAACAGAACGTTGTTAATGAACTATTTAGAGCCAACTGTGCAGGTGACTCAAGCAATTAGCAATGTTGCACAGGCCAATGCCTCCCAAGACCCTGGTTACTTGGGAGAAACGGACGAGGCCGAACCCTCGACTTCGACAAATAGAAGATGGCCGAGGGCCTTGAGAATGCATGATTTTTATACCCGGCGCGAGAGAGAGCGAGATCGATCCTACCATCAAGTCTCGGCTATCGTGTGACGAGTATCTACATTATTTGGCAATACGAGGTAACGAAATTCGACGGTGAGAGTGGGGGTCTCTTTGCCGAGTACGTAGATACATTTTTGAAAATTAAACAACAAGCGAGCGGTTGGCCGGAATGGTGCACGAATGAAGAGTCAAAAAGACGTTATTTAGACGAGTACAAGCAAAACGAGGGGATCACATTGGAAAGAGAAAAAGTCGTTAAAAACAGTGGGTTAGGAGCTGTTGCCAAACTCTGTTTAAATTCATTCTGGGGTAAATTCGGTCAACGGTCAAACTTGAAACAAACAGAGATTGTAAAAACCCGTGAGATGTTATTGATTCTTCTAACGTGTTCGGATAAAGAAGTGTTGAGCATTTTACCTGTGAATGATGAAAACCTATTTGTCAACTGGCAATTTCGCGAGGAAGCCGTGGCTCCAGCCCCGCACACAAATGTTGTCATAGCTGCCTATACAACGGCTCAAGCGCGATTAGAACTATACAGTCACATGGAGAAGCTAGGCACACGTCTGTTGTACTGCGATACAGACTCGTGTATTTTCGTAAAAGATGAAAACAAACCCGAGGAATACGAGCCACCGTTGGGTAATTTATTAGGTGAGATGACGGACGAACTCGAGTGTTACGGAGAGGGTACTTATATCGACACAATGGTCTCCGCGGCGCCAAAATTTTATGCTTATCGCGCGATCACACCCTCGGGTACAACTGTAGAATCTTGTAAAGTTAAGGGAATAAGTTTAAATTTCAAAAATTCTTTAAAAATAAATTTTGACTCTATAAATGCCCTGGTCGTGGACAATTTTGACAACAAAGAACAAGAACCTGGCGATAAAAACATGATCAAAATTAATTTTAAGTCTATCAAACGCACTTGTACACACGAGATTGTAACGCATGACGAAGTCAAAACATGTGCCACGGTTTTGAAAAAAGGCGCTATATATCTGCCAGTCAGCCCTTACCGTTTGGTTACAAATATAATTGATTTTAAAATTTCATTGAAAATAAAAAAATCTACAAAAATTAAAAAAAAAAAAACACTAGACTTATTTTCTCACCACCACCACTACCCCTCCAGTTTTAAGTGTCTTAAAGAAATAGATTCTCAACAAAAGCAAATATCACTGAGCACAACTTTGTAACATTATACACTTTTATTTATCGTACCATTATTATATAATACACAACTATTTATAAAAAAAAGTTATTTGCCACTAAATTCGACACTCGAACCACCTTTGTAAATCATAAATATTTCATACTTATTCGCGGCGTCCTGAAGGCTGGTGAAGAAATTTTCATCTTGAACAAGTGCTTCCGAAACTCTTTTTGCCATGAACACGTCAAATTCACTCTCTAATTCAGCCATAACTTTTACTCCGAATTTGGTATTCACAGCCTTCAAGCTTGTTACCGTATAAAGATGTCCCTCGTTAGATCGACGAACCTTTTCGTTGGGAGAAATCCTTCATGGGCGATCGCGTTTAACTTTGGAAGATCCATCTGTAACAAAATATTTGCTGATTAATATTAAATTAAGAAAAAAGAATAAAGAATGAAATACCTTTTTTCAATAATAAGATGCTTACCTTAGAATTCTTAAAATCTATTTTCTCGATTCGTTGATAGAGTGAGGATTGCGAGGTTTTTTTTCGAAACTTTGGCGAGGATCTGCCGGAATTAGACTGTCGGATGCTAGAAGTGAGACGTTGGAAGCGGGACGTGGGAAGCGGGACGTTGGAAGCGGGACTTTGGAAGTATGATGCTGAAAGTCTGCTGTTGACTGTAGAAGTGATAAGTTTGGACTAACGCAGCGATCAGGCTTATCAACGGGAGTCTAGCTTAATACTGAGTGATTAGTGCGCCGCCACCGCTACCGCATGATGGGTGCGCGCGCATCGGATCACGCCGCCGCCGTCAGCGCAAATCACGTCTAGAAGGTGGTGGGGTGGTCGACTTCTGAATTAGTAACGGTCATGGACACGACGTGGAAACATCCTTTCACCTGCATTTGCGCAGGCCCTACGATGGCCGGAAAGTCGGTTTTTGTCAAGAGGTTTCTGACACACCTGCCCAAAATGTGTAACGTACGTTTTGATCGAATTCTCTTTTACTACGGAGAGTGGCAAGAAACATATCGGACTGACTACAGGCCAGGAGAAGGACAGAGAATCGAGTTTCGAGAAGGTGTGCCACAGCCCAACGACTATTCTCGCGACAGCGATAAGACAAAATTGATCGTTCTTGACGACTTGATGCGCGAGTCTTGCACCAGTGTTGTACTAAACCTCTTCACGAAAGGTTGTCATCACAAGAATATAAGTGTAATTTTTATAACGCAAAATATTTTTCACAAAGGTCAGAATCAGCGCGACTTGTCACTCAACTCCAATTACATTGTACTTTTCAAAAATCCGCGAGATCGTGCTCAAATTCAGTATCTGGCGCGGCAAGTTTACCCCGAAGACCCAAAATTTTTGCAAGAGGCTTACACCGATGCGTGTACACAGCCGTACAGTTACTTGTTGCTAGATATGAAACAGGATACTCTGGATGAATATCGGTTTCGTACCAACATCTTTCCTGACGACGCGACACAGTACGCGTACGTCCCTAAATATTCGTCAAAGTAAAAATTAATAAAAGTGAGTATGGAAGTGTGCAGCAGTCATTTTCATCGTAGCGATGGCCGGGATAACATCGTCACCAGGTAAAAAGTTCTCAAGGAAACGAGTGGCTCTCTTGAACGCTCTCTGTCACGCTGACAGTCGGCAACGTAGAGCGCTGCTCCGTACGGCCGATAAAGATTTGGTCAAGTGTATCTGCGAGTGCGCGTTGAACGTACTACAAGGTGTTGTAAAGGTGAAAAATACGGAAAAGAGACGTCTAAAGAAACATAGAAGTGTCCTGCGTAAGTTGACAGGCGAGACTGGCAATATCGGCTGGAGAAGCAAGAAACGCACAATACTTCAAAACGGTGGTTCGTTTTTACCTATTCTTCTGGGGCCTCTGATAAGTACGGTATTTTCAAAGATTTTAGGTAACTAGACGATGGATCGGCCACGTAAAATGATCCTCGTTCCAGCCAATCCATCGCCTAACGAGTCGACCTCATCCAATGTTACCAAATCGCCTGTTAAAGACAGTGCTGACAACACAGTGCAGACTTCGGGTGATCATTTATCGCGTTTGGACTCGGATATGTTTGAGATTTTAAACTCCAAAAATTTTTCGGACGAGCGTGAAAAGTGTAAAAATTACTTGCAAGTGCTCAGACGTTATTTATTCTTCAAAGAGAACGAACGTTTAGACGACAAAGACAGTGTGCACGAAATTGACGAAATCCAAGCCACGTTAGCACCACCGACAGAGGAGAATATTCTGGAGAGTATTCCTAAAATATTGAGACAGTGGCGCACATTTGACTCCGAGCGCTTAAAGTGGAATAGCGTAGGAAACGTCATCATTGATGGAAAACTTGTCCCTCAGTCAAATATCGCAGAATTGTTGAACCACGTTGTAAAGAAGAAGAAGAAAAAACGAGACGAAGAGGAGGAGGAGGAGGAACCAACAGGCAGATTTCAGTTCGCCAAATTCATCGGTAGTACCGACAGACCGAATAATCTTGTCGGTAATGCAGATATATTAAAAATTGCCAACAGATTGACAGCTCCTTCGAAGACAGCGAAACGCCGAATACAAGCACCAATAGTCTCCTCGCCAGCATTGACCAGACACGCAGCAAGAAAAAAGTGGTTAAAACTAGCCATCTGATGTCTTATGAAAATCAATATTACAAGCCTTCGCACGAGGCTGGTTACGCAGGTGCACACAATCTCATACGTGTCAATACGCAAGGTAAATCCATCTCGAAGAAAGAGAAGGAGCGTATACACGAATGGCTGAGTAATCAAGATGCCTACACACTTCATAGGCCAATACGCAGAAAATTTCCAAGATTACGATACAACGTTACAAACATTGACGACGTTTGGGAAGCTGATTTGTGTCAACTGTCATCACTCAAAAATGAAAATGACGGTTATATCTATCTATTGGTCGTTGTAGATGTACTCAGTAAGTTTTGTTGGGTGGAACCGTTACGCGACAAGTCGGCGCAGACCGTCGCAACGGCTTTTGAAAAAATTTTTAAACGGTCCAACGGTCGCCTTCCTGTTTATTTACAAAGTGATAAAGGTAAGGAATTCGTAGGGTCAGCTGTACAAAATGTTTTGAAAAACCGTCGCATACGCTTTCGAGTAGCAAGACATCCCGACATCAAAGCAGCTGTCGTCGAGCGGTTAAATCGTACGATCAAAGAACGTCTTTGGAGATATTTCACACATAGAAACACACACAGATACATCGACGTAATACAGAAAATTGTTAGTGTTTACAACAACACTGTACACTCGACCATAGGCATGAAACCATCGCACGTAGACTTGTACAATGCGGCACAAGCCCGAACCAATCTACAAAGACGGCGCACCAAACAAAGACCAGTGAAATACCCTAAATACAAGATCGGTGATTACGTTCGAATCAGTCGCTCAAAGGGAACCTTCGAGAAAGGATTCGAAAAAAATTACTCCGAAGAGATATTCAAAGTTTGTCGTGTCTCACAGAGACAGCACATTTATCTGTACGAGATACAGGATCTGAACGGCGAGAATATCGACGGTTTCTTCTACACCGAAGAATTGACTCGTGTAGGCTCTAGTCGATTAACAGCTGAACAAGAATTTAAAATCGAGCGCATCATTCAATCCAAAGGACAGGGGAAAAAGAAGCAGCTGCTGGTAAAGTGGGTAGGATATCCAGAAAAGTTCAACTCTTGGATAAAAGCTACAGATCTCAAGTCCGTTTAGCAAGATGAACAACAGTGACGAATTTTATCTAGTATTACCCAGCAACAGTAGTATGACGTATTTTCCGGAAAATACTACCACCTGTTTTACAACGCATCTGGCCCGTGAAATCAGATTAACAGGAGACTGGCAAGTTGGACTAGCAGAAATTCACGTACCCTGCACAATCATGCATATTCAAAAATCCGAATCTTTTTACACATTTAAACTAGGCTCGGCTAAACTGAAACCTTTGGAAAATAACGTAATTTGTAATTTTCCATACAGGGTGTACGATACTGCTGCTCAACTCGCGGAAGAAATCAATGGAGTACACATTGTACGCGATCATCAACAACTCATCCCAACGGATTTTCAGAAAGGCTACTACGATTTGAGACGAACCTGTGATTGCGCAGAACCACATTACACAACGTTTAACGAAAAAATACGTCGTATCTTTGGTTTTGAGGATACTATTCACAGACAGACGGGCACATTTATTACCTCCAAAACAGGGAAAGATAGAAACGTGGGTACCAGACCTGTATGTCTGGCGCGTGCTATCCCCGATCAACTGTACGTCTACACAGACATTTGCGAGCCTTATACGGTCGGCGATACTCAAACAACACTGCTTCGCATAGTTTCCTTGGAGAATTCAAGATATAAATTTGGCAGCAACCTCGTAAGGCATTTTGCGCCTATACATTACATTTCGCTCTTACAACATACTTTTCACAACATTGTCATTGATATAAGACACCAACACGGTCGACGCATACCATTCGAGTATGGAACGTTGACCGTGACGCTTCATTTTAAGCGTAATCGGTAAAATTACCCTCTCGCAAAAAATGAGTCATTATATCACGTACTACAATCAACAAACCGGCGGTGGTATCGGCGTGAAAAACGTTTACGCTGGTTCAACCTATCAGCGTGGGTCTGGAATTGGAAGTTTCATCGGTGCGATATTTAGAAAAATTGTCCCATATATGAGTAGTGGTGCTAAAGCTGTGGGTAAAGAAGCCGTTCGCGCAGGTCTAAACGTACTCGATGACATAGCCAATGACGGTGTGAGTTTCAAAGATTCGGTCAACACTCATCTTCGGGAATCTGGAAAAAATTTAAAAAGGAAAGCCGAAAAGAAGGTCTCGGAAATGATGAAAGGGCACGGATATAAAACAACGACAGTTAGACGGAAGCGGCAGTCGACGAACAGTCGTGTGAGAGCACGCAACGCATCGCGAAGGAAAAGAGTCAAGCGATTAAGAAAAGCCAAAACTGGTAAGAAGACTAAGGCCAAAAGGAGAAAGAACAAGAAAACCGTTAGAAGTACCGCAGATATTTTTGGGCCTGCGTAAATATGGCATACTTACACGCGTGCAGTGGAGAAGGAATGAAGAGTGAGCTAGACCTCTTTAGCATCCCTCTCACTCAGACATCTATAGAAAACAGTGCTTTTCTCCACTACAAACCCGCGTCATCGCTCAGCAATGACAGCGATTCACCGCTCGAATTTCTGGTGCCCAGTTCTACCGAACACTATATTGATCTTGCGCACACCATGCTACACGTCACCGTGCAGATTTTACCGGCTGACACGGAGCAAGAAAATGTAAAAGTTGGACCTGTCAATAATTTTATTCACTCATTGTTTGATCAAGTGGATATATTTTTCAATCAAAAATTGGTTTCACCGCCAAACAACGCTTACCCATATAGAGCATACATAGAAACTTTACTGAACTACGCCCCACCCACTTTGCAGTCTCATTTAACGGCTGCTTTGTGGTACGCTGATTCAGCAGGTAACATGGATGCGAACTCGACCGTTGCACGCGGCTCACACACGGCTAACATCGGGCTCCTTAACCGTCAATACTTTACGCTTGGAGGTAAATCCGTCGATCTAATTGGGCATTTGCACTGTGACGTGTTCAATCAGCCCAAATTTCTCCTCAACGGCGTAGAAATGAGAGTGAGACTAGTGCGTAGTAAGGACGCCTTCTGTCTCATGGATTCATCGGAAAATGGAAAATTTTCCGTCAACATAAAGGAAGCAACGCTTATCGTACGTCGAGCTAAAATTAGTCCAGGTGTATTGCTCGCTCATGCCAATGCTCTAGCTAAGAGCACGGCAAAATATCCCATTACCAGGGTTGAAGTAAAGGCTTTCACTATGCACAGTGGTGTCATGGGAGAAACGCTCGGTAACGTTATTCTAGGACAATTACCGAAAAGAATCATCGTGGGTTTTATGAAAAACAAAGCATTTAACGGCAAACGCCAACTGAACCCGTTTAATTTTCAACACTTTAACGTAAATTTCTTATCACTCTACGTTGACGGTGTACAAATCCCGAGCAAGCCCCTTCAACCACGCTTCACAGGTGATAATAAATTGTACATTGATTCTTTCCACACTCTCTTCAGCGGCACCGGCATTCACTATCTCAATGAGGGGATCGACGTTAGTCGCGTTTCTTACCCGTCAGGCTATTGCCTGTTTGCATTCGATCTAACACCTGACTTATCCGCACATTTTTCCTCTCACTGGAACCTCGTGCGCTCGGGGTCTCTACGAATAGAAGTTCGTTTCGAGGAGGCAATAACCGAAACGGTCAACTGCATTATTTACGCTGAATTCGACAACGTATTGGAAGTAGATTCCAACCGTCAAATCATCACAGACTTTAACGCATAAGAGGGGGAAGTGCTCAGTAGCGGGGGGAGAAGCGAATATAAGTCGATGAATCCCATCGCCAGCAGTCCAGTCGGCTTTTTGCTTCGTGACGAACACATCGACATTTCCCATCATGGATTACGTAATAGAAATTCAGGGATTGAGAGACAAGGATAATAATTTTTTACCCAAGGAGGTTGCCGTTGTCTCTTTGCAAGGGGGCATCTCGGGACATTGGATAATAAGTCCACCTCATACATACGATGAGCTGCCTAAGGAGGCTAGAACGACCAACGATTATCTTTCATCGAAAATACTTGGAATACACTGGTTCGAGGGTGATATCGGCTTACGCAAACTACAGCACCATTTTTACAACATTGCCAGAAACGCTGCTAAAATCTATGTAAGAGGCAGCGATACAAGTCGATTCGTTCAATCCATGATGACACGCAGTATAGTTGACATCGAAGACTACACCAGCGAAGGTTTCACAGATATGCCGAGAAAATTCCAAAGTGAACAAGTATGTATCGCTCACGGCTGTATGGATAATCCGTATAAAAAGTCATACTGCGCTCTCCAACGCGCACATGTACTCAGAAGATGGCTTTACTCACTACTACCCGAAGAGAAGCGTACAAAATTACCGGAAAGAAGCAGCGACCTATTTTTTGACGCAGTAGAAAATCTCATCTGGGGTAGAAGAGGCCGCATCAGATTCGGAGGAATCGGAGGCAGGGACGAAGTCAACGGCGCAAGTGGGACAGAATACGAAACAACCGAGGAAGTACGCGAAGAACATGAACACGAATCAGATAGCGAGAGCAATGAAGGGTCTGAAAGCGAAAACGATCGGAGTGTACGCGGCTGATAGGATTCCAAACGTGATGGCGACTCCAACTGCCATTGTATGCAATACGGATGATCACACGAGACCAGGTTCACACTGGGTAGCCATTTACATAGACAAAAATCGATTTGGAACGTACTTTGACAGTTATGGCTTCCCACCTGTTTCAAGACACCATCTCCAACGACTCAGAAGAAACTGCAAAAATTTCCGTTAGAACGTCAAGACGCTTCAAAGTACCGATTCAATGTGCTGCGGCCAATATACTATCATGTTTTTGTATCACATGTGTCGGGGTGGTAGCCTCGATACCTTTTGTCGACTCTTTACGCATGACACAATAAAGAACGATGCATTAGTTATTAATTATTATAAAAAAATATTCAATAGAAATAAGTATAAAAAATGTAAAAAAGCATTCGCTTTTTCAAACGAACATTCTCGTGGTTCTGGCATATGTAATCAATCATGTACTCCTAGATTAAGGTGTGTCTAATAAAAATCAATATTTAACCGTCAAAAGAGTTTCGGCTTTTTTTTTCTAGCTCTGTCCTTTTCCTTTTCCATCGACTTTTTCCACCGAGTCTTGATACGTTTCTCTAATCTAAAATAACGGTTTTTTCCTCTCCCCTCCCCCATTATCCTCAAAAAAGCGATGGTGGGGATTGACCAAAAGAACAGTCAAGCACTCAACGCTTGCCAGTCGCAGGCAGCTCCTGCTCCTGAATAGTTGGCGAAAGAATTGTACGCGATTAAAATCAGTGTTGAAAAATGGAAAACTGCCACGGAAAGCCCGGAACTCTCGCAGAAGTGCCCAATGTTCTGCTAGCCACTACGTACGCTCTCAACAAATCCAACACAAAAAGAGTCTGCGTAGCACTAGAACACAGTCACGGATACTATCGGTCAGTTATCAAGTTTATTACATCTGGACCCTCTTACAAAAATGTCACGCTCAACGAAAATAGCTGGAATGATTTGCAAGACCGATTCGATGCAATCACAGCTTATTTTGGTGACGCTTACACGTTTTATGAAGACTTTGGAAGACCATCTAAAATTTTTTTGGACAACCACGATTTAAACTTTACATCGACATACGGTAACAAATCCATCACAATCGATGAGCGGCCACATTCAACACAAGACGTAGACGAAGAGCCATCGTGCAAGAAGAAGAGAAAATATTTCAATAACCCACCAGGCATCGTGATGCAAGAAACAACTTTCGAAGGTCTTCGAAAACAGGGTAATTTAATCAACCTTCGCTTAGCCATGCTCAAGCAACGAGTTGGTAAAGTCAATCGCACCCTTGACTACATACTCGCATACCTGAAAAATAAACTCCAAGAAGAAACCGCAGACAACATACAGATCATTCTCAAAGACTTTAAAGCGTTCAAACAATACTACACCAGTCACAAACTCGACATAGAAACGTTCATTTCTGAAAACATGGTCGACGACGACAACGATAAGTATAGAAGTGAAGATTTAAATATTGTTCTTGCCGAAATTCACGCTTTCGTCTGCCTATGGTTGCTAAAGACATACGCGATTATTTATTGTCTAAATGAATATTGCATAAATTTTTCGCATACACTACACTCGATATTTAAAAACAATTTTTTCAAGACACGCTATAAACATCACACCCATCCAAACTCCTCTTCTGTAAGGTATACACACTATTTTCTTATTTTTGCCGCTCTCTATCTCCTTCTCTCTCTCTATCTCTCTCAACCAGTCTCTCTCTCTCCAGCCCTTTTGACCTCTCTCTCTCTCTCTCTCTCTCTCTCTCTCTCTCTCTCTCTCTCTCTCTCTCTCTCTCTCTCTCTCTCGCTCTCTCTCTCTCTCTCTCTCTCTCTCTCTCTCTCTCTCTCTCTCTCTCTCTCTCTCTCTCTCTCTCCCCCCCCACTCTCTCGACCGCTCTCTCGCTCTCTCTCTCGTTCTCTCTCGACCTCTCTCTCTCTTTCAAAAGGCAGGCAAATGATTACGATAAATATCATTGCAACCCTACTCAGCTCATCAGTCGTTCACATCATTCACGATGGAGAAGAACTACAGCAAAAACTCAGATCGTACACCTCTCATCAAGGAGGAAAAAAAATCCGTCGCTCAACACTGGAAAGAAATAAAAGAAAAATACTCCACGAATACACACACTGCACCAGAACGCCATGGATACAAGAAATTCTAGTTCATACTTACATCAGTTTATAATAATTTATTTACTATGTATAAATAATCTGTTTTGCTAAATAAATTGTAATATGCAAATATTATATTTTCTATTCAAAACATCCTATAAACACCATCCCATCCACACTCCTCTCTCCCCCATAAAAATCCATAGGCAAGTGGCGATAAGAAACGAAAATGACCCGCACCTGTCTTACTCGGAGCATGAGGGAAAGCGGGTAAATCAATATCGACGGGCCCCCTCATCATAGACGTGTGGTGGGGGGTGCGCTATACGGACCCCAACTTACGCTATCCCCATATGGAGAGACTACACCGGCGGAAGGGGGGAGGGGGGGAGGGACTGTCTCTCCATATGGGGCTTCTTACTACTTCTAAGGTTAATTTTGATTCTGGCGAGTAAAGTATTATACCTTAGAAATGTCGCAAACTCCTGGTGGTATCATACTGAGTTTACGATACGATTTTGAAACAGTATAATACTTCAGTATTATACGCGCCCAACCCTGCCGTCTTATCGACTACGGCCCGTTCGTTATACGCAATAAGGAACAGGGAACATGTATAGTGCATGGGTTACTATATCTATATACATAAGATATAAGTGCTGTTGTCAACAACAATTGTCAATCAAATAATTTCTCAACCCAAGTAGGCAGAGGAAGTGAGTTCCCCGCAGAAAAACAGAGCTACGCAGACCGGCTGCCTATAAAATCAAATAATTTCTAAAAATTAATAGGCGGGCGAAGCGAGTTCCAGGCAGAAAGTGGAGGCACGCACTGACAGTCTACAAATAAAGTTTCAATTAAATAATTTTTAAGCTCAACTAGACGGAGGAAGCGAGTTATCCACAGGATAATTGGGGCACGCAGATGGGCTACCGATGACATTTAAAGGTTAAAATAGAACACTTATTTATCCAATGATTATTAATCTTGAAAATTTTTGTTCAATACTATTTTTCAATTGTCACTTATAACATAGAGTTTTTCCTTCTTTATCCTTTCCTTCTATTTGATTGTTATTTATATTTATATTTAAATATTGGCTTTTTATTATCTTATTTTATTATATTTCTCTTTGTATGTAATCTTTTCTTAGAATATTCTTGTTTATATTGTAATATGTATTATTGTTTCAATTTTCCCATTTGTGTTAGACTGTTTTTGTATTTCTTATTTTTCGCTTAATGTATTTTTGATTTCAATATGTAACTTCGTAAATCATTTATTTTGTTAATTACTATTGTCTTTGTAATAATAATATTTTCGGTAGTTTTAGCAATTCATGCTACAATGAATGGCCCCAACTACTTACTGTAAAATGTAAAGCTCGGACTGTATTCTATGTTAATTTATTAGTATTATAAGAGTAGTTTCCTCTTTGCTCAAGAACGTATGTATTTGATCTTATTTCAAACGTTTATAGTTTGATTAAGCTGATCTAGCGAACTTTCGTTCGATCTGTACCGGAACCACTGTTAGGTCTCGACCGTTAAGGAATGTACTCTTTTATTTAATGATTATTTATATTTTTATTTATATTACCTTTTCCCTTTGGTCTAGGTCTTGCAAAAGAATAAACTGATGTTTAAATAATTGCACAGTTTATTGAATTGGAATGTTTACAATCGAATGATCTAGGCTCGTGATTGCTTTTACAAGTAAAAAATATTTTACTTTATTGATTGGATTGCACAATATATGCGTTGATTGCACGATCAATTAATACAGATAAATTCTTGATTTTATAGAAAAACTACTCCTATTGTCGGCCGGAGTGGTACGAAGTTCGCGGTCTGACGCGCTAGATTACCGCTGATTTTATAACACTATTAAATTAGAGGTAGAGCGCTAAAGAAAAGATGCTATGAACATAAATATTGCATAAAAAATGCGGACGAAAGATCTGCCTTATACATGCACTGCAAATACACAAAACATAATTTCGACTTTGAAAATGTTTCGATTCTTGATGTTGAGAAAAATAAATTCAAACGAGAATTTTCAGAAATGCTAAATATTTATGCCACTGCGAATAACATAAATCGCAAAACTGATATTGCTAATTTAAAATATTGTTACAAAAATAATATAAATGTATTACTTTCAATGCTGGAAAAAAAGAAAAAACACAAACATAAAATCAAAGGTTTACGTTAGCTTACAAATACACTAACAGCTCCCCACTACTCGAGGGCACAATATAAATACGAGCTATCGCTCGGTTTGGACTTTAAATTTCCGAGAACTGACGGCAGACGGGTCTCTGTGAGACATTATTACGTACTTTTTAACGATGGTTTTATAAACCTATTAATTTATTGATAGAGGTGAGCAGTGTAAATCGTTATTCATTTAAAAGTGTAAAAAAATTTTCTTGTAAATTAAAACTTGTAAATTTCTATGTAGCCTTGAAAAGGGACATAATACATGTCCGAAACGTTGGGTTAAGTTAAATAAAGATTTGGTTCGTTGGGTCAAGAAGAAGGAGTTTATTTATTCAACAATCACCAATACGAACAATCCTCTAAACTTTCACAAAATCATTGGCATTCGACCACAAAAATGCTGTACCAACCTACACTTCAAATGAATTTGCTAGACAACGAGACGACCTTCATCTCATCTCAGCTCACACGGAAAGAAATCAACATTGACTCTTCGCAAAAAAGCCATCATAACTATGGAGGTAATAGTGTCTTTAAAAATGCACAATCATGTTGCCTGTTATCAGAATCTGAAATTCTCCGAGAATTAAATTGTAATTCTTCTTTTAAAATTTCAACGTGGTTTTCTTTTATCAATTATAATTTCGATAATAATATAATAAACAAGTGTAAATTTCTGATTAATTCGTTAAGGGGCCTAAGTAAAGTAAAGTCAGAATTAATATTCTTATTACGTTGCAGGTCGTACGACCTTTTACCAAAACACATAATAGGCCTTGAACGCAACATGAACAGTTTCTCCTGGCACTCTCAGTCATGCTCAAAAGAATTTAAATGTTTATACAAAAAGTTTTATAAACATATTCTAAACTTAGAAATAAGTGATCTGAATGTACATATAAGGTTTTTAAAAAGTAAGATCAACTCTTGCATATCGGCCTTAAAATTAATATTAAGCCCAACACTTATTGACGGTTTTCTCAGTTTTTATCGGAACACAATGACTAATATAAATAACAAACATAATTCTCGATTAAACAGTAAGTTTGATGTCTTAGAAAGAAAACAACGTAAGGTTAACCCGTCTCCAGAGAGCATTGACCAAAACAAAAGCAAATGGCTTGTCAATCTCACGGACGTTGAACTACCGAATGATGTGTTTGAAATACTCAGCTTAGGCGATAAATATAACTATACTGGGAACATTCAAAAAGAAAGTTATTTTTCAATTTTTAAAGAAGTAGAAAATTTTATTAACATACATGATTCAGATAGTTTCGACCACTTAAGAAATAAAGTTCTTATGACAATAAATAAATTTGTGAATACAGATAGACATAAAGAACGAAGAGAATTCGAGTTTGAATGCAAAATAGAAAACACAAAATTATTTTTAAAAGAAAATTCAGATTTAATATGCACTAAAGCTGACAAAGGAAATTCTACTGTGTTAATGTACAAAGAAGATTATATTAACAAAGTTGAATCTTCTTTACAAGATCCGACTTTCTATAAATTATTAAATAAAGACCCTTATAATGAGCTTATTAAAAAAGTTAAAAAAAAAAAAAAAAAAATTTTTCACTTCATGGAAAATGAAAGGTGCTTTTGACACAGCAGAATTTTCCCGTTTATCAAATTTAAAACTAGACAATACTTTACTATCACGTGCTTATGGGTTAGTGAAAATCCATAAATCAAATTATCCTATAAGAATTATCGTTTCTTCAATTAACAGTCCGTTTTATGCCTTCGATAAATGTCTTAGCCTTTTTTTAAAAAAATACATAACTAAACCAAAATATTCTGTAAAAAATAGTATGGAAGTTAAGGAAAAATTAGGTACTATAACAATTCCTCTAGGATACATATTAATTTCATTAGATGTTGTGTCTCTATACACAAATTTAGATTTCACTCTTATTTTAAATGGAATAAGAAAGAAATGGAAATATTTTAAAGATAAGATCAGTCTTTCTTTGATTGAGTTTTTAAATGGTATAGAGTTATTATTAAATTCAACTTTTTTCAAATTCAATGAAAAATATTACAAACAGCTTATGGGTTCTCCTATGGGAGGCAGCTGTAGTCCTCGATTTGCTGAAATTGTCCTTGAGGAAGCTGAAGAAAGTTGTCTTGAAAAGTTACGCGACTCCATACTATTTTACTGTAGGTATGTAGACGACTGTTTATTAATTGTTAAAGAAACTGAAATTGACAATATTCTGAATACTTTTAATCAGTACAACGAGTATTTAAAATTTACTATTGAGAAAGAAATAGACAAGAAACTTAGGTTTTTAGACATGCAAATAATTAGAGTTGATAATAGTTCTCCATTAACAAATTGGTATAGAAAACCTACCTTTTCTGGTAGGTATATAAGCTTTGATTCACACCATCCTATTTCACAAAAAAGAGCTCTAGTCTTTTCCCTAGTTGACAAAGCAATAAAATTATCCCATCGTTCTTTTCATAACAATAATTTAACTTTGGTCAAGAAATTTCTTCTAAATAATAAATTTCCGTTGCAGTTTATTGAAAAAAATATTAAAAAAAGACTGTCTCATTTTTAATAGTAACAACTGTAATAATATTTCAAAAGCTTATACAAAAAATCCTTTAATTATACTTCCTTATGTTAATAATTTATCACAGTCTATCAATAAGATTTGCAAAGAATATGGTATCATGCATGTAAACAATATGTCTAACAAGCTAAGTTTCGTTAAATTAGGAAAAGATCCAATCAAAAAATCAGATGTTACCGGTATTGTTTACAAAATAAAATGTAATGATTGTCATGCTGTGTATGTCGGACAAAGTGGTAGAGCGCTAAAGAAAAGATGCTATGAACATAAATATTGCATAAAAAATGCGGACGAAAGATCTGCCTTATACATGCACTGCAAATACACAAAACATAATTTCGACTTTGAAAATGTTTCGATTCTTGATGTTGAGAAAAATAAATTCAAACGAGAATTTTCAGAAATGCTAAATATTTATGCCACTGCGAATAACATAAATCGCAAAACTGATATTGCTAATTTAAAATATTGTTACAAAAATAATATAAATGTATTACTTTCAATGCTGGAAAAAAAGAAAAAACACAAACATAAAATCAAAGGTTTACGTTAGCTTACAAATACACTAACAGCTCCCCACTACTCGAGGGCACAATATAAATACGAGCTATCGCTCGGTTTGGACTTTAAATTTCCGAGAACTGACGGCAGACGGGTCTCTGTGAGACATTATTACGTACTTTTTAACGATGGTTTTATAAACCTATTAATTTATTGATAGAGGTGAGCAGTGTAAATCGTTATTCATTTAAAGTGTAAAAAAATTTTCTTGTAAATTAAAACTTGTAAATTTCTATGTAGCCTTGAAAAGGGACATAATACATGTCCGAAACGTTGGGTTAAGTTAAATAAAGATTTGGTTCTTTGGGTCAAGAAGAAGGAGTTTATTTATTCCACTATTAAATTAGGTTAAAGATGATTTTGACGATGAGTTGAGATAATCTTTTTAAGCAAATTAAGTAGACATTTAAACGTAAGCCGTTTGATTTCAAATTGAAAGTGCTGAGTGTCGACAAAGTTTCGACGCGCGTATGCTTTCGTAATTTCGGTCGCTCGCTACGTCACGATGTCATATGGTCGAAATACTGTGTCCTAGAAATTCGCAATCACATCGTTTTATGTATCAGAAAATTACTGATCAGAATATAAATATCAAATTAAATTATAAGAATACGTCACAGACGTAAAAGTATAATGGTTGCGAAATTTGTAATTTATTGTACTTAACTCTGGTTAAATAAATAAATAAGTAAATAAATATTTACGATAATACTGCAAACACTTGTAGAATATTAAGCTTGACCGATTAGTTTTACATTTTTACAACAGATGTCATATTTTTCTAAATTTGTATGAATTATTTTCTGTAAAACTCAAACATTATGTTTAATAACTTTTGTATTACCTATAACTCCGCTTGTAATCAATGTAGAATCATCGTTCACACTTGTAATACTTTATTAGAGTAATATCTAGTAAAGTAATTTCATAATTAATTTGTAAACCTATGCTTTCCAATAATTTTAAACAATGTATAAAATTCATCGAGAAAACTTCACAAAGAGCGTAGAGTAAGAGACAAGAATATTTTTTCTCTCTCTCACTCTTGAAGAAGCATACAAGTAGTATATATTCTACTATGGAGAGACAAAATAAATGACGTAATCGTGCCCCGCCCGGGCTATCTTATCTTTGTTTACATAAACAGTGATTAAGATATCTTAATAGCCCGTTGTTATGGTTTGTTTACATAAATAAGCAATAAAGAAGCAATTAAGATATCATAATAGCTATAAATATAAACAGAGAGGTCCCGTACGGGAATCGGTGACACATTTTCGTCTCTCTCCATAGTAGAATGGTGTTCTCGGGAGGCAGTGATGCGGCCCCCTCTTATTATTATTGGTGTTCAACAATATAGTAATTAATGTGTCTTTATTGATTATTTTATATATATTTTTATATTTATTAAACCAGAGTAATGTACAATATATTACAGAATTATAAAATTTGTAACCATTGTACATGGGTTACATTACAAAAGTAATCCAGCAGAGGAAAATGTAATTTCCTGTTCGCTGGTCCGGCAACTTAAAGCCTTAACTTAACTTAAAACTATAACTAACTTAATTAATAATTAATTTATACTAGTATAATTATTTAATTATTTTTCTTTCGAAAGACATTTTTAATTTCGACTAGTTGTATTAGATGTCCCCTCTTATCCACTGCTTTAGTTTTATTTTTTTGTTGTGTTTGTGTCTAATTGTTTTAAGTTCATTTGGTAGGTTATTGAAAAGCGTTATTGCCCTTATGTAACTGTTTTTGGTGCTGACGGTCAGGTATCTTCTTGGAATTAGTAAACCTCTTTTTCTGGTGGTACTATTAGATTTGATTTTTATCTTCTGGAAATTTGTTCTTGTTTATTATTTTAAGCAATCTGATCTGCAGTCTGTTGATCAAGTGTTTACTGTTAGCACACGCGCCTCCCCAGGCTACAATTCCATAAGAAATAATGCAGTGAAAGAGGGCGTAATATATCATCCTTAAGGTTTCAGTAGTCATGAGTTTTGCCAGTTTATAAAATATAAAAATGAGATATTTGTATATATATTATTATATATAACGTTTGATATTAGTGATAGAGCATCTTTTGTACCTTTATTTTTCCTGAAACCAAATTGATTTTTTGCTAGAATTTCGCACTTGTTGATAAAGTTTGTAATTCTGTTATGTATAATTTTTTCTAATATTTTTGATAGATTTGAAATAAGTGATATGGGTCTGTAGTTCGTGGCGATATGCTTTTCTTTTCCTTTATATATTGGTATGACTTCTACTTTTTTCAGGGCATCTGGCCAGGTGGCTTTATCTATACAGAGGTTGAAAATGTGTACTAGGGGTTCAGCTAGATGTTTTACCAGGGATTTCAATGTATTGACATTTATATTGTCAATAGCACCATTTTTATTTTCCATTTTGTCTATTATTTTAGTAATTCCCTGGTGGTTAGTTGGTTCTAAGAATATACTTTTGCTGTTCATTGTAGGTAGCTTAATTTCCTCATTTTTCGGGTGTCTTATTTTATCACTTAGCTTTTTGCCAATATTACAAAAAAATGTGTTCATGTGATCTGCAATATTTACAGGATTAGTTATTTTCTTATTGCTATCAATTAAATATTTAATGTTATCATTTCTTTTACGATTTTTACCTATCTTTTGATTAATAACATTCCATAAAGTCTTTGGATTATTCATGCTAGCTTCTATTTGGTTTTATCATACAAGTCTTTTGTTTTATTTATAATAGTCTTAAAGATATTAGTAAATTTCTTATATTCTACTCTTTTCTTAGTATTCTTTGGATCTTTTTTCCATAATTTATAGAGTTTTTCTTTGGTACAACAGGATTTCATAATTGCCTTAGATATCCAATTTTTCCTAGGTCTTGTGTTGTCATTTCTGTTAGTTTTTTTGGTAAATCAGCTTTGGATATACATATTTTTATTCTGTCAATGAGGCTATTTAATGATATATTCGGATCATTTATTTGTGACAATTCACCTCAGTTTATGGAATCCGCAGCTGTCCTGAGTTTATTATAATTTATACGCTTAATGTAATTTATATTTTCAGTTGTTCTTATCTTATTAATTGACATAAAAAGTGGATAATGGTCTGTAAGTGGTATACAGAGAGTAAATGTTCTATAGTCTATTTTATCAAGTTTAATAAAAATGTTGTCTATATAAGTTCCTGTATTGCTTGTTTTATCGGATGGTCTGGTAATATTACAGAAGCCTGGGCAATAACCATGTTCTAATAGAATATGTAAAAATTCTTGATTGAGCATCTCTTGATTTGAAATATCAAAGTTAAAATCTCCCATAATCAGATTATTTTTATATTTGGAGTTGTGCAATATTAATTTTCTAAGGTTTATAAGGAAATCCGTTTTTTTTATATCATGTGATCTATATAGGCCAGATAATACTATTTCTCTATTGTTTTCAATTGTGATTTTGGAATTAATTATTTTAAGATTATTTATTTCTATAACTTCGTTTCAGTAATATAGTCACTTATGTATACTACCAGGCCATCATTTTGATTAATATAACTGTAATTATAGTACATTTTGTACCCAGTAATATTAAATGACTCAGAGTGCACTAGCTTTCTGGTTTCATTGCAAACAATAATGCAAGGCTTTATCACAAGGCTTTTAAGGAAAACAATTAAATTATTAAAGTTAGCATTTAGTCCTCTTATATTTACATTTAAAATTACTTCCTTTTCAAAAGCCATACATTTGTTTATTTCACCAATATCATCTATATTATAGTCTCTTTTAATTATATCATTTTGAAAATCAGTAATCATATTTATACTTCTATCCATTTTGGTTTATTGGTATTGGTGTCTCTATGCTTTGGATTATTGGTGTTGGAATCTCCGTATTTCGAGAATGTTGTGAGGCTGTCGAGTCAACACTTGCAAATCTCGCTCTTCTACCCTTCCGCTGGTAATGCAGACTCTCTACTTGACCAAAGTATCTCGGCACAGTAGGATGAGACGGGTAATCCGTCATATCAATGTATTTCTTCATTTTAGATTTTAAAATATCACATTGTTCACTATCAATTGCACTCTGATTAGTATTATATTTAGTATTGTACTTCACATTATTATAGACACAGTTTGCACATTTTCTAGTTTCACTTGTACATTTTGAGGTTAAATGGGCTTCCGCACACTTATTACACGTGGCTGAATTTTCGCACTTTTTGCTGCTACGACGACGACGAAATTTTTAATACCAAAAATACGACAAATTTTATCATTGAATTCCGTCACGTGAAACTCTTCACAATGGCATGTTCGCTTTATGGCGTAATGTCCTAAGCGGCTTTTCATCGGTTCCAGTACTTGATGCTGATATACGTCGTTCGATCTATTTATCTCGTCAGCTAGCTGTCCTATAGTTTTATAAATACCGTCGGGAAAGTGGCAAACGTCTTTTCTTACTACCTTACCCCTGTCGTAGGAACAAAACGAATAAGAAGCTTCAGTATTTTGTACGTAGTTTATAGTATAAGGCACGTAAATTTCAGCTAGATCTACGAGCCATTCACCGTGCAGCCTAATCTCCCGCTGTAAATGCGTGGTGAAGCAAATTGTAGTATTATCACTGAAATACATCATACTGCTGTTACTCGGTAACACCATGTAAAATTCATCTTGACTCTCCATTTCTTTTTTTTTCGATACTATCGAGATCGCTCGCCTTTATCCAAGAGTTGAATTTGTCAGGGTATCCTAACCACTTGACTAGTAGTTGCTTATTTTCATCCTCGTCCGCGCGCACGAACTATGAGCTCCACTTTAAATGTTTGGTGGTTTGTGATGCGTTCTCGGCCAAACAATACAAGTTCTTCCGTGTAAATAATCCGTTGATAATTTCACCGTTTAAGTCTTCGAGAACGTACGTGTAGATATTCTGTCGTCGCGACACCATTTTTATCTTGAACACTTCCTCGCTGAAATTTTTTTCATAACCGCGCTTGAAGGTATTTTTAGTCCGACTGATTCGAACGAAGTCGCCCACCTTGAATTTAGGTATCGCTTGGTGAGCCCTCTTGCGGCCGTTTCTCTGCACTGCACTTTGTCGAAGAGCACGCTTTTGCAAATTATCACGGGCTTTTGCTGCGTTGTACAGATTTACCTGTGATGGTTTCATTTTTGTTCGACTGTGCAATGTGTGGTTGTAGGCGTATATAATTTTTTGTACTACGTCGACATACCTTTTTGTATTTTTGTGCGAGAAATAACGCCACATACGCTCTCGTATTGTTCTGTTGAGTCTCTCGACTACAGCCGCTTTGATATCGGGATTTTGCGCTACTCTAAATTGTATGTCATACTTTTTAGAAGGCTTTGAAAAGCTAACCCGACAAATTCTTTGCCACGGTCGGATTGTAAACACATCGGTACTCGCGGGCTTGCTGTCTAGAATTTTTTCGAGCGCGCCGGCAACGTTGCTCGCTGTTTTATCGCGCAATAGTTCGACCCACGCATACTTGCTTAGCACATCCACAACAACGAGAATATAGCAGAAGCCGTCGTTGTAGTCTTTTATCGAGGTTAACTGTAGTAAATCACACCTTCACAGGTCGTCCATGTTCGTGACGTTGTAGCGCAGTCCCGGAAATTTTCGTTTTATAGGATAATGAAGCGTGTAAGCATCTTGGTTGCTAAGCCATGCGTATATTTTAGCCTTCTCATTGGATTTACCTCTCTTTTTATTTACGCGTACGAGATTTCTTGCACCCGCGTATCCTGCCTCGTGCGACAGATCGTAATACTGTTTCTCGTACATCATGTCTCTGCGTGCACGCGTTTGTGCACGCGTTTGTGTACACGTGCGGGTTTTATATTTGGAATCGTAACCACTTTTTTTTACTTTGTTCAGCCTTTCTTCTCCTCGTAAGCACGGGAGAGGTCTCTGCATTCGCGGCTTCCTCATTCAGTCGTCGTTTGCACGTTTTCAACAAAGGCGCTATGAGTACTCTGCCAATTTTTAAAACTTTGCTGTTGCCTATTAAATTCGTCGGAGTATCGGAAATTTTAACAAATTTAGAAAACTCCATGTGACCAATTGGTGCTTCTTCGTCGTCGTTATTTTTTCCCCTTCTAACCACATCGTTCAGTAATTCTATAATATTACAACAAATTTAGAAAACTCCATGCGACCAACTGGTGCTTCTTCGTCGTCATTTTTTCCCCTTCTAACCACATCGTTCAGTAATTCTATAATATTTGAACGCTCTACCGTGCAGCCATCTATACTCACTGTTCCGGCATTGTTCCACTTGAGACCTTCGGGTGCTACTGTTTTCCAATGACGCAACAAAAGCCGAACCTTGCGCTGATATACCTTAGGTACACCATCGATAATGGCTTCTTCAGTGAGTGGTGCTAGTGTCTCGTCAATTTCGTCGATTTCTCGCTGTGCATCGCTGCTGCTGTTGTGCTCGCTTTCACGGAAAAAAAGATAACGTCGCAAAACTTGTAAGTAATTTTGACATTTTTCGTAAACGTCCTTCACCCCTTTTTTCGAGTGAAGAATATCAAACATTTCGGCGTCTAATCTGGTCAAATTATCACCGGGAGATTGCACGGAATTTATGCCGGAGACTTCGCTCGGGGTAATATTTTTCGTTTCTTCGACGGTTGTAGACTGCACGCGTTCGATTACGTCTTCTGGCACGATTACCATTTTACGAGGAAGTTCCATACCGCTTTCTCTGATTATTTTTTTTTCACTGCTTTCCTCCTCCTCCTCCTCCAAACAATTTAGATATGCGTGCGCCTACGGTTTTTATACAGTACGATGCATGTTATGTTCAGACTTATATCGCGCTGTGACTTTCCTTTATGAAAAATATTTTGCGTTATGAATATAAGGCTAATATTTTTGTAATGGCTGCCCTTCGTGAACAAATCTAATATCACATCGCATGAAGATTCACGCATCAAATCATCGAGTATAACTAATTTCTTTTTGAAGCGTACGTTACAGATTGTCGGTAAATTTGCGAGAAATTCTTTGACGAACTGCGTTTTGCCACATCCGGTAGGTCCGCACACGCAATACGTAAATGGATGTTTCCAGCGCGTATCCATTTTCGAGACTGACAACTAAACCCAATTTGCTCGTGCTTTTATCATGATATTTTTTTCAAAACACAAAAAAAACCAACTGTCTCATCAGTGACCCCCGGCGCGCGTGGGGCCCCGCGGCGGCGCGGCGCGGTGCTCATCAGCTGATATGCATCGCGCACCGGGCGCTTGTATAAGCTTGTACTCTGCGGGGTATAAGCTGATATTCGTGGCGTTAAAAGCGAATACTTTGCGCGCGCGCGTGTACCAGCTGCTACAGCGCGCGCGCCGGTCGCGTGTATAAGCTTGTAGTCCGCGCGGTACAAGCTTATACTTTGTGCGTACGAGCTGATATTCGCCATGTTGAAAAAGCCTATTATTTGCGTGTGCAAAGCAGCTGTTGCAGCAAGGGCCTGAAATATTTTTGCGAAAAAAAATTTATTCTTCTAAAATGAACATTGAGACCGAGGAAAATAACAACAACAATAACAACATTTACAAATAAGAATTATTTTTTTATTAATAAAATATTTTAACGTTTACAGCCAAAAGGAAATGACAGTTCTTTTATTGAATGGTAGCGCCGTTTTTTCAACACTATACAACATGTCTTGTATTCATCTCACGTGATGACATCGTGCTTAGGTGTGCGCCTTATGGCTTTAAAATATAATTTAATATTACCCGTATCATCGCCATTCATAAAGGTATCGATCAATTGTTTAATGCTATCGAAATTTATTTTTAAAGAATTAGCATAATTTAACCTTATCCCTTTGATTTTACAACATTCAAATGTCTCTCCTGTCGATGAATCGATTGCTTTATAGGCGTAAAATTTAGGGCCGCCCGATAAGAATGTTTCAATATGTACATTTGGTCCGTAACTCTTGAGTTCATCCGTTATATCGCGTAATAGCGTGCCGAGGTGGAGTCTGTATTCCTCGTCCTTCGTGCGCTCATTACAAACGAATATGCAAGAGTCGGTATCAAAGTATAAAACTCATCGATCGAGTTTCTCAAGATAATCGTACAATTTGAGTCGAGCTTGCGCCGTGGTGTACGCAGCGATTACTACATTCGTATTGGACGCCTGTGCCACAGCATCGACGATATTTTGCCAGTTTACATATAAAAGTTTGTCATTTACCAGCAACACTCTAAATACTTCTTTTTCCGGCGCAACTAAAAGTTTAAGGAGGGCCTCGCGTATTTTTACACTTTCGGTCTGTTTTAAGTTCCTGCGCTGCCCAAATTTTCCCCAAAAAGAATTAAGACAGAGTTTTGCTACTGCACGCAAGCCAGCATTTTTTCGGATTTTTTCTGTCTCCATTCGTATACCCTCGTCTCGCCCGCACTCTAACAAATAACGTTCCTTATCTACATCGCACTCGCACCACGATCGCCATCCGCTGGCTTGTTGTTTTATTTTCAAAAACGCGTTAACGTAGCCAGCAAACAATCCGCCTGTCCCAGTCTGTTGATCGTATTGCGTTACTTTATATCGCCATATTATGAATATTTCCGTTATTTGGTAACCCAACTCGGTGGCTTTTCGCAGTTGATCGGCTACCCACGACACCGTGAATTCGCGCTCATGAATGTATTCGTGAGTACAATCTTCTTGTCGCATCTCCTCGCAACAAGAGCGACAAAGAGCAAACAGTAATCGACCATGCATTTTTATTGGTAAGAGAGGTAGAAACAAATTAAGAGGAGGCAATATTTTGCATTTGATCAAACCTTCTACTCTTGATAGATCGTTGTTATTTTCATCCGTCAACGCGTCGCACTGACTTTCGACAAATATATCTGGGTGTCCGAGCGGAAACCGACCTCGTTTACAGATGTACGGATATAAAGAGCAAATATCCGTATATCTTATTGTTTCTCCTTCTCTTATTTTATAATGCACAGCTATATTTTCCGTGCGACCTCCGAAAAACGCGTCTCGCGGATTTAAAACCATTTTGCTTATTAACGGATGATTATTCACATAACTTGCGATCCGAGGATTTTCAATTTTACGCCGGTCAAATGTGCGCTCCCAAATTTCGCGGACCTCGTAGCCCAGTAACTTTATTTTATCTACCTTTGCTCGAGTGCTCTCGTATGCCTCGTTGTGAGTTCTATTATAGGCGGTTAATTTATCGCGTTTGTTTTCAAAACATCGCGGGCACCCATGTGTGTAGCATCCTTGATAATCGAATATTATACCTTTATCTGCGGCCGCGGTACTGCCGCTTGACGTTGACGCGCACGGTGACGGTGACAAATATCCATCTACCAAGAATCCTTCGGGTAATCTAAACTCGCGCGCCCGGCTGCGTGAATAATCTCTCGCCCGATTCCGCGCTCGCACTCCAATAGCCACTCAACAGCTTTTTGAGAGTGGTTATCAGCGCGTCTGTAGCCAGTAGGCGATAAAATTCCGATGGTATTTGGCTTGAGAAATTTTTTTCGATACAAATAAAAGCAAGCTGAGGCGATAGTAGTTGCGGAAACGAAGGGGTCGGTGTCACCAATATCGAGAAAAATTTTTCGAAAAGCTACACACGCGCGGCGTAAAATTTGTCCATCCATGCGACAATATTCGACGATTTCTCTTTTAAAATTAAATACATAGTCTCGTTTGTTCTCTTCGTACCATTTAAAAAAATCTGTTCTCTCATCGATACTCATAGAATTCGACGCGTAGAAATTCGTATCGGGCAAAGGACCCGCGTATTCTTGATTTTGTACAGTATTAAATAAGTATAGAAAATAACTCTTTTTACTGTTTTCCGGGAAGACAAAAGCAGCGGGAAGAGCGCTCAACTTCATTCGGAAATAGTTTAAACTATCTATGAATTTCGTTCGCACGTATTGCATAGTAATAATATTTTGTCCACTTAAAATAATACTCGACAAAACTTCAGATGTAGTACACTCTGCTAGCGATGTGCGGAGTCTCGTAATTTTAGGCTCGGCTCGAGCAAGGCACGCCAGGGGCTGGCTTCATCGGCTCGAGCCGAGCCGCGAGCTTTGATGAGCTTACGAGCTCGCACAAGCTCGCGAGCTCGCGCAGGCTCGAAAGCTCGTGCCTCGGCTCGTACCAATATTTACAAATTTACGTTTAATTTAAAATGTTATTTATACCATCTTACATGTGAAACGGTAGTATTCATGCGAAAGGATTGCTCTCTCTTGAGGATAGCTAATCGAGCAGGATTCGAATGGAGAGAGTGATTAAAATAAATTGACAAAAACAAATAAGTAGGAGAGAAAATAACAATTTATTGGACTTAAATGCTAAACAGTAATACATGAATCATTGTTGATTACGGGTCGCGTTTGGCGGAGATCTGTAACATTCAAAACAGCGGAGCGCGAACATTAAGTACAAGTTTACTAGTTACTAGAATACGGTGGTCGCGGGCGCGGTTCTCCACGAGTAGGCGAGTGCGCTCCCACTACTCGTGGACAACACCCGGGTAACGAGTGCACTCGTATACTCGGGGGAATCGTCTCAGCTGCGCTTTGGGTGCAGGGTAACGAGTGCGCTCGTATACACCGCTCCGTCGGCGGGACTCCAGGGCTTAGCGAGTACGGCCGTGGGCTGAGAGAATCCTTTTCCACGGCGCGCGAGGCGGTATTTATACTCGCTCGCCGTGTGCTGTATAGTCGGCCGGTCGGGCGCGCTGTAGCTTGCGCGTCCTGCGCGACGCATGGTCGCGGCGCTCGGTGGAGAGGGAAGCAGGCTACTCAGTTGCCTGCTCTCTCTCCTCGCTGTATGAGCTCCGGTACTTGTGTACATACGTGTGTACATGTATGTACACCTTCGTACGCTCGCTCTCCCATGCGGTTGACAGGTTCGTCGGCTTTCTCTCTCTAGCGCACGCGTTATAGAAGAAAGAAAGCTTTTCGCATTCGCGTTTTCGTACCGATGCGCCTACTGACCAAGGTGCATTGTTACACATGTCCTCGTCGTCGTCGTCGTCGTCGTCGTCGTCGTCGTCGTCCTTGTCGTCCTCGTCGTCCTCGTCCTCCTCGTCGTCCTCGTCCTCCTCGTCGTCCTCGTCCTCCTCGTCGTCCTCGTCCTCCTCGTCGTCCTCGTCGTCGTCGTCGTCCTCGTCATCGTCATCATCATCATCAAAATCGTCATCGCACAATAGCTTCTCCAAGAACACCTTGATGTTTCCAGAGAAAAAAGCGTACAAACGATTTTAATAATCGTTTACTGTTAATCTTTTATCAAAACGGTCCTTTTCAGGACCACAATATAATATCAGGTAAAAACATACTGTACGATATCTTCTTACGCACGCACGCACGCACGCACGCACGCACGCACGCACGCACGCACAAACACACACACGCACGCACACACAAAAACACATTTCATTTATCTTAATTGATGTTTTTATTGTTTATAATGTTTAAACAATCAGAATATTGATTAATTAAATTATAAATCAGTACTTTCTACTATGGCGTAGGCTCGTGACGTCATCGATCCCGATACGGGACAATTTGGGGTGCGCTGTAGCTTGCGCGTCCTGCGCGACGCATGGTCGCGGCGCTCGGTGGAGAGGGAAGCAGGCTACTCAGTTGCCTGCTCTCTCTCATCGCTGTATGAGCTCCGGTACTTGTGTACATACGTGTGTACATGTATGTACACCTTCGTACGCTCGCTCTCCCATGCCGTTGACAGGTTCGTCGGCTTTCTCTCTCTAGCGCACGCGTTATAGAAGAAAGAAAGCTTTTCGCATTCGCGTTTTCGTACCGATGCGCCTACTGACCAAGGTGCATCGTTACACATGTCCTCGTCGTCCTCGTCGTCCTCGTCGTCGTCGTCGTCCTCGTCATCGTCATCATCATCATCAAAATCGTCATCGCACAATAGCTTCTCCAAAAACACCTTCATGTTTCCAGAGAAAAAAGCGTACAAACGATTTTAATAATCGTTTACTGTTAATTTTTTATCAAAACGGTCCTTTTCAGGACCACAATATAATATCAGGTAAAAACATACTATACGATATCTTCTTACGCACGCACGCACGCACGCATGCACAAACACACACACGCACGCACATACAAAAACACATTTCATTTATCTTAATTGATGTTTTTATTGTTTATAATGTTTAAACAATCAGAATATTGATTAATTAAAATTATAAATCAGTACTTTCTACTATGGCGTAGGCTCGTGACGTCATCGATCCCGATACGGGACAATTTCTTATCTATTGTTTAGCAACATTAATTTAAATATCTTAATCGATGTTTTATTAATTGTTTATTTATTTATTTATTTATTTATTTATTTCCAGAAAATATTTACATTACATTATTATATACGAAATATACATAAGTAAGTAAATCCTACTGAGGCAAATATTATTGCCTGTGTGTAGATCTGGTACATAGAAAACTTACAAACTAAAAAAAATATTACAAACTACAAAATTCTTAAAAACTATATAATGGTATGTGCGTAGTGTTTGTTAACATCGATAAAATCCATTGTAGTACATAAATAACAGTTAAATAATTTGTTAGATATATTGGTTAAGATTTGATTATTATTTTGAAATTATATTGCATCTTTTACTATAAACATTTTTAATTTTTTCTTCATTGTCTACTTAAATTCATAACTTTGAGATCCTTAGATAGACCATTAAAGACCCTTATAGCTTCATTGTAGCTATTTTTATCACTAATTCTTTTATCACATTTAGGTAATTGAATTGTTTTGTTTCTGGTCTTGCTCGCACTGTTTATATATTTATTTCTTAATGTAGAATAATGTAAGGATATTGACTCTAACTGGAATAATTTTTTTATTTCAAGAGGTGGATTAGTTTGAGAGAATTTATTTTTATTTATGATTTTCAATATTTTGTTTTGTGTTGATTGTATTAGTTTCATATTATTATCCTACGCACCACCCCAGGCAATTACCCCATAATTGATTAGACTATGAAAGAAAGCATAATATATTATCATTAATGTTTTTGTATCCATCATATTTTTTATCTTGGCAGAGACAAAGATTAGGTATTTGGTTTTTTTAATGATATATCTTATATGCTTATCCCATTTCATATTGTAGTCGAAATACAGCCCTAAGTATTTATGACTTTCAACTCTTTTTATTAATTGCGTTCCTATTTTGATGTTTAGTGTGCCAGGTACACTATCACAGTAGTTTCCGAGAGTCATAAAGACCGTTTTATCTATATTTAGCGACAGTTTATTTTGTGCATGCCATTTGGCCACATGATTAAGGTAAGCACACATTTTTTCCTGAGCTGAGGACCACATGTTATCACTTGATATGATAACCGTGTCATCAGCATAGGACATGATTGTGTCATTTTGCATACTTCCTAGTAAGTCATTGACATAAAGTATAAAAAGTAATGGTCCTAATATAGTTCCTTGGGGAACATCCGTAGTAAATTCTTTATATTCACTTTTACAGTCTTGAATTTTTACTCTTTGCCGCCTATCTGTGAGATAGCTAGTCATCAGTTTTAAGGCACTACCCCTTACTCCGTATCGTTCAAGCTTATCTAAAAGAAATCTATGATTAACAGTGTCAAAAGCTTTGGCTAAGTCTAGAAAAGCAACAATTATTGGCTTACTTTTATCTAAGTTTTCGTATATGATATTTGATATATAATTTAATGCGTCAGTAGTTCCCCTATTTTTAACGAAACCGTATTGTTTTTCTGATATTATGTTATGCTTTTCAAAAAAGTGGTATAATCTATTATAAATTATTTTTTCAAAAATTTTTGCAATGTTCGATATTAAAGAGATTGGTCTGTAATTATTGATATTAGATTTTTCACCAGCTTTGTAAATAGGGACTACCTCAGCATTTTTGAGCGCGTCAGGCCAGATAGATTTCACAATACATAAATTGAAGATATATTCTAAGGGCACACATATATATTCAGAGAGAATTTTCAATGATTTAGCGTTAATATTGTCTACACCTCCAGATTTATTTTTCAATGTATTGATTATTTTGTATATCTCAGCAAAATCTGTCGGACGAAAGAAAATGGATTCAGGATTCCTATCTGGAAGTTTCAAATTATTATTATTTATATTAGCAAATTGAGCACTCAAATTTGGTCCTATTTTACAAAAATAGGTGTTCATAGCATTTGCTATATAAGTTTTATTTTCGATTTTTTGATTGTTTTCGTATATATATTTTATTGGATTATCATGCACACTATTTCTCCCTAATTTAGTTTTAATTATGTTCCATAATTCCCTAATTCCGCTATTTCGTTTTACCATTTCCTTTTCATATTTAAATTTTGCTTCTTTAATAACTTTGTTCAATATCTTAGTGTAATTTGTATACTCTCTTTTTAGGGCTTCAGAAGTGGGATTGTTTTTCCATAAGATATACAGTGTCTCTTTAGTAGTACACGAAACTATAATAGCACTAGTAATCCAATTTTTTCTCGGAAGTTTATTTTTAAATTGTTTTTTGGTAGTGGACGCATCAATACAATTATTTATCATGTCAATTAATGCGTTAACTGCAAGATTAGGATCCTGCATAGACAATATTGAGTACCAGTTTGAATTATTTGCAACACGTTTTAACTTGTTGTAATTAATTGATTTCATATTGAATTTGTTCGGCTGATTTATTTCTAATTTATCTATAGTTATAAATAATGGGTAGTGATCATTAAATGGATTCGTTATTTTAAATGAATTAATATTTATATTTTTAGTTTTTATATAGAAATTGTCGATGCAGGTACCTCTTTTATTATCAGATGAAGGCCTTGTTATTCCAGTAAAGCATGGCGTAAATTTATGTTCCAAGAGATCATTTAAAAATTATTGTGTTATAAGGTTATCTGTTGCGTCAGTCTTACTAAAATTTTCGTCTAATATATCAATGTTAAAATCCCCGATTATACAATGGTTCTTAGTATTTAATTGATCTCTTAGGAATTTTTTCAGGCTATGTACAAATTCATACTTTTTTATATTGTGTGATCTATAGATCGCTGAGATTCTTACAGTTTCGGTGCCAATTAATTTTATAACCGAGCTTAAGATACGTATGTTGTCGACCACTATAATTTCTGTGTGTTCAGATAGTTCATCCTTTATATACATCATAACTCCATCTGCTTTATTCATTTTACTCTCACTATAGTAACTTTTGTAACCTGATATGTTGTACAATGGAGTATATTGCACATTCCAAGATTCAGTACATATAATGACACTTGGTCTTACGGCTAAAGATTCAATAAAAGTTTCTAGTTTTTCAAAGTTTTGTTTTATACTTCTAATATTTACACATAAAATCAAATTTTTACCTTTATCGATACTTTTATTGAGTGTTTGTACATTACCAAAAGCTTGTTCTTTTTGTGAAATAACTTCAAAATTTAGTTGTTGTTGATCCATGTTCAATGTTCAAAATTCAGAAGTTCAGAAGTTGCTGAGTCTGTTGGGTAATAAATTTGTGATATGGTTCTGTTTAAATTTATTGGTGAGGTTGTGGCCGATAAATTACCAGCTGATGTTGCCGAACTGATAAAAATTCTACTTTGTCTTCTTGGTGTCGTTACGACCGGTGATTTACCGGTAACTGTATCAGTGTTTTGTAACTGTGATTGAAAATTTACTTTACCTACATATTTTGGAATGTGCGGTCTCACTGGATAATCTGTTTCAGCAATTAACTTCTTTATCTTGTGAAACATAACCTCGCATTTTTCGGTATCATTTACCACGTGTTTAGTATTAAATTTGTTTTATATTGATGATTACTGTACATATAATTAACACAATTGTGTTCGTTTGGGGTAGTACAGTTGATCGTGTTATGTTTTCCAGCACAACGTAGGCAGATTTTCGTATTCTTACACTTTTTACCACTATGACCAAATCGACCACAGTTAAAACACGGGGTTAGATTCAAGTCATCGAATGCTCTGCAATTTTGATAACCAATATGAACTCTATATTTATTACTCACAATTTGATTATATACTTCTGCTGGTGTTTCAATTAATATAGTGTTAATTTTTGTTTTAATGTTTTCAAATATATGTAACACTTTGCATTTGCTGTTTAGGTGTTTGAAGTTCCTTTTGTTAATATCTTGTTCTATTTCTTTAATCTCCATGTCTTCAAAATTGTCGAAGCCTGTTATTTTCATCTTGGGATTTTTAATAGATTCTCTTGTTATTTTGTAGTAGGCAGAATACTTTTGTTTTAGTATATTCTCAGTTTGTATCAAACTCTCCTCATTTATAAAGCTTATTATTGCTTCATCTTTGTTCTTGATTTTTATACTTTTTGCTTGTATAGATGAATTTTTATTTATATAGTGAGCTATATATGGTTTTATATCTGGCACATTTGTTCCTTTATTATCATTCTGTATTCTTTTCACTATTAGTTTTTGTATCTTCTTTTCTAATTGCTTATCACTTACTACCACTTCTGCGAATGTTATTTTGTTTTTGGTATAGTTTTCTTTGTCTAAAATTTGGTTTAGCATGAGATTATTGTTGTGTACTTCTGTACTTATTTGTTTTAATAGATTTTTTTCTTCTTCAGGAAAACTTGTCAATTATTGATTTCCTTTGATTTCCTTAGCTTTTATTAGTAACAATTCTTCTTCAGCTTGTTTTAATTTTTGTTCTGTTTGTGCATTGGTTTTTATTAGTATTTCGTTCCTTGTCATTATCAGATCATTTTGGCTTCTCAGATTTTCTAGTTCCCTCCGTAGTAGCACTACTGCAACACGTGGGTCTTTAGAGGTTATGTCATCTATATTATGTTCTTCACATATTATTTCTATGGCAGATAAGTAGTTTTGTGTTCTTTTTCTGTTATAATCACTTTTATGGTAGACATTGTTACACACTACACATATCACAACTCCCACTGGCGTCCCGGGATGACATTTGTAATAAATTTCTGGCGGAGGGGTCTGCTTAAGCAGCACACCCTCGTCGGCCATCTTGGACTTATTTGTAAAAACATTTTTATGTTTGTTCATGTAATAAAGATATCTTAATTGCTTGTTTATATAAACAATCAATAAAGACACATTGATAACTATATTGTTGAACACCAATAATAATAAGAGGGGGCCACATCACTGCCTCCCGAGAACGCCATTCAACTATGGAGGCGTCTCACGTCAAATGTCCCAGCGCGGCGCGCGAGCGCCAAATCGTGCTATATCTAGCTCATGTTTACGATACTAAAACGTACTTAAAAAAATGTTATGATAAGCACTTCCGACGTATTTTTTTCTCAGCTTTCCAACGGTGTAGGCAGTTTTCCCGAAATTTTCCATTTTCGCCTTCAAAAAGTACAAAACGTGTTATATCTTAAAAAGTGTATTTTTAATATTTTTTTTTACCCTCTAGATCGAAAGTTGAGCATTTTTTACGTAGGAAAGGATAGTTTCCCAAGAGTGCCCGAAAGGTTTTCTGCGAGAAATAGAATGCGAAAGAGTAGACGCACTGCCTTTTCGGCGTGCGGGACTACGCGGTACACAGCGCGCGGGCTGCGCTCGCCTCGTTGCCTAATAATAATCTTTTATAATCTTTAATTCTTTACCTGCTTTTTTTTTTATTCTTGAATAACGCATGGAGTAATATTTTATTAATTATTTCATAAAAAAATAAAATTTCAAAATTAACAGCAATATGTGCAAACTCTTGTACTAACGTTTGTTTTTCACTGTAGATAATTATTTGTTTTTTTTTTACGTGCTATATCTCGAAAAGTATATTTTTAGTATTTTGTTTTACCCATAATATTGAAAGCTATCCTTTTTCTAGGTAGGAAAGGATATTTCCCAAAAAGTGTCTAAGATGTTTTATGCTATGCAAATAAAACGCGAAAGATTATATGCACGGCAGGGCGAAAGCATATTCTACGCTACGCGCGGTACAGCGCGGTTTGCCGTGCGGCACGGAATCATTTATTTTTCATTCGGTAGGTAACGTCCACACTTTTTACTCTGTATGCAAATTGTCACGTCAAAAGTATATAATTACCATAACTTTTTATCTTCTTCCTCCTCGAATTTTTTCGAATTTGTCGTTGACAGCAAAGAAAAAGCTTGCCATTTCTGTTATAAACGATTAAAATGGATTCACATTGGAAATTGAAATGTATAAATCTTTTAAATAAAAATGATCACTCTGCATCTAAGAATTTGACTGATTTTCCAAAACTTTTAAGAAGTGCATTTCCTTTAGTACCTGAAAATGCTTAAATATGTTTAACCTGTCGACGCCAAATTTATAATCAGAAATCAAATTTACCTCAAACTGATGCTAAAAAAGCTAAAACAGTGTGCGATGATGAATATCATAAAGCTGGTGTTGCAGTTCTCCAACAAATTAAGAAAAAATTTTCAGAGTTAACAAATAAGCAAGAAAGAATTCAGCTATTAACTCTTACACCGAAGTTTTGGTCTCGTAAGAACTTGATGCGAGAATTCAATTGCAGTGAACGGGAGGCTCGTGAAGCGAAAGATTTGGTAGCAAATAGCGGAATATTTTCAATACCTGCTAAGAAATGTGGCAAACTACTTCCAGCTGATACTGTAAATTCTGTCAAATCTTTTTATGAGAGAGATGATGTAAATCGAATCATGCCGGGTTCAAAAGATTATCTATCTATTAAACAGAGTAATGGCAAAAGAGAACATATTCAAAAAAGATTACTGCTTGGTAATTTAAATGAATTGTATAATTTATATAAAAAAGAAAATGAGTACGTTAACATTGGTTTTACGAAATTTACAGAATTGAGGCCACCATATTGTGTTTTAGCTGGGAGTAGCGGTACACATAATGTATGCGTGTGTGGGCATCACGAAAATGTGAAGCTCATGCTAAGTGCTATGGACATAGAAAATTTAACTAAAGACACCCAATTGCCCCTGAAAAACTATCACGATTGCATCCAAGCAATTGTGTGTAATGATTCACACGATAGATGTTATTTGGGTGACTGTTTGGATTGCCCGAATACGTCTATATTACGAAAACATTTACTTAAATATTTTGATGAAAATGATATTTTTCAAATCGAGTATCAATCGTGGTTTCAAACAGATAGCTGTACAATAGCTTCCAAAACTGTAAATGTGCACGAATTTATGGACATACTGGGGGAGAAATTAATGAAATTAAAACTCACGATTTTTTTGCTAAGAAACAATCACTTTTTGTAAATAACGTAAAAAACAATCTTCAAGAAGGAGAATTTCTCGTGTGTTGCGATTTTGCAGAAAATTATGCTTTCGTTATACAAAATTTTACACAATCCTTCCACTGGAATAACAACCAAGCAACAGTTTTTACAGTTGTAGTGTACTGTAAACAAAACGATGAACTCAAACATGTAAGCATTGCTGTGATTTCCGACAACTTAAATCATGATACCATAGCCGTTTATGAATATAAAAAAATAGCAATATCTTATCTTAAAACTAATTTTGCAGTCAAGAAAGTTTATTATTTGACTGATGGAGCAGGTCAGCATTTTAAAAATAAATTCAATTTTCAAAATCTTCTTTTTCACGAGAAAGATTTTGGAGTTACAGCTGAGTGGCATTTTCATGCCACAGCACATGGCAAAGGTGCGTGCGATGGTATAGGCGCGAACCTAAAAGGAGGTGCAAAAGGAGCGAGTTTCTCCTAATAATCATATTTTAACTCCAGAAGAGCTGTATAACTGGGCTAAAGATTACTGCAAAGAAACGAAAGTTTTTTATAGCAGTAAAGAATCGTATGAAGAAACGGTTTTGAAAATAAAACCAAGACTGAGCAAGGCTAAATCTATACCAGGCCCGTTACTGTATCATGCTATTATTCCAATAGATGAAAGTACATTGAAGCTCAAAAAAACCTCTCTTAGTTCTGAGTATAAAATCTTCCCTAAGAAAGCTGTGAAACCAAAAACAAAAAAATTATCTACACTGAAAAACAAACGTTAATTTAAAAATTTTATTTTTTATGAAATAATTAATAAATTATTATTCCATGCGTTATTCAAGAATAAAAAGAAACAGGTAAAGAATTAAAGATTATAAAAGATTATTATTAGGCAACGAGGCAAGCGCAGCCCGCGCGCTGTACCGCGTAGTCCCGCGCGCCGGAAAGGCGATGCGTCTACTCTTTCGCATTCTATTTCTCGCAGAAAACCTTTCGGGCACTCTGGAAACTATCCTTCCCTATGTAAAAAATGCTCAGCTTTCGATCTAGAGGGTCAAAAAAAATATTAAAAATACACTTTTTAAGATATAACACGTTTTGTACTTTTTGAAGGCGAAAATGGAAAATTTCGGGAAAACTACCTACGCCACTGGAAAGCTGAGGAAAAAATAGGTCGGAAATGCTTATCATAAAATTTTTTTAAGCACGTTTTAGTATCGTAAACATGAGCTAGATATGGCGCGCCGCGCTGGGACAGTTGACGTGAAACGCCTCTATGGAGAGAGATAAAAATGTGTCACCGATTCCCATACGGGACCTCTCAGTTTATATTTACAGCTATTATGATATATTAATTGCTTCTTTATTGCTTGTTTATGTAAACAAACCATAAGAACAGGCTATTAAGATATCTTAATTACTGTTTATGTAAACAAAGATAAGATAGCCCGGGCGGGGCACGATGACGTCATTTGTTTTGTCTCTCCATAGTAGAATGTATACTACTGATACAAGCCGGCGAAAAATACCCTAGAGAAGGGATAAGGGGGAGAGGCGCCCGCTCTCTGTGTTAAAACATAGGGTGCTCCGCGCTCGACGACCCTATGGCGCTTGGAAGGGAGATCGTTCCTGTACCATTGGGCCCCGCTTTCTCACACCACTCAACTCGTTTAACATTGCAGTATAGGACTATTCTAAAAATATCTGAGCCGCCGCAGCATGCATCATCTACTATTCGGCGACGCACGCGAACCGCGACTTCTGATACGACACCGCAGTTTTCGAAGGAGGAGCTTTCTTAATAAAAATAGCCACTCCGCACTGTAAAAATCAGATTATCCCGAGATCTTGGTCTGGTAAAAACTTTTAAGCTAAATGAAAAGTAAGTCGCCAGTTCCTTAAATATTTTGTTTTGAACCTTAGCCTACCCTACCACTCCCCTTCCACTAGTATTCTCGGTCAAAGGGCAGAGGATTTATACTCTTAAATTCAAGTTTTTTCTAAACCTTTTTTTCTCATTTTAAGATTTAGTTAGTCTTATTCAATATAAATTTCGAATTCTCACTAAACCGTTTAAACTAATACACCCATCAAAGTTTCTGAGCAATCACGCAGAACTGCTTCTAAAAATTAAATTCAATTAAAATGCATTAAATCGTGGATTAATAAACTTTAGACCGTGAATACTAAGTTAAGTAAAAATCTAAATAATTAAACAAATTTAATTAAGCCCCATCCCTGGTAGAAGACGCGAGTCTTGCCAAAAAGGGAGCAAAGTAATATAAGTTATAACGACTCATGTTACTACATAATGCCATGTGAAGTTCTTCGAATGTCACAGACTTAAACTCAGTTCTCCCCATTACTAGTCCTTCGCTCTACCATTATTCGATGTAAAACTAAAGGAACAAAGAATTTTTGTTAGATTACAAGGATCTATACATGTTCTCAGAAAGAATAGTTTTTTTAATTATCTTGAAAATAATAAGATGATATATATTTCAAAATGACAAAAATACAAGGATCTCCTTAGTAATAACAAGAGCAAAGACTTGGATCGGTGGGGGGGGGGGGCACTTTAGGAACAAAGGGCGCGCAAGGCGCACGGCTTGCCTCAGTTTATTACAAATCATTTTTCGAGTATGTAAAATCAATATAGTTATTATTATTCATAATGCTGATCATTTTATAAAATAATTTTTAAAAAATTGAAACTCACTTTAAATGGTATACAACTAGATCATCGAATGGTGAAGGTAAAATTTCCATAGCTTTTGTGAGAAATGCTTCAGGACAGGTCATCGATGAATTGGCATTTCGACGTAACGATAGCAAATTCTAAGAACAGAAATTACGATATAAATTGAAAATTAGTAGTAGGTCAAATTAAGTCATTGATAATGTTTCACAACTAAGGGTCGATAAACAACAAGGAATAAAACTGAACATTGAAGTTCTTTCAACTTGAATGTACTCTATAACTTAAAAAGATTTACATCAAGGCTTTGAGAGTTACACAAAAAAGACTTGTTGGACTATACGATATTTATATGAAATGTGTACGCACGCACGCGTATGCGTAATCTCTCTCTCTCTCTCTCTCTCTCTCTCTCTCTCTCTCTCTCTCTCTCTCTCTCTCTCTCTCTCTCTCTGTCTCTCTCTCTCTCTCTCTCTCGTGGTAAGTACGGGCAATCGTCACTCTAATCGCTCCTGCTATCTTGCACCATTTCTAACGCACACTTCACTCTGAGGAGTGTTTTTTCGTTCTAGGAAACTGGCTCCGGTGGCTCTCAAGCTTGGGCCTAAGGTCTGCATGATTTTGATGCATTTCTATGAGCCTGGAGCAAGTTTCCTATTGATGACGCCGACATAACCTCAAATTGAAGACGTGATATCTCGTCAACATCTTTTCATCCATCGGATGGTTTGCACGACATTCTTACTCCGCACTGCTCTTGTTCCCTTCAACTCTTTTGGTACCAGTGGCTGCAGTGTACGTGCAACTACTACAGTGCATCTCATACCGGCCTTTTACAGACTTCTGCTATCTCAATTCTTCGGTTTGCCAACGGTTAACATCATCAACAGCTTCTGCTAAGCATAGTGCTGACCGTCACTTTTACAGTCACTTAACAGCCTGCCGCACACCGAAACCAACCTTCTCATCAGCAGTAGAGTCGCTTTGTACACAGCACGCGAGTATGTTCACGCATTCATTTATGGTAGCCGACGTGTCTTATTACACGTAAATGAGTCATTGTTTTTCAGTAATAGTATGTCTTAAAGGATTCAGTAATTTATACTGTTGTTGTACTGCTCATTTTACGCAATATTGTAATATTATTCTATTTAATCAAGTCAATCTCAATTTTTATCTAGTTCGATTGCTCTTTGCGTTTGTAATTTTAATTTTTGGGCATACAAGTAGTTTAAGTTGCAACCAGTATTACTCATCTATTTAATTTATTATCAGAATTTATATTTATTTATTTTTACTTAGTCAACCTCGATTTATATCTAGTCTGATTGTTTTGTTGCGTTTTTAATTTGTGGCATGCAAGCACTTTAAGTTGAATTGTTCTATCCTTTACGGTACTAGTATTATTTATTTAACTATTTATATCGCTCTATGCTCATTATTATTAATTCAGTTCATTATTTTTATTATTAATTCAGCAGTATTATTTTCAACTAAATTTCATTACTACTAATTGTTTAAGCGTCACCCCTTATGCTGCCTCACTGTTGTTAACAATACATATAGAAATTTTGTATGTCTGACCGTTTTCTCTTCATACTACTTGTAAACGGGTGTATAAAGTCTCTACTTTGCCGACCTGCCTGACTTAGTTAACGTGCGCACTACTTGCTCTCAGTATTATAGATAATAAGGCTTTTTAACTCATTTTAACACATTCTAGAGCTGTTCTTTTCTTCATCTTCATCTCATTTACGCTTTTTCACCTCATTTTCATCTCATTTACGCTTTTTCTTGTTCCACTAGCTACATAACTTCTAAGATGGATATCACATGTTATAGTTGTAGTAAAATAATTAAAACTAAATATGTCACATGTGATCATTGTAAAAATCATTATCATCCATCCTGTACTGTGCTTAAACAAGTCCGTAACAAGAGCAACAAAGTTATCAACGCCTGTCGAAGTTGTGTTGCTGCAGCAAATACAAACAATCGGAGGAGTGATTCACTTGATGAAAGCAATGCTAATAATAGTCCTGCTGCAATTTCAACATCAGCATCTCTTTCAACTTCTTCTTTGAACCCGCCGCCACCACCAAATGACCCTCTACAGTAAATACTCAATAAATTAACTAAACTAGACACACTTGACACAAGATTGAGCACTTTAAGCTCCTCTCTTGACGTGCGTTTTGATGAAGTGCAAACTACTCTGAACACTCGGCTTGAGAAAGTTTGCACACGAATGACCAACATGGAAGAAAGACTATCACTTCTAGATGATCTGCCCCACCTCACGACTCGTCTTTCTGCTGCTGAAGAAGCCATATCTAAAGTACAGACTGAACAAGAGAATCTCCGTCGCCAGTTCGATGAACTCTGCAAAACAAATACTGCCACTGCTCCTAATGAATCTACAGTCAGACGAATGGAAAAACTTGAGCATGGCCTTCAACAGCTCAGTAATACGCAACGACGCCTATCCAGCGAGTTGGTGATCACTGGACTCTCTATCCCTGATACCACATCCTTGAAAGGCGCTGTTTACGCTGCTCTGAAGATCCTTGACGGTGGGCTTCATAACCGTGATATACTACATGTGCGGAAAATGCGCCTGAAACCATCCTTGGAGCCGCTGAAGCAGTCCTCATTCGCCACTCATGCTGAAGAACCTCCAACCACTCCATCTCAATTCACCAGTGGTGATGCTGGATCTAAGGTCACACCGTTGCCTGAAGAACCTCTAACTACTTCATCTCTATCAACCAGTGGTGATGCTGGATCGAGGGTCACCCCACTCATTGTTACTCTGTCCTCACATGCTCTGGCTCAGTCGCTCTTAAGCGCAAAAATAAAAATGGGAAAAATGCATACGTCTCAGCTCAGCACCGACTTGTTGGTACAGGCAAATGCCAATCCTCCGTTGCCTCATTCTCTGATTAATATAAACGAGCTTCCTACAGAACTGTACTGCCTTCGTATATCTGCTCGCGCAGAGGCAAAAAAGAGAGGTTTCGTCACCTACGTGCGTAGTGGTAAAATCTACATAAAGAAGAAGAAAGAAGACCACGCGACAATCATTTCTACTGCTGAGGAACTAAAATCTTTTTTAGCCTAGCTCATCACATCCTCATCGCTCTCTCAATGCAATTCATCTCATTCCTACATGTCCACCCCACTCACGCATATCTCGCATCTCAGTGTCTCAGAACCATGGCCTCAGAGTCTGTTACTTTAACGCTAACTCACTCAAGAAACGTATAGAAATGCTGAAATTTTTTCTCTCAACTCGTTCCTTCTTTCACATCGTAGCGGTCACAGAGACTAAGCTTGACCCTAACCTAGATGCTAGTTCGATAGTGCGCCTTGATAACTTTGAACTCCTACGTCGTGACCGTAACAAAAATGGTGGTGGGGTTGCTTTATTCATTCACAACTCTATCTCTGCCACTATCCTCTGCTCATCTGATGGCATCTGGACTGGTAAGCCCGGCAAACCAGAGTATCTGCTCTGTGAGATAAATATTGTAGGCCACCCTCCATGTTTTGCTGCGGTAGTATATCGTCCACCACATGCTCCCTTCATTCAAGGAACAGACTTCATTGATAAAATCACGACATACATGCACGACTATAGCACAAAAATAATAGTGGGTGACTTTAATGCAGATCAGCTCTGCTCGTCTGCAGATGCAACTTTCGTTCACCGGTTTATAGACGATAATGGGCTACACAACATTCCTTATGGCGCGACGTATCATAGGGATACCTCCGATACCTGGCTCGACCTCTGTCTTGTGGACAAACAGGACAAAGTCGTTGATTTCTGGAAATCTGAGTCACCCTTTGCAGATGGTCACGAATTGCTCACTGCCACTCTAGGTCTGCACATGCCCAATCCTCCTCAACCCTCGTTCTCTTATCGTGATTACAAGGCCATCTGTGCAACTACACTTACAGAATATCTTAAAGGCTTGGACTGAACTGCGGTCGAGTCAGCCCCACTTGAAGAGTGTGTCTCTGTCCTTTAAACGCACATCAAAGGGGCAATCGAGAGTCTAGCTCCTATAAAAACCATCTCACCAGGTAAAAACCGCCATCCATTGTTTAACACTGAACATCACTCTATGATTCAAGAGTGTGATCGCCTTTACAAACGTTTTCGTAGGACTAGACTACCACTGGACCTCTTAGCTTACAGACAGGCACGCAATGTAGCTCATCGTACCATTGAAGAGGCGAGACTAAACTATCGTCACGCTCGGCTCTCCTCGCTTACAGACCCCAAGGATATATGGCGTGAGCTCGAACATCTTGGCATCTCTAGCTCCAAAAAGAAGTCGTCCGCCCAGCCTTTCACTACCACTGAGCTCAATGCTCATTTTAGGGGTGTCTCATTCGATCAAGACACTCCACCTGTCGCAGACTTCTTGGACTCTTTGGCCACCTCTACTCATAATGAGCAATTTTCATTTGATGAGATTCAAGTTTCTGATGTTGTAGCCGCAGTAGCACATTTTAAAACCCAGGCCAGAGGGCCAGATGGTATTCCACAACATGTAATAAAACTTGCTCTCCCTTTCTTAGCGCCTATCATCTGCAGGATTTTCAATCGATCTCTGCGAGAAGCACTCTTCCCATGTGATTGGAAGAAATCTATCGTGATTGCTTTGAGTAAGGTAAGCTCTCCTTCGTGCCTAAGTGATTTTCGCCCTATACCACTCTTATGCTTTTTGTCTAAAGCCCTCGAATGGCTAGTACAACGGCAATTATCTGCTTACCTAGAAACACGATTATACCTAGATCCGCTCCAGACTGGCTTTCGCTCGGGACATAGCACACAGTCATGCCTGCTTAAGCTGACTGATGACATCAGACTTGGAATCGAAAAACAACATGTAACTCTACAACTTCTTTTCGATTTTAGTAAGGCTTTCGATTCAGTCTGTCATGCAAGACTCCTTAAAAAGTTGCTTGACTACGGTCTCTCCAGACTTGGCATCCGTTGGATAACGTCCTACTTAACAGGTCGAGAGCAGGCGGTTATTGATGGCATTGGAAACTGTTCCAACTACCTAAAACTCAATACAGGAGTCCCGCAGGGCTCTGTGCTAGGTCCCTTACTTTTCTCAATCTATGTCAACGATATATCTCTGTGCCTGGATCATAATGTCTCTCATCTCATGTACGCGGACGATCTCCAAGTTTATATTCGCTGCCCTCTAGGCGAGCTTGATCGCGTTTCCGCTATAATGAGTGCAAACGCCATCCGAATCATGCGCTGGGCCACTCAAAACCACCTTAGACTAAACGTTGGAAAAACAAAAGCAATGGTTATTGGCTCGCCATACTATATAAACAGACTATCGGCAGTGGTCAGAAACTACCTAGATATAGGTGGTGACCGTATCGTCTTTGAATCGTCGCTACGGATGCTGGGAGTGATACTGGATTCCAAGCTCTCTTGGAAAGACCATATCGCACAGACGAGCCGACGTGTGCGTTCCCTCATGTACAGGCTATATTTCTTTAGAAAAAGCACAAATCTCAGACTACGTAAGCACTTAATATTAATGCTCCTCTTTCCAATCATAGACTACTGTTGTCTTGCTTACTGTGACCTGACATTGGATCTAGATGATAAACTCCAAAAGCTTGTCAACACTGGTATTAGATACATCTATGGTGTGCGAAGAAGTGAGCACATCACACCCTACAGACGCGAACTGAGCTGGCTAACCACATCTGGACGTAGAAAATATTTTGCAGCAAACCTACTGCGCAGGCTATTCAACACTGCTACTCCATCATATCTGTTAGCATTTTTCAACTGCCGTTTCACTACTCGTCCAGTTAGGGGTAATGCGGCAGCCTTAGACATCTCAAGCTGTCAAACAGAGACACTGAAAAGGTCATTTCACATCAGCTCGGCGTATCTGTGGAACTCCTTACCATCTCACCTTCGCGAACTCACTTCAAATCACGACTTCATCATCATCTCCTTGAATCCATATAATACAATTATATTCTATCTGAGCAATTAACTATATTTAGCTTCTCTCACACTGTTTATGCTTCTTTAACTTTATACTTAGCTCCTTTAAAACTATATTTTGCCTTGCGTAAGACTTATTTATATATTGTCAAATTTTTGCTCCATGTACTCTGTATTTTTGCTTGCGTTAAACTTAAAACTTGTAAACTTATATATATATTACTCTTTATTTAACTTGTACAACATAATGTACAGATAATAAAACTATATAATCTCTCTCTCTCTCTCTCTCTCTCTCTCTCTCTCTCTCTCTCTCTCTCTCTCTCTCTCTCTCTCTCTCTCTCTCTCTCTCTCTCTCTCTCTCTCTCTCTCTCTCTCTCTCTCTCTCTCTCTCTCTCTCTCTCTCGCGCCCTATACAGCTTAAGGCTCATTAGGGCGTGTGCCACTGAGACACTCCGCAAAAGACTAGTTCAATACTTAGTTACCAAAGTTTTTCATTTCCAGAGTTTTGTGCCATAGGTAAATGTTTTCCAAGTAATTTGCGACTTGTATTATCAAAAACCAAGCAGTGACAACCAAGAAAACTTGCACACCAGTTGATTTTTCATAGATGACATAATTCTACATAAACTGGATGTTTAGAGATCTATTTCTTGGGATTTTGTATTAGAAACGAGTTATATTAGTAATACATATACCTTGTTTTATAATAATTATATTTTAATTTACTTTTTCCGATAATTTTGGCCTCATGAGCCATTAGGTAGGAGACTACCTTAAAACCGTAATCATTTGCTTGCAGTCTTAAAAACCATTTCAAATAAAACTACAGAAAACGATCTTCTATTTGCCTTTTTTAGAATTAAAAAATGTTAATTAAGAAATGTTAATTCCTTCCAAAGTTATGAAAGTTTAAAATTGAACGACGAAAATGCACCAAAATATGCATGAATTCAAACAGTGAATTTTAGACATTTAACAGTGCATTTTTATTTCTCAAATTTAAACTTTCATAACTTAAGAATGAATCAATATTTTTCAATCCTGAAAAAGCAAATAAAAGATCGTTGTCTCTCGTTTTATTTTTATTCATAAAATAGTTTTTAAGACTTTGCTACAGTAAATGGTTACGGTTTTATAAAGCAGATTTTTAAAAAGATTTTTTCAAAATAAAGCAAAAAATGTCCATGACTTGAGTTTTTTGGAGCGTTTGGGTCTAATATTGCAGCTTTCTTCATGTTTCCAGATGTAAAACCATATCCTAAAGTTTGAACAGAATCCGTGATCCGGATCCCTGACACTCTCCTGGTCAGTTGAAATTATGCCTACGTGTTATAATTTAACAAACTTTATACCTTCAAACCTCTTCCCGACGCATGATGTCGTTTTCTAATGCGAAATATTAATTTAAAAATATGTAAAGATATGTCTGTTATTTGTTCTTCATAAGTACTCGGAAACATAAAACTAATAATTTTTACATATTGATGATATCTGACAAAGTCAGAAATCTTACAACATTTTAATATTTAGAAAGGAAATGTAACGAAATGTAATAAAATATAAATATATAGAGTGCGTTCGATTTTAGCTAGTTCTCTCTTTGAAAAATAATATCTATGTTTCAATGCAAACTCTTCGGGTCTCATACGATTTATTTATAGTGTTTTAAACCTTCTCAAAGTGAAATAAAAATGGCAGCAAATAGTTGGTTTAATTGATTTCACGAATAAAATAATATTACTAACATATTATAAAAGTAAAAAAGTACATAGATAGTCCCTTCAGTGGGACAAAATTTTCGAGCAAAAGTACGACAAACAACAGGTAGTAGGACAATTTGCGGTTCTAGTAGTCAATATTAGATGTTAGTAAGTTGTCAACACTCTACAGATACTACAAATAATGTTTTTTGCTCGCCCTACAAATATTTATTGCAAAATGATAGTAAAACACATCATGGATCCACCCCTATTCGAACAGAGTATAAAAATGTATTTAACTACTGAGCAGTAATTTATATTATCCTATCAGAAACAGTTTATACATATAATAAATGTTCAAATATATTGTAGGAAATGGCAATGCTATCCGTTAAATAAATAAATAGAAATCCAGTATAGACACCCCATACATACAAAAATTTTTCGAAAGCGAGGCGCTCAATTTGCGTATCTAGAATAATAGTTGAATGTTTATAAACGTACTGGAAGTATAAATATTGTTAGAATATATGGTACATCTATATTGTATAAGTGTAACGAATATTTGTCGTCGAGTAAAAGAGTAGACGCACACATGTACGCCTCCCCACTTTACTATAGGTATGTACTGCCGCAGGAGATACGAGCACCACTAACGCATGCCGAGTTGGTAGACTGACTCAGACCAGCATAGAGTTATAAGTTACTGAATAAAATCTTCTATATCTAATGTAGTCCATCTTCCTTTTCTCATTAATTCAAGCAATACTGATCTTCATCCCAACATGGTAGCAAAGTGGTGGTTTGCCACGAGGTAAGTATGCTTGAGTGATTAAATGCTAAAGAAAGGGTTGTTTAAGAAAGATTCCGAACACGAAGGAAAGTTCGAGAATAAACAAGAAGACAAAGTGGAAAGAAAGGAAATCACAATACCGGTGTTTGATGGAGAAGACTACAGTTGGAAGAAAAGAATTATGATGTATCTAAAGTTAACAAAATGTGATGTAGTGATAACAAAAGCAAAAGTAACAGCAGATAAAGAAGACTGGGATAAAAATGATTTGAAGGCAATAAATCTGATTTATAGTGCCCTATCGAATAAACAATTGGAACTTGATTGCAAAGAAACTACAGCTTATAAAATAATAAAGAAATTGGATGAAAAGACTAGAAAAAATTAAGACTAAATAAATACAGTGATTCAGCGTCATTTTACAGCGAATTTGAAAATATAGCAATTGAATTGAAAAGCGCGGGTGATAAAACAAGTGAAAAGGAAAAGTTAAATTACATGCTAAACACGTTGCCGGAGCCATACAGTTACATTGGCCATTTAATAGATACATTAAAAGAAAAGGATCAAACACCATCATATGTGAAAAATAAAATCAAAATTGCTGAAATGGAAAATAATAACGATCATGGTCAAAAAAGATCAAATGCATTTGCTACAAAAAAGGATCAAAAGGGAAGCTGCTTCATTTTTGGAGAAATCGGGAATTTCGCACGAGTGTCAAAATGGCGTCCAAGTGGAACACAGCGGCGCAACATGGCGAGGCTCAACACGTGGCCGCGGCCGAAGCGGAGCCGGAAGAGTCAACTACGGCAGAGGACGCGGAAACTTCCTTCAGCAAGGGGCCAGCACGAGCGAGCAGAGCGACACGGGCGCGAGCGCACGGATAGCTACTGCACATACGGTGCAGATAAAAATACTATTACTTCTAAAGGGAATGTAGCAAGGGTTATTAATGAGAATAATAAAGTTATAGCGGTAGCGTTCAAAGAGAATAGAATTTACAAAATTAAAAGTAAAATAGAAAGAGGCCTTTGTAAATAGTGCCGAACGAAAGAATAACATGAGTAAAAAGGAAAGGTGGCATAAAATCTTAGGCTACATAAACTTTATTTATCTAAATACATTATGTAAGCAACAGTTATTAATGCGTATTCCAAATGAACTTGAATCGGAATTTATGAAAAGTAAAACGTGTATAGAAAATAAGATGCACAACTTGATATTTACGATAGTAACAATAGAACAAAAGCTAAAGATATTTTGGAAATTATACATACTGATGTTGCCAGCTTTAAAACGTCTGGTTTAAAAGGAGAAAGATATTTCGTTTCTTTTATCATTGATTACAGTAAAATAGCTAAGATTTATTGCATTAAGTCTAAAGATGAAGTTTTTGATTGTTTAGTTCAATTTGAAAATGAAAGCGAAAATTGAATCGGAATAAAAGTAAAAATATTGAGATGCGATAACGGGACAGAACATGTAAATAATCGTTTTTGTCAATTTGCCAAAGAAAACTGTATTATTATGATTAATTGTCCAGCGTATGTACACGAGTTAAACGCAACAGCGTAACAATTTACTAGAACAATAATGGATATGGCGCGTTGCTTACAGAGGCAAAAGTACATAAATGTTATTTGCCTGAAATAGTATGTACGGCGACATACGTGAAAAATCGATAGAAAAGAAAACTCCTTATGAAATATTTTTTAAGAGAAAGCCAGATGGCAAACATTTACGTCCACACGATAGTAGAGGTTTTGTAAGAAAACCAGAACAGAAAAGATCTTATAAATGGGACAAAGAGGTAGAGATGAGTATTCTATTAGGTTATAGCTATCTAGGTTATAGAATACTTTTAAATAACAAAGTAATAATTACGAGACATGTAGACATTGTAGAAAAAGATGTAAAATCTATTACCCGTAATGAAACTGTTCATGATAATGAAAACTATTCTAGTACAGATGATGATGTATCTGATTTTTGAAAGTGCAGATGAAACTAATGAACAACAATATCAAATAAAAGAAAGAGATATGAAAAAGCAAGAGTTAAAAATTCCACGAAAATCTACGCATGATAGAAAAAGTACTGTAAGATATCCACAAAAACAAAGTTATAATATTTATGTAAGGTATTGTAAAGTAGATACGCCTTGTACATTTGAGGAGGCGACAAATAGTACAGTTAATAAAAATTGGGAAAAGGCAATGGATAAACAATTTGATTGCATAAATAAAAATAAAATTTGGAAGAATAAAACTTAGAATACAAGAATAAAAGGTATTAGATGTAAAATGGGTTTATACAAGAAAATCAGACAAAGGGGTCATCAGGTACAAAGCTAGGTTAGTTGTAAGAGGCTTTCAACAATGATGTAATTGATGACATATAAAGTGTTCCGCGTTAACTGCCCCAGAGGGGCGCGCGAGCCCTAACTCACTCCAGTCCTCTTTGGTCATCCCTGGTAGAGGACTGAAAAAGGACCGAGATGACTGAAAGAGAACTTGTTAGAAGACCAAAGAGGACGGAAAATTTTGTGCATGCAAACATTTTTGTGAAGGACTGGAGGACTAGAGATGACTAGGGAGGACTGCAGATGACTACTGAAGAATAACAATTATAGCACTGCCCGACCTAAATCCGTACGTATGCCACGGATAGGCGTGACAGCGGACTTAGGTTAAAGTGCTACAAAATATCGTACGACTCTAGTGCCTTCAGTGGCCCAATGCATGACGTGAATTATCACTCTCGCCATGCCCTGGCGCTAATTTCACGTCGTACCATAATGGGCCACTTATGCTACTAGTATCGTAGAATACTATTACAATATAAAAATATAATTAAGAAAATTATTGTGAAAATTTTTATAATAAATTAATACTTTTTCTCAATAAAAAAAAAATAATTCTTTATACTTTCGTATGCGGTGGGCAATGCGCCCCCGGGGCGCAAAATAACAGTATGTCGAAAGCGTCATTTTTTACAAAAAAAAAGTTATTATAAGACTATATCGGCATATGATACGCTACACAATGAGCATGCGCGAGCAAAAATTCGCATAATACGCCGTAATACGCATTCGCAGTGTGAACATAAATACTGAAAATAATCGGAACGGCAACCGTCCACACTCGGCAACTTACACACTCGTCGCAAATTTTTCCTAACGAGATGAGCAGAGCTCGATTTTGAGAATCCGAATAAGTGCGCAAAGTATAGCGTATTTTGCACACTAGTGCGGGAATATGCTATTTTGCACACTCATTCGGGTTCGCAAAATTGAACTCTGCGCACTGCGTTAGGAAAAGTAACTTTACACCCTTCTAGCTTAATATAGGCTGATTTCATTCAAATTCAGGGAGGCTATCACAGTCGAATTTTTTTTTTCGACTAAAAACTGAAGGCTGTATTCTAAATTATATATAAGGAGACGTGTCTCAGGATTTTGCTTCAATATATATTTTTTTTTACTCTACAGTCAAATCAATATTAGAAACAAAAATAGAGATTACAAAATTTAAAAAGTAAATCAATTTTCAAACTGCTTCAACTTTCTCAATTTATAATTTTTTGAGATTTTTTTTGCAAAATGTGAGGAATTTCATCTAGTTTTCAGAAACGTCTTTACTTTGATGATTAAATTTCGTCTTTCAGAGCTATTAATGTAAACTGAAAAAGAACGATTAAAAAAAAAATGTAAATATCTTAAAAACTGTAATTTCTTTTGATCTGAAAATTTAATATATGGTTTTATACATCAACCCTTTGAGGGGCACACTTTTTTCTAAAAAAATCGATTTTTTTTTTCAATTGCGCTTGCCTTATGAACAGGGTCGTAAGTGCAGATGAATGAGGCAGTATGATCGGGTGCTTAGCGCATTCATCAGTCAGCGAATTGACTAACCTGTCACCCATTTTAATCAACGAATTTTCAGATCAGCGAGGTGAAAACCGAAATAGTCACCATTAGTGTGCCAGGCAATTCCTAACATGGGAGTTGAGGAATGCGTGCTGAACAAGGTTACCTTACCTTCTGCCAGCATGTTCTCTGGTAATAGAGAAAGGGCTTGTGGATCGTTAGAGGACCATTTTCTGAGGTTCATTTGCGCTTTAGTAAATAGACTGACTAGTTCATTCACTTTGGTTATTGCTTCAGTAGTTGTGTGTGCTCCAGTCAGCACGTTATCTGAGTACATCTCCTTACTAAATACGTCAGCTGCTATTGGGTGCTCTCGCTTGTAATCGCTACCCATTTGTAGAAGAGTTCTAATGGCTAAGTACGATCAACACGTCAAACTGTATGCGACGTTATTGAGAATGTATATCACAATTTTTTCTAAAGGACTGAATCGCCATATGATGGCTTGAAATTTCCTATCAAGAGAGTTAACTCCTATCTGCCGATACATCTTCTCGACGTCTGCAGATAAAGCAATCTTGTAGTTTTTTACTACACAGATGATACCTATCAATAAATTAGAACCGCTGTATAACAGGTCGTTTAGCGACCCACCTGTTCTAAGTTTACTACACCCGTTAAAAACGGTTCTCAACTTAGTTGTGGAGCTAATTTCCTTCCAGACACCGTGGTGTGGAAGAAAGAAGTAGTCTGAACTTGTTGTGGGTACTTCATCTATGGCAGTAACGTGACCTAATTCTATATATTCTCTCATGAATTTAGTGTATTCTGTCTCAAGCCTCTTGTCCTTTTGAAAGTTGGATTCAAGACATTTTAGAGCGTAGAGAGCATGCGAGTATAAGCCTCCTAACTTGACATTATCTAGTAAATCTGGATCCTTCCAGGGCAGTCTAACTGTATAGCGTCCTGCCTGATTTCTGGAAGTAGTATTTACAAATAAATTTTTACAAGTTTCATTTTCTTCAGAGCGAGAATTTTTAAGAGCAGGCAGTTTCTTCGTCCGCCAAAATTCTCGCAGCAGATCAGTCAGCTGCATGTCGTGATCTTAAACCGAGGCGCAGTGTAGTACAGCGAGGTTATGCACATGGAGGGGGGGGGGGGGGGATGGAACTGAGTCCTGTGGTGTTCCCGTAAGTAACCAACCAAACATGGATTGCATTGCCATAATTATTTTGCGTTCGATTATGCTAGTGTAAACATCTGCTCCTAACCGCAGCTCGATTTTCGTATGCTCGAGGCAGCTAGGGTCTGCAAGCTGCAGCCCATTTAAGTAACTGAGCGATTTTACAGTGCTAGAAACTGGAGGCTTATACGACGATATCCTAGGGAGAACTAATGCTTTCGTCTCTAAGCAATACAGAGAGGAAAAATGAGGTTTCAAACGCAAGTGCGCTAACTTGTTGGAGCGTAGCGTACTTAGTTCATCTACTCCCTGCACGCACATACTAGTATTTTCTAGTGGTGGTGATAATAAATTGCACAAATTTTTCGTGACTAGTGAAATTTGGTTGCATGGGTCAATAAGCGCCTTAATGATAAGTTGCTTATTTTTGGGTGTCCTAACACAAATGAGAACGGTAGCTAGAAGTACACCTGTATCCTTCGTTGCTTGCATAGTGTGGATCGAATTTGTGACTCCATTATTAATTGCAACTTTGGCGCAATTAGAACTTTGCGAGATTAGGTTGCCATCCAATTAATTTGAAGTGCTAGAGGAATTAGCTTCAACCTCCGAATGATCTAAATGCAAGAGCGTATGATATTTCTTTTTGCGTGTGAAGCAGTTGTATTTTGACTTACAATTCTTTAGAGAATGGCCGTTTGCTAAACAATTAAAACAAATGCCTTTGATTTTTGGAAAATCTTTACGGTTTTCTATAGATTTCTTTGCGAATTGGTCGCATTTATTAAGATTATGTTCCGCGTTGCAAAGGATGCATTTTGAAGTTTTTAGTAAAGATTCCTTGGAGCTCGTTTGCAAGGAGTGAACTATACTCCGCTCGCTTTCTCCTTTGGACGTCTTAGCTTTGGCATGCTTGCACTTTGATGAACTATTAGACGAAATGATTTGGGTTTCTCTATCGTCCTCCAGGTTCTCAATTTGACCTTTAATGAAGTATTTCAGTTGTGCGGTAGAGGGGGAGTATCATTCGATTTATCAATAGACTTCTTCCACTCCTTTTTTGTGTTACTATCGAACAGCTCCACAGCGATATGCAGGAGAAGATTGTTACCAATCTCAGCTTCCGACCTATCTAATTTTCTCAGATTCTCCAATGCACCGAATAAATCTCTACTTACTCTTTTTAATTTGGGTTTGCTTTCTAGTTTCATGGGTTTTGTGTTTAGAATTGAAGAGATCAGTGTGTCGACTGTACAATGCTTATTGTCGTAATATGCAAGCAAAGCGTTCCATGCTCACTCATACTGATCTCCAACGATAGGTATGGATTTAACTAGCTCCATAGCTTCGCCTGTGAGATTTGTTCTGGGATGATAGTACTTGATTGAGGAATCTAGGTCTGTTCGACGATGAACTACAGACCTGAAGAGGTCTCTAAAGTTTTCCCATTCTGAAAATTTTCCGGAGAATTTCGGTAAATTCATTTTTGGAAGGGAGTGTGCTTCAAGTGAAGCTGAACTAGCAATGCCATCTGGAGCACTCAGTGGCTCCGGGGGTTGTGATTGTTCCTATTCCCGTGTTTTGGCTTCTGCAATAAGTTGAAGAAATTCACCTTTTCTATCAAAGTAAAAATCGGTGGTTTGCTCATAGAGCTCTTCACAAGAAATATTCATAATCTTGCGGAATATCAGAGGCAGCTAGTATTCTACGGTGATTGGCTTCAAACTGTGAATACCAGTTTTCCAATCCATCTAAGCGAGCATGAGCAGTTATAATGCTCATTTTTGCTACTACCTTTTTTTTAAATTGTAATAATTGATGCTAGGGAGGTGGTTTTAAGTAGAACACGCAAGGTGAGTTGCAATGTCCAATATGGAACTCAGTAAGCGAGTGATCGAGTATGACACGCAAGCTGAGTTGCAGTGTCCTATGAGAAACTCAATAAGCGACTGATTGAGTAACTTAGCAAGTGACGAGCAATTTGACTCGCCGTCACGATTTTGCGAAAATCTAGTGAGATGATTCGTTCTTTGAATACGCTTTAAGCTGCAGTGTTTAACTGAACAAACAAATAGCCTCACGGTTGAATGCTTCATCAACCTGCTAATGTTTACAAGTAATGAGCAATCGAGTCGCTCTAAAATTTGAGAGAAGAATTCAAGAAATTCAACGAAAAGGGAAGAAAAATTCAAGTACACATATTCGAAATCGAACAGTGAATGAAAGATCAATAATTTGCTTGAGGTGCTGAAATTCGAATCCAGTCGAAACAACAACCAAGCTTAGTTGAAGAGACAATTTCATAGCGAGGGGACAACCTACTTAATCGCGTGCTTTGACTAACTCCTATCTAGGGTACTTCTTGGTTTTCATAAGCTGCATACTTCAGATCTAAGGCACGCTGACAATAATCCTTATTCTGAACATACTTGTTGATGCCAAAACGCACTGACAACTCTTAGCACAATCACTCTTGCACATAACTTAGTTCACACACAGGCATAACTAACTAAATTAGGTTGTGATTAAATTAGCACCACTAGCAAACAGCCAATCAATTCGCGCATAAATCAGGCAAAATTCACTCTCATCACCCTTTAACATTCATGCATACTCATAGCATATCCCATTCGCATTCAATTAAAACTTACTATTCATATAATTCAAGAAGGCAAGTTATTAATACTCTGATGTAGTTGAGTAGCTTGTAGTAATGAAGCGATGCACTGGAGGTTGTAGTATCAGCGAATCGCAGTCGTATCAGCTGAACGAGCTGAGTCGAGCAGAACCACCACCTCCAAGTGGCAGAAAGCGACGCACCTCTATAGTGCTGATGCTTCCTGCGCATGCAGGTGTGTGAGTGAGAGTGTGACATAAGTAGGGCTGTAGAGACTTTGCGTTAAGCTAAAAATATGCAAATATAGTATTACATATGCATTGTAGCATGAAAAATCAATTTCTAATTGACGGAATAAAATTTTTTACTGTTTTTTACTGTTCAAGATTTATTGACCCGAAACGTGTACTACTATTCAACTAGCAAATGAATAGGAAGTCTTATTAACAAATTTTCTCCAAATTAAGCAGTTCAAATGAAAGTCTTGTTAGTATATTAAGAATTGCAACAATACTTAAAACCAAAATCTTGAAAAGGCCTCAGTGATGTGATTGAAGGAGAAAACACACGTGGTTGCTCCGTCGACATAACCCCCAAACCACTCGTCGCTGCGTCGCCGCTGAGGGGCGGTTTTCCGCATCGATCCGCTTCCTCAACGAGCATGAACCCTCCGCGGGGATTTTGCCAAGCGTCGGGATGATCGTGTGCAGTGACGCGCTGTCCCGCTGCGTCGAAATTCGCCGCGTGCTGGCGTCATTGCTCCACTGTGTCGTGGAATGCGAGCCCCGGCGGCTTTGAGTAGCCGCGCCGGCACCTCTCCTTCCCATCTCTCCGCAGCTTCCTTCTCACCTCTTCAGGATGGCGAAGTTCCTGAGGATGACCTTGCTCTCTTGAAGATGACGAAGTTGTTATACGGCTTCTTCGCTGCTTTCGATGCGTAGTTGGTTGCAAGCGAGCGAGAGCAGTCCGTGAGCTCGCAGTGGCACACCTGTAGCCGCACGGTCAAAATGGCAGCCGCTCCGACTGATGTCTGAAAACATTCGCGCAGCGTTTCTTTTCACGCTCTTCTTGGCTCGGCAATTCGCTTGCTTGCGCTTGCCCCTTCCGTCTTTAATCTTCTTAAACTTTGAACATATCTCCACTTGATCCACAACTATCCGGCTCAAAAGATCATGTTAAAACTGTAGCAGTTACTTTTGTTAACCTTATCAAGACACGTGAAAGGAAGATTTATTTATATGAATGAAAATTTATTTTGTATGAATTTGAATTGTTTGAATTGAAACCTCTGTTTCAATGTAAGCTTTTCCATTCGCGCTTCGCAGTTCTAGCAGTGTAAATATTTTTCTATTCACTTTTCCAGCATGCAGTTTTTGTATTCCTTCGACTTCTTTAGCATGTTCATCCCAGTCGACTTTCTTAGTCTGACGGAAAACTTCCAAATCATTCTTTTGTAGAAAAATAATGTTAATTAACGAAGAATAGTTTGATACGTGAGTTACAATATCGTCTGCATTTCTAATGAAACCAACATCCTGTTTAGACAGATTGTGGGTTGTGGCAAAATGTTTAACTAAACCCCCAATATCATCGCATGGACCTTTTCCATGAGCTGTTGCAGAAAACACCCATTTTCTATTTTCTATTGAATTTTCGAGTATATAGAATTGGTATCTATTTTTTAAATCACTCGCAGCTCCATCTGAAATAATTGTAATATCTTCTATCTATTGCAAAATGTAGTTTTCCATCAAATCTTTTATAATTAATTGCATAGCGGTTAAGGAAGGAGAAGAATCATGTTTCATATCATTAATTCATATCACTAACTGTTACATAATTGATTGTTGTTATTTCCATAATAACTGTAATGTAGTGGTTTGCTATTTTCTCAACAGATTTTAATAATAGACAAACGATACACATTACTTAACATCCATAGATACGAGTTTATTACCATTACTTCGAATACAACTAGTGTGCCGAACTTACATCAAATGTAGTATTTCTATACCGGCTAATGAATGTACAGTTACGTGAGTTTCAGGCATATTGAAATATACGACAAAGGTAGTTTGCTTCCGCGCGCAGGCCAAATATTATTCTCCTACCTTGTGAAGTTTCATTCGCTCGATGTCGACAAGGCTCCACCAGGACTCTCGGCTAGGACTCGTTCACACACTCAGTCCGCGGATACTAAACGCGGTAATCTCCCCGAGCTTCACGAAACCAAAAGCTTAGAAAGAGAATAATAATAATCGGCGGACGGCCGTAAATAATAAAGTACCGTAGTCTTTAATCTAGTCTCGATATACTGCAAAAACACGCATACGGCTATACTCGCGGTTCGGTAGAGAGTGAGTGCCTTTCGCCCTGTCGCTCGCTCCGTCCTCCGTCAGTGATCGTAGCGCTGTTGTCGGATCGCAGCTCGGCATGTCTGGCCGGTTCAATTGGCAAAGTCTCGGCTCAGTACTTTTCCACAGCAGCGGCAGCAGGCTTTTGGTATGGATAGGCTAGGGCCATTTAATGTGCAGCATTTGCATGCCTCGAGACGTGTCGCCTGTCCAGCTCGGTGGCGTCCGAACTAATCGGCTTCACGTCTCAGGAAATGAAGACTCTCAGCTGCTATTGTAGATGCAGGGCTTTGGTGACTCACTACTTCGTATTTTCCGGAACGTTCATATTTCGCACGTCTCGTGCGACTCGCATTGTCCCAGTACTCATACATACTCGCACACGCAGACATTGAGAAAGCCGTAGGATAGTCCTAGCTTCGCCTCGCCGGACTCTCGCCTACTAAATATATAATTCTCTCATACAACAAACTGACGTAAATATGGATATTTGATTTTTACTCCAATGATAGCTTTAAATTTCATTTTATAGTAAGATTGCCACATTTTCTATAAAGTCTACGTGTATAACCAATTTAGATTCTCTATTTTTTGCTAAAGTTTTTATTTCTTTTATTGAAACGCGCTGAATTTCTTTTATTATTTTATGAGTGCTTACAGTGAGTGCGAGCTTTTTTAATTCTATTAAAAAATTTTCTATTGTCTCAGTTTTATTTAGCAAATATGATTTTCCGCAAAAATTACAAGTTATTTCTTTACAAAGATCTTCTTCTGTTAAGGGGATTACTTCCAAATTGAAACCATCTTCATTTGAGCATTTTAGGACTGATGAAGGACTGAAGGGGACTAAAGAGGACTAAAGATGACTGAGAGGATTTTAAACGGTATTTTTAGAGGACTTATAAGTGGTTAGCCCTCGCTAAATCGTGCTATATCCAAATCATGTTTATGATACTAAAATGTAACTAAAAAAATTGTGTGATAAGCATTTCCGACGTATTTTTTCTCATCTTTCCAACGATGTTGGTAGTAATTCCGAAATTTTCCATTTTCACCTTCAAAAACTACAAAAGAACTTATACCTCAAAAAGTCTATTTTTAATATTTTTTTTAATCGTTTAGATCGAAAGCTGAGCATTTTTTACATAGGAAATCATATTTTCCAAAAATTTCTCAAAATGTTTCTTCGAGAAATAGAACACGAAAGAGTAGATGCAACGGCTCTCCTGTCCGCGGTACCGCGCGTTACGTTGCGTGGACAAGGTCTATCTCGCTACCTAATAACCTTTCAAAATCTTTACTTGTTCTTTCGAATTCTTTATAATTTATGAATAATATTTTATTGGTTATTTTATAAAAGAATAGAGTTTCATAACTAGCATCAAAATAGTAAATATATTAACGCTTTCTTCTCAGTGCTGATAATTTTTCTTTGTTTTTTCTAACAGTTTTTCTCGAGAAGATTTGATGTTCAGAACTTAAAGGCGTTTTTTGAGCTTCAATATACTTTTATCCATTAGAATAATAGCATGGTATTGTAACGTGCCTGCTATGGATATAGCCTTATCCAGTCTTGGTTTTAGTTTTAAGACAGTTTCTTCATATGATTCTTTACTGCTATAAAAGCTTTGGTTTTTTGCAATAATCTTGATCCCAGTAATAAAGCTTTTCTCGCGTTAAAATATGATTATTAGAAGAAACTTGTAGATGCGCTCGTTTTACACCTCTTTTTAGGTTAGCGCCTATACCATCGCATGCACCTTTGCTATGTGCCGCGGCATAAAAATGCCACTCAGCTGGAACACCAAAATCTTTCTCATGAAAAAGAAGATTTTGAAAATTATATTTATTTTTAAAATGCTGATCTGCTCTATCAGTCAAATAAAAGACTCTTTTTACTCGGAAATTAGTTTTGAGGTAAGATATTACAATTTTTTTTAATTTATAAACGGTAACAGTATCATGGTTTAGGTTGTCGGAAATCACATCAATGGTTACATGTTTAAGGTCTTTATTTTCTTTATAATACACCACAACTGTAAAAACAGTTGCTTAGTTCTTGTTCCAGTGGAACAATTGTGTAGAATTTTGTATAACAAACGCATAATTTTCTGCAAAATCTTAGCGAAAAAATCGTGAGATTTTAATTTCATTATTTTTTCTCCCAGTATGCCCATAAATTCGTGAAAATTTACAGTTGTAGAAGCTATTGTCCACCGATATGCTTGAAACAATGATTCATACTATGTTTGAAAATATCACTTTCATCAAAACATTCAAACAAATATTTACGTAATATGGACATATTGGGTCAATCTAAACAGTCAGCCAAAAAGCATCTATCGTGTGCATCATTACACACAATTGCTTGGATGTAATCGTGGTAATTTTTAAAAGTCAATTTAGTATCTTTTGTTAAATTTTCTAGATCCATAGCACTTAGCATGAGCTTCGTATTTTCTTAATGAACACGCACGCATTATGCGTACCACTACTTCTAGCTAAAACAAAATGTGGTGGCCCCAATTGTGTAAATTTAGTAAAACCAATATTGACGTGTACATTTTGTTTTTTATATAAAATATACAGTTAATTTAAATTGCCAAGTAGTAATCTTTTTTAAACATGATCTCTTTCACCATTGCTCTTCTTAACAGATATGTAATCTTTTAAACCTGGCATAACTCGGCTTATATCATCTCTTTCATAAAAAGTTTTCACTGAATTTACAGTTTCAGCTGGAAGTATTTCGCCACTTTTAGCAGCAGGTATTGGAAAAATTCCACTTTTAGCTACTAAATTTTTTGCTTGGTAAGCTTTCCGTTGACTGCAACCGAATTCTCGCATTAAGTCCCTACGAGACCAAAACTCAAATGCAGGAGTTAGTTACTGAATGCACTCTTGCTTATTTGTTGATTATAAAGTTTTTTCTTTATTTGTATGAGAAATGCATCACCAGCTTTGTGATACTCGATCGTTACACACTGTTTTAGCTTTTTTAGCGTTAGATGGAGGTAAACTTGATATATGTTTATAAATTTGGCGTTTACAGCTAGAAAAAATTTTTGCTTTTTCTGGCACTAAGGGATATGCGCTTCTCAAAAGTTTTGGAAAGTCGAACAAATCTGTAGATAAAGGGTGATTATTTTTATTGAAAGGATTTATGCGTTTTATTGGGTGTATGATTTAATTTTTACAGATTTTTCAGCAAATTTATTTCATATAAAAAAATAGAGAACAACGAACTTAATATTACAAATATTGTCCATCGTTTTCTATGACCTTTCGCCATCTCTCAGGTAACAGACGAATGCCGGCGCGAAAGAAACTTGCAGGCTTCGAGGCGATAAAGTCATCGACCAATTTACGCACATCGTCCAGCGTTTTGAACTGTTTATCAACTAAATTAGCTGCAATGACCGGAACAAATGGTAGTCGGATGGGGCCAAGTCTGCTGAATATGCCACGTTCGGGAGAACTTCCCATCCCAAGTTCAAGAGGGTCTTCCGAGTCGCGCGAGCAACATGAGGTCGAGCGTTGTCATGCAGCAGTATGACTTGCCTGCTTCCTTGCCCACTAAATGGCCTTTTCTGATCAAGTTCTTCGCTCAGTTTGTTCAATTGTTGGCTGTAGCGTTCCGCAGTCACCATCTGACCAGTTTCCAGGAGTTCGTAATAAAGCACACCCTCCATATCCCACCAGATACATAGGAGAACCTTCTTTAAGTGGATATTCTGTTTCGGCGTCAATGTACTGGGTTGCCCGGGATCTACCCACGACTTTTTACGTTTGGGATTCTCGTAAAAAATATACTTTTCATCACCGATCACAATTTTCCACAAGAAGCCCTTTTTTTGTTGCCGGGCAAGTAGTGAAAGGCATGTGTTCGTACGTTGACCTAGGTTATGTTCGGTCAACACGTGTGGGACCCACCTTTCAAGTTTTTGAATTCTCCCCATCTGATGCAAACGCTTGGAAATAGCTGTTTGGATGACTCCTAGCTGAGCTGCAAACTCTTGTTGCATTTGCGTTGAGTCTTCATCCAGTAGAGCTTGCAATTCCGCATCTTCAAATTTTCGAGGCTGTCCAGAGCGCGGCTGGTCACTGATATCGAAATCACCACTTCTAAATCGTTTGTACCAATAATTACACGTTTCATAAGACACAACGTCGGCACCGAGAACAATACAAATTGATTCCCGTGCTTTAGAAGCATTTTTGCCTTGTTGGAATTCGTATAGAATGCAGTACCGAATGTGCTGTTTATCAGTTGCCATCGTAAACTCTGCTATTCTGAGAGGTTATGTAACGCACGTAGACTTGTCGTTCGGTGTTCTGATACCTCACATCCGATTCTTTCAAAACCACAAAAGACCACGAAAATATTTCTATTTTAAATCTAATTTTAAGCTCGAAGAAAAAATCTGTAAAAATTAAGTCATACACCTAATAATTTCCAAGTTAAATCCATTTTTGCCACAATAAACAACAGGAATAATGAAAGAAAGAGTCAGCGATGATTTAATCATGGAATACGCGGATACTATGAAATCCAAGTTTGTTGTATTGACAGAAATTCGAAAAAATATCGAAGGGAAATTGCAATTATATACATTCGACGTGACGATTCACATACAGGTCGAAAATTCCAATATGAAAGCAACCTATCGAATAAAACATAAATTATGCAGTGCCGTGTGACGTACCGCGAGGTACCGCGATTAAGAGAGGCGCTGCGCCTACTATTTCGCGTTCTATTTCTCAAAGAAAACATCTTCAGAAATTTTTCGAAAAAATCATTCCCTATTTAAAAACAGCTAACATTTTATTGGCATTTAGCTTTCTCAAACTTAATAGTTTGTGCTATTACATAAATTATTTGCGTTAAAACGTACAATTAATAGTAAACAATATGTATTAAAAAAAAATAACAAATTTAACCTCAAATATGTTCGAATCATATGAACATCATTCCTTAGCCAATGAAATGGCTTCAGAAGTTTAAAAGAGCTACCACTAAAAATAAAAAAACATTTCATAAAGATTTATTGATTTTTACACCAGTTACAGTGCGACTACGAAAAGGCAATTAGTATGGCAGAAAAAAACATACAAAAAATTATAATTCGGCCGTTTTTGAGATCGCCAAAAATTTTATTCCCGAAATACAATTTTAAGCATGGCGGGTAGCTACAAAAATATTAGCAACCCAACAAGCACAGCGGAATACCCCCAAACTACCCCTTTTGGCAGAAAAGAGCAAAAATTTCTAATTCAGCCGTTTTTGAGATCGCCAATAATTTTATTCACGGAATACAATTTTGAGCATGGAGGGTAGCTACAAAAAAATCGGGAAGTCCGCAAGCACCGCGGAAAACCCCATCGCCCGAAAATATCGCTAAAAATCTAATTCCTCAGTTGTTGAGATCGCCAATAATTTTACTCCAGGAATACAATTTGAGCCTGCAGGGTAGCTACAATAAAATTGAGAACCCTGCAAGCACCGCCAAAAACCACTGAACTACCCCTTTTGGCAGAAAAAAACATACAAAAAATTCTAATTTGTTCGTTTTTGAGATAACCAATAATTTCATTCGCGAAATACAATTTTGAGCATGGAGGGTAGCTACAAAAAAATCGGCAAGCCCGCATGCTCTGCGGAACACCCCATCCCCCGAAAAAATCGCAAAAAAATCTAATTACTCAGTTTTTGATATCGCCAATAATTTTATTCCAGCAATACAAATTGAGCCTGCAGGGTAGTTACAAAAAAATTGGCAACCCGGCAAACACGACAGGACCCCCCCCCCCCGCCCCGCTTTTAACAGAAAAAAATTTACAAAAATTCTAATTCAGCCGTTTTCGAGATCGGCAATAATTTTATTCCCAAAATACAATTTTGAGCATGGAGGGGGGCACCAAAAAAATTGGCAACCCCCCAGCACCGCGGAACACCTGCTCGCCCGAAAAGATCGCAAAAAAATCGAGTTCCTCCGTTTTCGAGATCGCCAATAATTTTATTTCCGGAATACAATCTTTAGCTTGCAGGGTAGCTACAAATAAAATGGCAACCCTGCAAGCACCGCTGAAAACTACCAAACTACACCGTTTGGAAGAAAAAACATACAAAAAATCTAAATAGGCCATTTCTGAGATCGCAAATATTTTCATTCCCGAAATACAATTTTGAGCATGGAGGGTAGCGACAAAAAAATCGGTAACCCCGCAGCACCGCCAAACACCCCTTCGCCCAGAAAAAATCGCAAAAAAATCCAGTCCTTCCGTTTTTGAGATCGCCAATAATTTTATTTCCAGAATACAATTTTGAGCCTGCAGGGTAGCTACAAAAAAATTGACAACCCTGAAAGCACCGCCGAAAACCACCAAACTAACACTTTTGGCAGAAAAACCATACAAAAAATTCTAATACAGCCGTTTTTGAGATAGCCAAGAATTTTATTCGTGGAATACAATTTTGAGCATGGAGGGTAGCTACAAAAAAATTAGTAACCCCACAAGCACCGCGGAACACTCCCAAAATACCCCTTTTGTCAGAAAACGGCAAAAAATTCTAATTCAGTTGTTTTTGAGATCGCCAATAATTTTATTTCCGGAATACAATTATGAGCCTGCAGGGAAGGTACAAAAAAATTTGCAATCCCGCAAGCACCGTGAAACCCCCTTATGGTAGAAACAAAAATACAAAAAATTCTAATACGGCCGTTCCTGAGATCGCCAATAATTTTATTCCCGGAATACAATTTTGAGCATGGAAGGTAACTCAAAAAAAATTAGTAACCGCACAAGCACTGCGAAACACCCCCAAACTACCCCTTCTTGCAGAAAACCGCAAAAAATTCTAATTCAGCCGTTTTTGAGATCGCCAATAAGTTTATTCCCGGAATACGATTTTGAGCGTGGAGGCTAGCTCCAAAAAAATTGGCAATCCCGCAAAGTACAGCGGAATCCCCTTGTGGCAGAAAGAAACATACAGAATATTCTAATTCAGCCGTTTTAGAGATCGCCAATAATTTTATTTCCGGAAAACAATTTTGAGCCTGCAGGGTAGCTACAAAAAAATTGGCAATCCTGCAAGCGCCGCCGAAAACCACCGAATTACCGCTTTTGACAGAAAAAACATAGAAAAAATCCTAATTCGGCCGTTTTTGAGATTGCCAATAATTTTATTCCCGGAATACAATTTTGAGCGTGGAGGGAAGCTCTACAAAAAAATTGCCAAGCCCGCAAGCACCGCCCAACGCCCCCTCAACCGAAAAAATCTAATTCCTCCGTTATTCAGATCGCCAATAATTTTATTACCAGAATACAATTTTGAGCCTGCAGGGTAGCTACAAAAAAATTGGTAACCCTACAAGCACAGCCAAAAACCACCAAACTACCCCTTTTGGCAGAAAAAACATACAAAAAATTCCAATTCAGCTGTTTCTGAGATCACCAATAATTTTATTCCCGAAATACAATTTTGAGCATGAACGTTAGCGACCAAAAAATTGGCAACATCGCAGCACCACGGAACACCGCTTCGCCAGAAAAAATCGTAAAAAATTTAGTTCCTCCGTTTTCGAGAACGCCAAAAATTTTATTTCCGGAATACAATTTTGAGCCTGCAGGGAAGCTACAAAAAAATTTGCAATCCCGCAAGCACCGTGAACCCCCCCCCCCCCCCCCCCGCCCCTTATGGCAGAAACAAATATACAAAAAATTCTAATACGGCCGTTCCTGAGATCGCCAATAATTTTATTCCCGGAATACAATATTGAGCATGGAAGGTAACTCAAAAAAATTACTAACCGCACAAGCACGGCGAAACACCCCGAAACTACCCCTTGTGACAGAAAACCGCCAAAAATTCTAATTCAGCCGTTTTTGAGATCGCCAATAATTTTATTCCCGGAATACAATTTTGAGCATGAAGGCTAGCTACAAAAAAATTGGCAACCCTGCAAGCGCCGCCGAAAACCACCGATCTACCGCTTTTGACAGAAAAAACATACAAAAAATTCTAATTCGGCCGTTTTTGAGATTGCCAATAATTTTATTCGCGGAATACAATTTTGAGCGTGGATGGTAGCTCTACAGAAAATTGGCAAGCCCGCAAGTACCGCCCAACACCCCTTCACGCAAAAAAATCGCAAAAAATCTAATTCCTCCGTTTATGAGATCGCCAATAATTTTTTATTAAGGTAGCGGACATCAAACGAACCAATATTTGTAAAAAATTATTATTGCTTTATTGCCAACTTTTCGGGAGCGTTTGTATACTCCCCTCTTCAGGGCTACAACCAAGATACGCAGAAACATTTTAAAAAATATGTACAAAAAAAAATTTTTTTTACTAAAGTTGTAGTCAAGTCATAAATTTATATAACATTTACCATAGTAAACAATATCAATTAAACATGTTGGTCGGTCCTATTGCAAATAACAATACATTGGTTGCAACAAACACTAGAGAAATGTTAGAAATATAAAATGAGCGAAAATATAAAATGAACAAAAAACGGAAATAGTGAATAAATTAAATTAAAAGCAAACACAACTCACGATGAACTTTTGTGTCGTATAATCATGTTGATATCGGATCGCTCGAGCGTCGTCTCCGATAAATCAACTACAACTGAGAGAGCAAGTGAAAATTATTTAATTAGAAAGGATAGGGAAATTACGAAAAATAGTCAAGAGAGGAGGGGTGGGGGAGTGGGCAGAAGTTAGAAGGTGGGAGAACCGAAATACGGAGTTGTTCAGGAGAGACAGGAGAACATGGGAAGAGAAGGTGGGGGGAGCTACACCGAAGCAGCGAGAGATACCTCGCTAAGTCTGCGTGCTTAAGTGTGCCATCTCTACATCCACGTACGCCCCTGATCCTTCGACTGTAACTGTAACTGTTAACGGTAGAAGCTATGGCATTTTCCCCAATCACATTCAGAGCATGTGTAAGTATCTTAAACGCATTTCTTTTAACAGTAAATTTGCGAATGCGAAGTCTAGGCATCTATCGATGTTTGTTCAAAAAAAGTTTCTAAATCTCGAGATCTCTGACTTAAACATCCACTCTAACTTTCTACTTAAACAAATTAACGCAACAAAAATTAACTTCATAAATGCAACTTCAGGAACCTTTGTTAACAAATTCCTGGAACTTTATAAAATTACATTTGACATAATCAGCGATAAACATACACAGATTCATAACAATAAACTTAACGGCCTTTTGAAAAATAATGACAACAGTTTAAAGGTCAGATCGGAGTCTCGAAATTCTGAAACTAACGTTAGCAGCTTAGCTACTCAGAATAACAACAACATTCTGAACACCAAAGATGGATGGTTGGTCAATTTATCACCCACTCAGTTACTGAGTTTTGCAATAGATACACTTAACCTTGGGGACAAATTCAATTTTACACTGGACATCGATAAAGATCTATGTTTGACTTTGTTAAAGCAGTTGAGAACAATTTGAGAAATATCGAGAACAACAAAGATGAAATCAGAGAAAGATACTTTACACTTTTAATAATTTCATAAAAAATAGTAAACGCATACATCTTTGCCACAATGACAACATGATTAAAGAAAATCTCATTAGAACCAAACGTTTTCTTAAAAACAATCCCAATATTTGTTACGAAGGCGGAGAAGGGTAACGTCACGGTAGTCATGGAAAAAATAATTACATAGAAAAAGTCGAAACCGCGCTATCTGATACAAATTTTTACAGAGAGATTACTAAATCCCCTCTCAATATACTACAGAAAAATATCAAAACTTTAATCAAAGATTGGGAAAATAAAGGTGTTTTGGATACTGATGAAAGTTTCTCACACATACTACGGGCCAATATTAACAACACTAACCTTGCTAGGGCATACGCCCTAGTCAAGATTCATAAAGTAGGCAATCCAATAAGAATCATCGTGTCAGCCGTCGGTAGTGCTACCTATGCCTTAGACAAAAGCCTTTCCCTCCTCTTTAACAAATATTTTCCTCGTCCAAAATCATCAATAAAATACAGTACAGAATTGAAAAAAATAACTGATAATTTAAAGATTACGGATGAGTTCGAGTTGGTTTTGTTTGATGTTGTGTCTTTGTTTACAAAGATCCCGGCTGATCTCGTTATGCAGACTGTTTCCAAAAAATGGAAATACCTGAACAATAAGATCAACCTCTCAAAATCTGAATTTCTCAACGGTATCAAACTTCTATTGGACTCTACTTATTTACAATTTAACAATAGATTTTACAAACAAATCATGGGTACTCCTATGGGATTTTGCACAAGCCCTTGGTTTGCTGACATCACTCTCGAATCACTCGAATCTTCCTGTCTCAATAGCTACAAGAATGACTTATTATTGTACCGAAGGTACGTGGACGATGGCATCCTCATCCCCAAAAAAGACAAAACTGAAAATATTCTCTCCTCCTTCAACGAATACAATAGTCACCTCCAATTCACCGTCGACCGCGAACAGAACAATAGTATTTGCTTTCTGGATATGGAACTAATAAGATCATGCGATAATAGAATCATCACCAACTGGTACAGAAAAAGCAGCATCCGGACGTTACAAGAAATTACCTTTCCCACCATCCTCACTCCCAAAAATAGCCATAATCTACAACCTGGTCGACAAATCCATAAAACTCTCTGACCCGCAATTTCACCAACGTAATTTGAACCTATCTTTCCACTACCTTCTATGCAATAATTACCCACGCGAAATAATCAACAAATATATCGGAATTAGACTCGAATCCATCCGTAACAACCACAATAACATTATCACTAATAAGAATTCACGCGCCTTTTTGATTAAGCCCAAAATACTTTTACCTTTCATAAAAAATTTAACTCCGAAAATTAATCATATCCTTCTCCAAAACAACTTTACTCCCATCAACAGTACCAATAACAAATTCATTACTTTAACCCTTTCGTACCGAGACCACTTTCCCGGGGAAAAAGTGACTTTTTTTTTGTATATTATAATTGTGAAGGCTTCAACGAAGTTCAATCTACAGTTTTTTTTCCAAAAGTGTCCATAAGTACTATTTTCCAAGTGGATCCTGGAGGGCCCATACGGTCTCAATAAATTCTGTTTTTTTTTTTAAATCAGAAAATGTTTATATTCAAATAAATTATTTATTTACATAGTTATATGTATACATGGCATAGCATATATATATATTTCTGTTCACCGCTATGTTTCAGGACTTTTCATTGGTTTACCGCTATGTTTCAGGACATTTGCATGTTTTCAGGACTGTACTGAATTAGGAATATGTTTACCGCTACCTTTCAGGACATTTTTGTATTATTCAGGACATTTAGGGTTTCTTTCATTACGTTTTTTTCCGTAAAATTTTTCCGAAATCAACGTAAAATACTGCGGAACTGAAAGGGGGCGCCGCAGGCGTCGTGATGCTAGTCAACACCCTGAGGGATATTATTTCTTTAGTCACTTATATACTGTTTAACGTTTTATACCTACTTCTATTGCAGAAAACCTGTAGGTATCCTGGAAGGTAGCGGTGTACTAAGTTATATATATATATATATATATGAATAATATATACACGCACGCACGCACGCACGCACGCACGCACACACACACAAGCACACACACAGAAATGTATACAGAATTACATATTTTAAACACTAATTTATACACAAGTCCCAAAAAACATAATTAAATCCTAATCTAAACCGCACTTTTACAATAACTTTATATACGTATATATATATATATATAATTATTATACATACATAAATATGTGCGTACATGTGTGTGTATGTGTATATTACGTATTGCACGTAAATCACAGGACCGTTATATATTATTTGTCGGTAAGTCGACTGGGTCCTGTAGGACCCACTACATTTACGTAAGATGCCCCGCCAACAGGATTATGTTATTGAACTCCGAAAATGACAAATTCTTAGTACGTTGTCTCATTAACAAGATCCACCACTCAGAATAACAAACAATCCCCATTAACCCTTTTTTTTATTCGAAAATAAATCATTCAAGATCAGAATTTTCGTGAAATCCCAATTTTCATCGCCGAGCCCTTTTTTAATGTACTAAACGGAACGGAAAAAGAAAAAAAAATTTAATTTTAATGACCAGAGGGCTTTCCCTTGAATAAAAGAACACGACTAAATGGGTAGATTTAAGAAGTTATTTAATTTCGGTTTTCAACAGCATGTTAAACGAAGTGGGTCCTACAGGACCCCTACGGTACGAAAGAGTTAATAACCTTACGGAAAGACCGCCTTCGTAAGCTTGATACGAATGGCATTGTGTACAAAATAGTCACGATTGCTCGGCAACTTATATCGGCATGAGTAAAAGAAAAATGAACCTTCGGATTAATGAGCACAATAGAGCCGTGCAGAATTGCATATCTAACTCTGCCCTAGCCTCACAAGTGTCAGAAACAGGACATAGCATTAGCTTTGGGGCAGCCGAAATTCTTGACAAAGAATCCAACTTCTTTAGACGATCTTTTTCTGAAATGTTAAACATTTACTACCATAACAATACCCTTAACCACATCGAAGACACACAATATCTTAAGAAATCATATAAAGACACTGTAAAATTGATCAAACTGCATTGCAAACCTTAACTTGGTTCTGTTAGTTGATACGCACGCTAATTTACTCTCCTTTTTCCCATTCTATACGACTCCGAGCCTGTCAAAGGATCAGGGGCGAACGTGGATCTAGAGGTGGCACACTTGAGCACGCAGACTTAGCGAGATATCTCTCGCTGCTTCGGTGTAGCTCCCCCCACCTTCTCTTCCCATGCTTTCCTGTCTCTCCCGAACAGCTCCGTATGCCGGTTCTCCCACCTCCTAACTCCTGCCCCCTCCCTCTTCAGTCCTCCTGTGACTATTTTTCGTAATTTCCCTATCCTTTCTAATTAAATAATTTTCACTAGTTCTCTCAGTTGTAGTTGATTTATCGGAGACGTCGCTCGACCGATCCGATATCAACATTATTATATGACACAAAAGTTCATTGTGAGTTGTGTTTGCTTTTAATTTAATTTATTCACTATTTCCGTTTTTTGTTCATTTTATATTTTCGCTCATTTTATATTTCTAACATTTCTCTAGTGTTCGGTGTAACCAATGTATTGTTATTTGCAATAGGACCGACCAACGTGTTTAATTGATATTGTTTACTATGGTAAATGTTATATAAATTTATGACTTGCCTACAACTTTAGTAAAAAAAATTTTTTTTTTGTACATGTTTTTTAAAATGTTTCTGCGTATCTTGGTTGTAGCCCTGAAGAGGGGAGTATACAAACGCTCCCGAAACGTTGGCAATAAAGCAATAATAATTTTTGACAACTATTGGTTCGTTTGATGTCCGCTACCTTAATAAAATACATACACTACGAACGTACACTCAACTATATCGCCAATAATTTTATTCCCAGAATACAATTTTGAGCCTGCAGGGTAGCTACAAAAAAATTGGTAACCCTGCAAGCACCGCCAAAAACCATCAAACTACCCCTTTTGGCAGAAAAAACATACAAAAAATTCTAATTCGGCCGTTTCTGAGATCGCCAATAATTTTATTCCCGGAATACAATTTTGAGCATGGACGGTAGTGACAGAAAAATTGGCAACCCCGCAGCACCACGGAACACCTCATCGCCAGAAAAAATCGCAAAATATCTAATTCCACCGTTTTTGAGATCGCCAATAATTTTATTCCCGGAATACAATTTTGAGCCTGCAGGGTAGCAACAAAAAAATTGGCAACCACGCAAGCACCGCGGAAGCCCCCCCTCCCATTTTGGCAGAAAAAACATACAAAATATTTTAATTCGGTCGTTTTTTAGATCGCCAATAATTTTATTCCTGGAATATAATCTTGAGCTTGCAGGAGAGCTACAAAAAACTAGCAACGATGCAAGAACCGCGGAGTTCCTCCAACCACCACCTTTCGCTCTAAAAAACCGCAAAAATTCTAATACAACCGTTTTTTATATCGCCAATAATTTTATTCCCGGAATACAATTTTGAGCATGGAGGGTAGCTACAAAAAAATTGGTAACCCCGTAAGCACCGCGGAACACCCCGTTCGCCCGAAAAAATCGCAAACAATATCTAATTCCTCCGTTTTTGAGATCACCAATAATTTTATTCCCGGAATACAATTTTTGGCCGGCAACTTATAAAAAAAAATTTGAATATACAGGCAATAAAGTGGGGCGATGCAGCGCTTTAAACTAACTTTTGCTTGCTTCTAAGGTAAACTTTGTAATAGTAAAAATCTTTGATTTGTTTAGAATATGATCATAAATTAGGTGTCTCTGTTTTTTTCTCTTACAGGGAAAGAGGTATTTCTTTGGAATAATTATATTTCGGTAACGTAATATTGAAACTTTAGGAAAAAAAAATAATAATGATATATTATAAGAAAAACTGAGACACCAAATTTTTGAGCTCATTGTATAGATTAGATTGGAAGCAATAGTATATTACGCATCTAGGGAGGAAAAAACTTAGACAGTCCGCAGCTCGGGTAATTTGCCACCTGAGCCGAAAGAGAGGTTGGCAAACACGAGATGTGGGCTTGCCAATTTTTCTCCTGTGGTGCGTATACAATTATTCACCATATTCTGGCCGAAAGTACCACTTTCACTCCCGGCTCAGAAACGCGAATGTGGTATTTTCGGCCCGGGTATAATGAAAAATGGTATACGCAACACGGGGATAAAGACGGCCACCACAGACCACATGTTTGCCACAAACAACTCGCCTTCAGCTAGGATGGCAATTTACACGTGCTCTAGGCTGGCTAAGTCTTTACCTCCTCAGTTACGTAATATACTATTTTTGCCTGGCGAAGCCGAAAATACAACCTTCGCAATCGGGCGCCGGGAGCAACAGTGGTACTTTCATCCGGCTAGGCAAAATAGTACATTTCAATACAAGTTCTGGATATTGAAGCCTTGGTACTACAAGTTGGATGTTTATTATTTAAAATAAGAGGTTTTAGAAATAACAAAACACCTTTATTTTAATTAGTCGACCTTTCAGACATTTAATTGTACTATGTCCCTCTTCATGATTCTGATAAATAAAAGTTATATACATTCATTTTTTATAAATTAAACCAATCCTATACTATGTTTTACAAATAAAAATTCTAAGAGAAGTGAAAATTACAATAAATTTGTATTTAAAGTCAGAATTGTTATGCGGGAAACAATCCGCTCGTCAATGGTAAATCACAGAATTTTTCGAGAAAATATTTATGTATAATATTGCCATTTGGAAAAGAAGTCGAAGGTTTTGCAGAAAATTTTTTCAAAAGATTAAATACAAATGTTGTTTTTAGATTACAAAATAAACTGAAAAATATTATAGTACTAGATAAAGATAAGAACATAAAATATAATAATTCTAATATTATTTATAAAATAAACTGTGATAATTGTAATGCGTCGTATGTAGGTCAGACTTGCAGACGTTTAGGAGTGAGAACTAAAGAACAGAAAAAAAATATTCTGATGAGGATAAAAATTCGTGATTATTCATATATAAAAACGAAAACAACCACACTACCAAAAATGTAAAAATATTAGATACCGAAATAAATACAGCAAAAAGATTATTTTCAGAAGCTTTTTTCATACACACTCAAAAAAACTATGAATAAACAATTTCAAAATTACTAAGTTACCAAAAGAATACAGTATATTGATTAATAATTGCGAATTTTTATCATCCTCTCAATATAATAACTACAGACAGTCAGCGAGTAGTTATCAGTAACGCACGCACACTATGTTACATGCGTGTTCCTCTATCACCTCTTCTCGTTCTCCAACCCTCTCAGTGGGCTGCGCCCTACCTATCTACACACTCGGCCATTTTTTACGCATGTATTCGCACATATTAAAAGGTCACATACACAAACTCATACTTTCAGTATATAAAGCCGAAAAATTCTGTGATTTATCATTGACGAATGGATTGTTTCCCGCATAACAATTTTGACTTTAAATACAAATTTATTGTAAGTTTCACTTTTATTATAATTTTTATTTCTAAAATTTAGTATAGGGTCGGTTAAATGTATACAAAAATTAATGTATAAAATTTGTATTTATAAGAATCCTGAAGAGGGATATAGTACAATTAAATGTGCGGAACGTCGTCGAATTAAAATAATGGTGTTTTGTTATTTCTAAAACCTCTTTTTTTAAAATAATAAACATCCAACTGGTAGTACCAAGGCCATCAGTTTCAATATCCAGAACTTATACTAGATCTACCATTAGCTGCATTCAACAAACTCATTTCAACACAAGTGTGCGAAGCGGGTGGATCATGGACGGATGTGGTTTACTTGAGCGAAGCGAGGGTGACAATCACACGATAAGTCGAAAACAAGATAAGGAGGTGGGAAGTAGGGGGCGGAAAGTGGCAGTATATAGAGTATACTCTCCGGGTTTCGCGCTTTTTCCACCACGTGGTCAACTCACCAGCTTTCCCGCGCTTTTCACCACGAGTTTGGCTCTCGGTCTGGCGACCTCTCCACCATGCTTCTACTATTCAGCGAGCGCGAAGTGAAATGATCAGTGCATACGCATACTTCGCACACGCTCCTACGAGAAGCGTGCGCGAAGTAAATTGATCTGCGCATGCGCGTACTTCGCGCACACCGTGTGTAAAACAGCTAATTCACACACGCAAAACAAGCACGAAACGGCGAGTTTCGCATACTCCATCAAAAATAGTACATTTTGATACAAGTGTGCGAAGTGGGTGATTCGTGCACGGGTGTGGTTTGCCGTGCGAGCGAAGCGAGAGCGACAAAAACACCCGTGCAACGATCACCCGCTTGACCCACGTGTATTAAATAATTTGAATCATTATAAAAAGTACTTATATAGTATTACTGTAGTATATTATAGAAATACTTATATAATATTAAGAAAGTAGTGATTCAAGTTTAGAATGAATTCTTGATCCAGGTACCGGTAACTCTGGTGTCAATCAGTTATAATATCTATTCAGAAAATTCAAAGTAAGTGAGGTTTGAGAACATTGTTAAATATATTGTATGAAGTAATCGACAAATCAAATTAGTTTTTTATGTACATTTACTGCTAATACAAAATTTTGTAGCAAGATAAACGACATGAACTTTTCAAATGATACTAAATCACAGAATGGTTTACGGTTGCATGATTTAACATTTTTATGGTTTTTATCAATTTTCAATCTGCTGTAGAATTTTTTCCTTAGCTCCAGCCATAAACTTTTTTTTTTAAATTAAAGTATTTTATCCAAAGAATTGAAAAAAACTTTGGTGGATAAATTTGGTAAGGGTGTAGTCCTTACTTTTGCTCGATGAAGGTATACCAAAAACCAACCAATCGGAGACTTTCAAAAAGGGCCATAAAAAAAACTAGTGTATTCCACAAATAAAATGCAAACTTTTTCCCAATCAATGTTCTATATAAAAAGTTTCAAGATTTTGGGTAAAAAAATGAATAAACTTGGATGTGAAGCAAAAATTTTGAATTTTCAATGTTGTATAGCTTTTTTATTTATGCAATTATCGACCTAAAATTTGAGGAACATGTTTCTTTTTTATAAAAAACTAAAAGCAAACGAGTTTTGAGCGATTTTAAAATTTTGTCATGCTCACTTCACCTGAAAAATCCCATATATATATATAGTGTGTGTGTGTGCGTGCGTGCGTACGTGCGTGCGCGCGCGCGTGTGTGTGTATGTGTGTGTAGGTTATACATACGCAGATATGTGTGGGCGTGCGTGCGTGTTTATGTTACATATTACACGTAAATCGCAGGACCGTTACATTTTATTTGTCTGTAAGTCCGACTGGGGCCTGTAGGACCCACTACATTTACGTAAATGCCCCGCCAACAGGATTATGATATTGAACTCAGAAAGTGATAAATTATTAGTACGTTGTCTCATTAACAAGATTGATCACTCAGAATAACAAAAAATCCCCATTAACCCTTTTTTTATTCGAAAATAAACCATTCAAAATCTGAATTTTCGTGAAATCCCAATTTTCATCGCCGAGCCCTTTTTTAATGTAAAACAAAATTTTAATTTTAATGACCAGAGGGCTTCCTCTTGAATAAAAGAACATGACTAAATCGGTAGATTTAAGAAATTATTTAATTTCAGTTTTCTACAGCATATTGAACAAAATGGGTCCTACAGGATCCCTACGGTACGAAAGGGTTAAAGAACCGGCAAATATATACTTGAGTGACAATAGATACATAAAAGCAAAGAAAATTGGATATGTAGTAAGCTGTTTTGACGCGATTGGTAAATATGAGTAATGTCTTTTATCCCGAAAAGATGAATACAAACTTAATAAGTTTCGAGAAATTAACAAATAGCAATGCAATTATTTCAAAGGTAAATATAGCAAAAAAAATGGATCAAAATAATATTAATATTAATATTAATTGTATTAATAGCTGTAGCATACAAAGAAGACCGAACTTACAAAATAAAAAGTATTTTGAAATACATAGAGAAGTTTGTAAATACAGCCGACTGTAACAATGATCATATGAGTTATAAAGAGAAATGACATAGAATGTTAGGACACGTAAATTTCGGGTATCTAAATACACTATATAAACAACAGTTACTAACAGATATTCCAAATGAACTTGAATTGGAATTTATGAAATGTAAGACGTATTGAAAATAAGATGCATAACAAGCCATTTAGTAACAATAGAATAAAAACTTAAGATATTTTGGAAATTATCCTCCTACATATTAATATCCATGGACGTGTCAGCGAAACGCCAATATAATAACGTTAAAAATCGGTACGTCGCTAAAAATAGATATAGATATATAGATTATGTGTATTACTAACGAGAGAGAGGGAGAGGGAGAGGGGAGGGGGGGGGGGGAGGAGAGAGAGAGAGAGAAAGAGATGCGCATTGTTACATAGCCTGCAGGGGTTATATAAGGCCGGCCGCAGCGATCCACGGCTCAGTTGGAGTCTGGCTCTCCAGGAGGTAAGGTGCCTTCAGCTGAGGTGTGTGTGTGTGTGTGTGTGTGTGTGTGTGTGTGTGTGTGTGTGTGTGTGTGTGTGTGTGTGTGTGTGTGTGTGTGTGTGTGTGTGTGTGTGTGTGTGTGTGTGTGGCGGGGGAGAGAGGTAGTGGCCGTGCTGGCTGTATGTTACGAATGGAACTTTATTTTTTATAATATAAGAATATATTATATACTAAAATAATATAAATAAATATTAATGCTATGAATTATGCTTTTCAGGTGTACAAGCAAGTATACATCTATCTAATAGGTGTATACTTGAATCTTCTCTAAAGATTAAAGAAAAACGAGTTATTGATTATTGTATTTTGATCATTGATTATATTACTTATTGTCTATTGATTAGTGTTTTTTGTATTGTTTATTGATTATTGTTTGTTGATTATTGTCTATTTAATATTGATTATTGTTTATTGAATATTCACCATTAAATATTGATTATTGGCTATTGAATATTGACCATTAAATATTGATTATGGATTATTGAATATTAATTATTAATTATTAACTATTTATTATTTATTTTTGATATTTCTATTGAGTATTGACTGTTACTGATAAGAACTGATAAGAATCGAAATGAGCTGAAATGAATTGATGTGAACTGAAATGATGAACTGATATGAACTGTAATGAATTGATGTGAACTGAAATGAACTGATGTGTACTGATGTGAACTTATGTGAACTGAAATGAACTGATGTGAACTGAAATGAACTCATAAATAATAATTAGGAGTTGTTGATTATTGTTTGTTTATTAATATCTATTGATTATTGACTATTGAATTGAATTGAATAGTGACCATTGAATATTGATTATTGACTTTTGATATCACTATTGAGTATTGATTGTTACTGACTAGAACTGAAAAGAAGTGATAAGAACTGATTTATGCTATTGAACTTTGGCTGTTATTATTGAACATTTGCCATTTTAATTAAAAATTAAAAACTATATTTTGATTATTATTGAACTTTTACAAGTATTTGTATTAGCAATAATAAAAAGTCTTGATTAATTTTTCTTATTTATTGTTTTTTATTATTATTTATATTATATTTCATTTGAAATATCATTAGCGGCATTTAAATATTAGTAGTTAATGGAGCATGACAATGTTGAGCAAGTTATTGATGAAAATCGTCGTCGCGGTAGACCTAGAATCAGACGTACTTCTGAGGAGGAAAGGGAGTTGCCGAGAAAAGCAACGGGTTTTAAGAAATGAAAGAGAAAGATGATCCAGGGCTCGGTGAGATAATAATGTCAATAATAATTCAAATATATTGGAACCTAATAATAATGAAATGGAGCATGACAATGATGAGCAAGTTATTGATGAAAATTGTCATCGCGGTAGACCTAGAATCAGACGTACTTCTGAGGAGGAAAGGGAGTTCCGAGAATGGCAACGGGTTTTAAGAAATGAAAGAGCAAGACGATACAGAGCTCGGTGCGATAATAATGTCAATAATAATTCAATTACATTGGAAAATAATAATAATGAAATGGAGCACGACAATGTTGAGCAGGTTATTGATGAAAATCGTCGTCGCTGTAGACCTAGAATCAGACGTACTTCTGAGGAGGAAAAGGAGTTCCGAGAAAGGCAGCGGGTTTTAAGAAATGAAAGAGCAAGACGATACAAGGTTCGGTGAGATAATAATGTCAATAATAATTCAAATACATTGGAACCTAATAATAATCAGGTAAATTTGATATAAGGCATGATGACAAATAAAAGACATGAACGAAATGTAGAAAATCGAAGATTTTTGGAACAAAATAGTAATGTTGATGAATACTATCTAGGGGAAATGGATGTTTTATGCAGTTATTGTAACGCGAAACATTTTACTGCAGAGAAAGTGTTTAACAAGGGTAATTCATTTAATGATTGTTGTGGTCATGGGACTGTTAAGTTGGCAGGAATTCCAGATTTTCCAGATAATTTACGTTCATTATTTGAAAATAATCATCAAAACAGTAAAACATTTTTTGAACGTATACGAAATTATAATAGTTCATTTTCATTTGTATCTTTTAATACCAATGTAGTTGATATGCCTACAATAGATAGAGCTCCATATTGTTTCAAAATACAAGGTCAAATTTATTACCAAATAAATGAGGCTCTATATCCACCGGAAAATGATTATCTTAAATATGGTCAGCTTTTTATTGTAGATCCGCAAGAAGCTATCGACTATAGAATTGCGGCTAACGCAGGAACTGACAAAGAAATAATCTATAGTTTAGAGCAAATGATAAGACAATATAATTTTCTTACTCGCCCACCCGAAAGTACGTACTTCCGGCCCGTATCTCCGGGCCGAAAGAGAAACTTTCGCATCCTGTTTTAGACGGGCATGTCCGACGTTTGTGCGGTGTGAAGGTTAGACACGTACGAAATAAACAGAGGAAAGTGCACGGGTGACGAGAAAAAAGCGTTAAATGAAATAAAAAGTGGTGTTGTTTGATCGTGGTCATTGTTTTTTCCTCTTGTTTCCTACACGTACTTTCGAGTCGTGTAGAAACAATTAAGTAAATGTACGGACGGGAGCGTCCGAGGAAAATATGTTTGTGTGGTGTGAAGGTTAGACACGTACGAAATAGACAGAGGAAAGTACACGTGTGACGAGAAAAAAGAGTTAGTTGAAATAAAAAGTGGTGTTGTATTTTTAATGAATGTGTTTCTGATGCCCGCCCCGACCAGCAAAACCTCGGCTTCGCCTCGGTCTTGTAAATGTCGGGCGGGCATCAAACCATCTGTGTAACAGCGAAAGTAGCAGACGGCCAAAAAACCAGCTCTCCACGCCGGGTCGAAAGAAAAAACGGTCGGTAATATCGACCGAGCTACCCAAAGCGGCCGACAGAAGCAGTACTATCGAGCGGGCCGAAAGAAAAAATAACACTCAAACACAGCTAGCAGACGACAACGCAATTTTATCAATTATTTAACAATTACAGAACGTACTTTCGGCCGGGGAGTAAGAAAAATAGTATACAATACTTGGACCGGAAATTGGATGCCCTGGCCGTGCGTCATGACGCCCTCGGCTTCGCTTCGGGCGTCATACCACGCACGGCCCGGAAATCTAATTTCCGGCCCACGTATCGTAATGTACTATTATTTGCCAAGTCATATCTAATGATGAAGGAAGAAATTGATCATCAACGTCAATTATTGAGTAGTGATACGGAACCTGAATTACAACTAATTTTTAGTTTAAAACCGGGCTATGATCGAAATAGGTATAATTTACAAAGAAAAAATGAGGTTGCTGCGGTTTTTGTTACCACAGCCGATGGTGACATTCCTGAATCATATGTGACTATCCGTAATAATGCTACGCGTGTATTGCAATCAGTAAGTTCGATGGATCCAAACGTAGAACCTATGGTATATCCACTGCTTTATCCTCATGGATCGCAAGGTTGGCATAAAAATGTAGCGAAAATAAATAATAGGACATTCGTAGTAGATAATGATGATGCACAAGGTGAACAAAGTAATCGTCGAGTAACTAGGGGATCTTATGTTAAATATAGAATAGGCATAAGATCTGATATATTTAATGCATTTTTGTTAGGCCGTAGATTATTTCAACAATGGATTGTTGATAGTTACGTTAAAATGGAGAGGGATTGTATTGAATATATTCGGCACAATCAAAAACAATTGCGTGTGGAATCATACCGACGATTAGTTGAGCATTTAAATAATATTGCAAATGATATGAATTGTCAAGTAGGTAAAATAGTTACATTACCATCAACTTTTGTTGGTTCTCCTAGATATATGATGCAAAATTATCAAGATGCAATGGCTATAGTGCGTATGAAAGGAAAACCTGATCTGTTTATAACCATGACGTGTAATCCTAACTGGCGTGAAATTAAAGATAATTATCTACCTTGAATGATATCGATAAATACATTTCTGTTGAAATTCTTGATTCTGAGACAGATCCAATATTGTATAACACTGTAGTTAATAATATGATACATGGTCCATGTGATAATAGATGTATCATTGACGGTCAATGTTCGAAACATTACCCAAGAGAATTTCGAGAGGAAACTATAATGTCGCCTGATGGATATCCGTATTATAAACGAAGAAATGATGGAAAAAAAATTATGCGTCGTAATCAAACTGTAGACAATCGATTTGTAGTACCATATTGTCCTGGGTTATTACGCATATTCAATTGTCATATAAACGTTGAAGTAGTGTCCAGCGTAACGTCTGAAATATTTGTATGAATATATGTTTATAAAGGTTACGATGCAGCTAATATCATAGTTGAAGAGTTAAATAATGAGAGGATAATTAATCACGATGAAGTTCGTAGTTTTATAGAAACGCGATATGTTAGCCCAGTTGAAGCATATAATCGTATTTTAAGTAAACCATTACAGTGTAAAAGTCATAGTATCATACGCTTAGCAGTTCATTTACCTCAACAACAGTCAATTATAATTGATGATATTGATGATGACGTTACTGTGGAGGCTGCATTAAATCGAACCACTACATTATTAGCTTATTTTGATTTGAATAAACAAGAGTTTTCAGCTAGACAATACACTTATGCTGAAATTCCAGCTCACTATGTTTTTAAAGAACATAATGGTAATGGTCAGAAAGTTTTTAGATGGTCAAAACGGAAATCACATTATAATTGTATCGGACGCATGTATTCCGTCAGTCCAAGTCAGGTAGAGTTATTTCGATTAAGATTACTTTTATTAAATTGTAGAGGCGCAAAAAGTTTTGATGAATTAAAAAATGTAAACGGTGTTCAGTATATGACGTTTTCGGAAGCTTGGTTAGCGTTAGGTCTTATAGATGATGATGAGGAATGGAGTCGAGCTATGCAGGAAGCTGTAAGTTGGATGATGCCAGGAAGTATACGTCTGTTATTTGTACGTATTTTGATTCATTGTCAAACTGTGCATCTGGACGAACTTTGGGAAAATTTTACAGATGTTTTATCAGAAGACTTCCTAAGACTATATGGAGATCATACCAGAGCTTACAATTTAGCTTATTCCAATATTTGTGAAATGTTGATAGCTGAAGGCAATGATATTGCGAACTTTTCCATTGATGCCTCAATTAATAGTGAATAACCATATTGAGGATAGTAATGAATTGCGTGGTAACTTGGCAGATATGGGAAATAGACAGTATTCCATGTTAAACAGGGATCAAAAAGATTGATAAGATTTTAAGAGTATCGAATGTTATTGATTATAACAGGTCTCGGTGTTTTTATATCGATGGGTCTGGTGGATCTGGGAAAACGTTTGCATATACAACATTATATAATTTACTAAAAAGTCAAAGCAAAAATGTTTGTTGTATGGCTTTTACTGGAATCGCTGCAACGTTACTACCTAAAGGAATGATGGTTCACAAAGTACTAGGTTTCCCTGTACCTTTATTATCAGATTCTTCATCTAATATTCCTGTGCAATCAAAAGAAGGGCAATTTTTAAGTCAAACAGATGTGTTTATTTTGGATGAGGCCCAAATGGCTCCGCAATACGCATTAGAAATCATGGACAGGACTTCAAAAGATATTATGAGTAATGATTTATTGTTTGGTGGTAAAATTGTCATTTTAGATGGAGATTTTAGACAATTATTACCTATATTACCACGAGGCATTCGAAGTGAAGTTATAAACTTATCTATTAAAAGTAGTATTTTGTGGAATGTGTTTCATAAATTTAAGTGAATGACTAATATGAGAGCTATAGATGAAGATATTACATTTTCAAAATTTGTTTTGGATGTGGGAAACGGTGATTTAAATGACAACAATGATAATACTGATATTCCTGAACGATCTATAACTACTGATTCTAATTTCATTAATTGTATGTATGGACATTTGATAAGAAATCACTTTTATGATGAAATGAGCTCATCGGTTATATTAGCTGCACGAAATATAGACGAGAACGAAATTAATAAAACTGTCGTATCGGTTATTAGATAGTTATAAAGAACGTATATATACCAGTGTTGATTCCGCTGATCATTGTGATGATAATGGTTTAATGGGTGAAGGAATTTTACCAGAATATCTTAATTCATTGAATCCACAAAATTTACCACCTCACGAATTGCATTTAAGAATAAATTCTATTGTTATGCTTATCAGAAATATTAGTATACATGAAGGATTATGTAATGGAACACGATTAAGAATTTTAGATTTAAATAATAATTTATTGAAATGTAAAATTTGTAGCGGGGGATAAAGAGGGTCAAGTTGTTTTTTTAAATCGCATTACTTTATATTCTGATAATGAGTATCCTTTTACTTTCAAAAGAAGACAGTTTCCAATAAAATTGGCATTTGCAATGACTATCAATAAAGCTAAGGGCCAAACATTTTCAAATATATTAATTGATTTACAAAAAGATGTTTTTAGTCATGGTCATTTATATGTTGCAATTTCGCGTGTCCGTTCTTGGAGTGGATTAAAATTCTATTTAGGTTCTAATCGAATTAATAATAAAGTAAAAAATTACGTTTTTAAAGAAATTTTATAATAAATAGTATCTTTAATGTATGGATGTATGTATTATTATTATTGTTATTATTATTACTATCATTATTATTATAAGTGTACAATTTAAAATGAAGAAAATATTTACATTTATTTACATATGTTTAATATGTTTACTTTATGCAATATATACGTAAAATCGTGTTCTTTGAAATGATATAGAATATTTCTAGAGAATATATAGAAAGAATGGTTTAACACGAACTATAGATAACACAGGCACATAAAAAAAAAAGTGGTCTGTTACTGAGACTTGACATACCCCCTCTTATGCATTTTGACGCGCTGAATCCGAATCCGAAGCCAGAATTGCGCCATCACCCCTCAGTTTTTTTTAAATCGTGTAAAACCACCCCTAAATCGAAAAATCCGGGATATTCCGCGTTTAACGTTGGGAAAATTTTTATAAACTGCCTAAAAATTACTGCACATCTAAAGCTATACACATTTTGAGACGCTGAATCCGAATACAAAGACAGATTTGTGCCATCACCCCTCAGTTCTTTTTAAATCGTGGAAAACCACCCCTAAATCGAAAAATCCGGTATATTTCGCTTTTAACGTTGGGAAAATTTGTGAAAACTGCCTAAAAATTACTGCAGATCTAAAGCTATACACATTTTGAGGCGCTGAATCTGAATCCAAATGCAGATTTGTGCCATCACCCCTCAGTATTTTTTAAATCGTGGAAAACCACCCCTAAATTGAAAAATCCGGAATATTCCGCTTTTAACATTGGGCAAATTAGTACAAACTGCCTAAAAATGACTGCAGATCTACTGCTATACATACTTTGAGGCACTGAATCCGAATTCGAAACGAGATTTACTACATTCCCTCTACTTTTTTTTCAATCACGGAAAACAACCCCTACATCGAAAAATTCGAAAAATCCAGCTTTTGACCCTTTCAACCCCTAAACCCTGAACCCTTGAACTTATAACTCTTAAACCCTAAACCTTGAAGCCCTCAACGCTAAAACCCTTTAATCCTGAACTCTTTAAGCCTGAATCCTTTAATCCCCAACTCTACAATCCTTAAACATTGAACCCATAGCCCTTTAATCCTCAACCTTTTAAACTCTTAACCGTTGAACCCTGAACTCTTAAACCCCAGATCCTGATCCCTTAAGCCCTCAACCCTGAACCCTTAAACCCTTGAATGATGAACCATTAAACTCTGAACCCTTAAAGCATCAACCCTCAAACCATTAACTGTCCCTCAAAACCCTTAAAAAATGAAAACTGAAACCCTCAGCTCTTAAACCCTCAACCATTAAACCTTGCGTCTTTAAAAAACTAATTCAATTTTCTCTTTTTCGCTTATAGCGGGTTCTTTTATCCTCAAATGACCTGTGTAAAGGATTTCTGGATCTTTTTGTATCACCTGGGTTAGTTTCTCTTTCCAACATCTTGCAGTAGTCGGCCATCATATTAATACCTCAAGTGCCTTGATATCTCCTCTCCATTTCTATAAGGTCTTCATGAAATCGCTCACCTTGCTCTTCGCTGTAGTCACCTAAGTTTTCAGGAAAGTATTGCAAATGTGCGTGCAAAAAATGTAATTTCACACTCATCAAACAACCTAAACGTTCGTAGTTATCGAATAAATCTGAAACAATTTGTTCATATTCCTGACTTTTCTGATTACCTAAAAAATTTTCAGCGATACTTTGAAAACTGAGCCATGCTAACTTTTCTGTTTCGTTCATTGTGTTGATGAAATTAGTATCTCGAAACATTCTTCGAATTTGAGGGCCGTCAAAAATTTCTGCTTTTATTTTAGCGTTACTGAGACCTGGAAAATGATCTGACAAGTATTGGAAACATGCCCCTTCTTTATCTAATGCTTTACTAAACTGCTTCATTAAACCAAGTTTAATGTGCAGTGGAGGAAGAAGGATTTTTAATGGATCGAGCAATGGTTCTTGAAGCACGTTGTAAGTACCTGGATTAAGCGCATTTCTTTTTGGCCATTCTCTCTTCCTGTAATGATTTATGCGATCTCCGCTGTCCCATAAACATAGAAAGCACGGTAACTTTGTAAAACCTTACTGTTGTCCTAATATGATGGATATGATTTATTTTCTCTAGGACATACTTCATATTTTCATAACTTTCTTTTAGTTTCGTGGGATGAGCTATTGGGATGCTTGCGTATTTATTTCCATTATGCAGCAAAACTGCCTTTAGACTTTGCTTTGAAGAGTCTATGAAGAGTCGCCATTCAGTGGACTTGTAAATATTAGGTTTTAATTCATTAATCAGACTCTTAACATCTGTGCAATAAACTAATGTTTTATCCTCATCTACAGTGAAATATTTTGTAAACTCTTGTTCCCGTTTTCTATAAATAGAAGATGTAGTTCCAGGTTCTACTAATTCCCGCCTTTTAAATTCCGCTGCCATGAATTCTGCAACATCTTTCGAGACGCCAGTATTGCGAAAAAAGTCATTTAAATCTTTTTGGTTAAATGGTTTAGGATTGCATAACATAAGAGAATATGGAACATACTTGTCTTTACTTTCATCCATTTCACATTAACTAATCTCCATTAATTCACTTTCACTGTCATCTTCATTTTTTCTTATGACGTCTTCTTCAATATCTTCTTCCATAAAATCTTCTTCTACATTCACCAGCATCACAAATAGTTTCCTCTCTTTCAAATCCATTGGATATATGAATATCTGATTTCGTAATGGGTTTTATTGTTGAAGAGACATTAGCATATTTTATTTTAGATTTATTTCTCGAGTTAAAGCCGCTTGTAATAGTTTTGCAAAAATAGCAGTCATCGCATGACTGTGGTTTCTGCCATATAGTTGGCGTGGTAAATTGTAAAACTTCCTTTCCATTGCTTTTTTTTCATCGATTAAAACATCGTTAGACAAGTCATCCACCTGTGAAGAGCTGCGGTGGTATGATAACGACGGCTGCGGGCCCGCTTGCTCACCCTGACCAGTCGCCCTGGGTTTCTGAAGCACTGCATCGTGAATATATATTACTTATACCTGCACCCAGGGCACCTTCCCGTGGTGACGGTGGGCAACGGATAAATTTTTTGCTGGTTTTTTTTTTCATTTCGGTTTTTTGTATAAATTTTTTGTATATTCTGGCAAAGTTCCTGGAAAAGGGCGTTTCGCCGTCATGGCAGATATAAGTAATATATCTATTACGATGCAGGGCTTCGGAAACCCAGTATCGGCGACTGGTCAGGGTGAGCAAGCGGGCCCGCAGTTGTCGTCATCATACGACCCCAGCTCTTCACAGGTGGATAACTTGGCTAGTGTTGACTATAATGCCACAAGAAACCCCTCAAGTAACCACGATTGCCTTGGAGAACCAAATCGGTTTTGCTACATATGTGGTAAATTTGAGGTAGCAAAGTACCGCAGACCTATTACGGATTTAAATAGAAAAATTTTTCTTGACTGCTTGAAAATGCAGATACTTGTTGAAAATACATGGTGGGTTCCTCAAGTGATGTGCTGTACTTGTCTAACGATGTTGAATCGATGGAAGAAAAGCAAAGGAAAGAAAGTGTTACAATTTACCACGCCAACTATATGGCAGAAACCACAGTCATGCGATGACTGCTATTTTTGCAAAACTATTACAAGTGGCTTCAACTCAAAAAATAAATCTAAAATAAAATATGCTAATGTCTCTTCAATGATAAAACCCATCATGGAATCAGATATTCATACATCCAATGAATTTGAAAGAGAGGAAACTATTTGTGATGCTGGTGAACTTATGAATGTAGAAAAAGATTTTATGGAAAAAGATATTGAAGAAGACGACATAAAAAAAAATGAAGATGACAGTGAGAGCGAATCAATGGGAATTAGTGAAAGTGAAATGGATGAAAGTGAAGACGAGTATGTTCCACATTCTGTTAAGCCATGGAATCCTAAACCATTTAACCAAAAAGATTTAAACGATTTTATTCGAAATACTGGCGTGTCTAAAGATGTTGCAGAATTCATGGCAGCGGAATTTAAGAGGCGGAAATTAGTAGAACCTGGAACTAAATCTTCTGTTTATAGAAAACGAGAACAAGAGTTTACAAAATATTTCACTGTAGATGAGGATAAAACATTAGCTTATTGCACAGATGTAAAGAGTCTGATTAATGAATTAAAACCTAATATTTACAAGTCCAGTGAATGGCGACTCTTCATAGACTCTTCAAAGCAAATTCTAAAGGCAGTTTTGCTGCATAACGGAAATAAATACGCAAGCATCCCAATAGCTCATTCCACGAAACTAAAAGAAACTTATGAAAATATGAAGTATGTCCTAGAGAAAATAAAATATGAAGAACACAAGTGGCAACTTTGTGGAGACTTGAAAATCATATCCATCATATTAGGGCAACAGTTAGGTTTCACAAAGTTTCCATGCTTTCTATGTTTATCGGACAGCAGAGATCGCATAAATCATTACAGGAAGAGAGAATGGCCAAAAAGAAATGCGCTTAATCCAGGTACTTACAAAGTGCTTCAAGAACCATTGCTCGATCCATTAAAAATCCTTCTTCCTCCACTGCACATTAAACTTGGTTTAATGAAGCAGTTTACTAAAGAATTAGATAAAGAAGGGGCATGTTTCCAATACTTGTCAGATCATTTTCCAGGTCTCAGTAACGCTAAAATAAAAGCATGAATTTTTGACGGCCCTCAAATTCGAAGAATGTTTCGAGATCCTAATTTCATCAACACAATGAACGAAACAGAAAAATTAGCATGGCTCAGTTTTCAAAGTATCGCTGAAAATTTTTTAGGTAATCAGAAAAGTCAGGAATATGAACAAATTGTTTCAGATTTATTCGATAACTACGAACGTTTAGGTTGTTTGATGAGTGTGAAATTACATTTTTTGCACGCACATTTGCAATACTTTCCTGAAAACTTAGGTGACTACAGCGAAGAGCAAGGTGAGCGATTTCATGAAGACCTTATAGAAATGGAGAGGAGATATCAAGGCACTTGAGGTATTAATATGATGGCCGACTACTGCAAGATGTTGGAAAGAGAAACTAACCCAGGTGATACAAAAAGATCCAGAAATCCTTTACACAGGTCATTTGAGGATAAAAGAACCCGCTATAAGCGAAAAAGAGAAAATTGAATTAGTTTTTTAAAGACGCAAGGTTTAATGGTTGAGGGTTTAAGAGCTGAGGGTTTCAGTTTTCATAGTAGTTTCAGTTATTTTTTAAGGGGTTTGAGGGACAGTCAAACCATTAGGTTTCAAGGTTGATGTTTTAAGGGTTCAGAGTTTAGTGGTTCATCGTATAAAGGTTTAAGGGTTGAGGGCTTAAGGGGACAAGCTATGGTTGAACCTGAAAAAAAAGCTATTGTATTAATTCTTTAATAACAAAGCCAATATATAATTTTAAGAGTTCAAACTTTTTTTTATTATTAAGTTATACAATTACCTATAATTTAAGACTACATCATCCAGGTGTTTAAGATTTTGGTCTTGCAGTCCATTAGATTAAGAAACCCTTCTGAATTAGAAACTGGCATGTCATTGCCGCAGGAAATTTTTTGAACAAAGCAAGGCAGGGGTCTGGTTACTTAGGAGTACCTTTGTAGTTATACCAGTTATAGAAAATGTGAGCTACTTTTTTTTAAAAAAATTTTTAAAATTGTTTTTTAATGAAAAATCTAATATTTTATGTTTTTTTTATTAAAATTTCAATATTTTTTGTAATTTTATTTTATAATTTTTTTTCTAAAGCCTTTTTCAAAAAAGTACCTCACATTTTCTATAACCAACACAATTTTAAAGATACTCCTAAATTTCCAAACCTCTAGCTTGCTTTATTTAAAAGAAATCCTGCGGCAAAGTCCCTGTAAATACAAAAAACAAGTTATTCAGAAATTCAATTCAAAGTTTTGGTTTTCTATAACTTTATATAACTTTCAAAACTACTTACCAAAAATTTTGTTTTCATTCTGTATGATATACTTTAGTGGAAAAATGAAACAGATGCCAATTAGATGAAAGTAGTCCTGGCTAAATCATTTTAACTGTTGAATAAACCTATAAAAAAGAATTTCATTAATGCAACAATATTTTAAAATTTTTTAGATTAATACATAAATATTGTACTTATTTTTTTTTTCGTACTAGGCTGAAAACATTGTTAGTCATAAATGTTATTGACAGTAAAAATAACCTCAAAATAAATTAATCCTTTTATGAGAGCCAATAACACACCTGTAAAAAGAAAAAAATTAATAAATATTATATTAGCTATTATCGCATAAAAATAACTTTTTACCTACTCTAGTAAGAACCTGGTGCATATGCCTCTTCAGGTAAATTCAATTGCAGTCTCCTTCGTTTTCTCCTATTTTCTAAAGTGTTTTCTTCGGCATTCCTCTCAGCATGAAATAATCTGATGTCATCGCTTTTCTGTGCCCACTCAATTGCAGCTACTCCAGGTTTCACATCAAAGGCTTCCATAATATTCAGAAAACCAACTCTTCCATCGTTGAAGCAAGTGACAGCAATACAAGCACCTGCTGTGAGCACATGTACACCACTGAAGGAGGTCTTGGTTACAATCTTCCAAACTGAATTATTAAAACTCTCATTATTATTTTGGGTGTAACCGCCTAAACATCTGTGAAGTAGCTCCTGTTCAGAGAGATCTTTGTAAATTGGTTTCAACTGCTCCATAATCACTGCAGGAATACTGCCTTTATGATGAAAATCTTTTAGTTTTTTTTGAGCCTTCGCTTTTTGCCACTTGCACCAACTGCTCTGTCCTGGTGGGCATAAATGATGTTGAGGATTCTGGTCTGTGGAAATCTTGTGGTAGTACGTAGCCCATGTAGCATTCAGCATTTTTTCTACAGAGTCCGTGTTGTTTCTGATGGCATTACCATAATATGTGGTGAGCTGATCAATTACTTTTGCTGTTAATCGTCCTTGGCCTCCAATGGTTTTTCCATCGTCTAATAACTTTTTTCCAAAATTTTTCTTTAAATTCCTGAGTCTGGTTCCCATTCGTTTCTGGACGTGTCCCACACACTCCTTCTTCTCAACTTTAACTTCATCTCCATACGGTTTGGCCTGGCACAAAGCACTGTACACTTTCGAATCTCCATCTCCAATGTAATGATGGTATTTTACATTATACTTTTCTTGAGATCTTCTAAACATTTCCACAACTCCATCGACTTCCATCTTTCCAGCGCTTCCTTCATGGTTTGCTGCACATTTATCTTGATGATCACTGAACCAGTCTTCATATTCTTCTGTGCCTTTTCTATTTTCCCACTTTAAACATGCTTTACAAAAACTGTTCTTGATAAATATGTCAAGAACTTGTTGAGAACGCAAGCCAATCAAACTTGAAATTCCTTGCAATGAAGAAAATCCTCTTTTTCTCCATGACCCATCACCCGATACATCTAGGCCTTGATTTTCAGCTGGTGTTAATGCTGTTTCCTTTTTGACGGCTTTTGCATAGAATTTTGTGCTACCTCTTGAGTCACTTTGCTTAAATCTTCATTGAGATGGTCATAAAAACTATGTGCAACAGGTGGTGGCAAATCCATGATTCCGCAAAAAGTTTGCAATGCAGCATATCCTTGCCCAATTGCTCTTAGTGCAAGAAGACTGCGTCTGTTGGTTTCATAAGCATTGCTTTGAGCTCCAACTTGCTTGCTCGTGCTTATAATTCTTCTCTCTGAACAATTTTTGCACATAATGTTAAATTTGGAGCCAAGTCTTCGAATATCTTCTTCTATAATTTTAACTTGTCCTTTACATGTTGCACATACAAGAAATTTCTCCAGCTGTAAGAACAGAATGTTTATATCTTTTATTCTGTTTCTTGTTTGTGACGCTTCTACAGATATATCTTTTATTTTCCCTGAAGTTGTACTTCTTTTCCTTTTGTTCGTGATTTTTTGTTGAACATTCTCTGAATTTTTGTTAAATCCTTTATGTTTTTTTTTTTTTTTTTCTTCCAAATTTTCTCTTCTTTCCTGGAGCTCCTGATGTTCTATTTCTCTTGTCAGAAGCCATAGTGGCTAATATCTAATCCTCTATAATGTTAGTTATTAAAAAACACAAATAAAAGTCACTCACTGAACTCACTAAATTAAAAATATTAACAACACTTTGCACAGTGCAGTTAACCTAAAATCGCTGTCTTCTACACTCTCAGTTAAAAGAGTTCTACACAGCACTTTATTTACAAAAAACTTTTTTGTCAATACTGAATAAATTGCATTGAAAAATGCAGATTCAATTATATTCAAAACACTTTTAGTTTAAATCCCAACGACTATGGCGCTGACAGAACGTAAACAGATGAGATTTTAAACCATCTATATGTATTATACGTATATACTTTTGTATAAGTAGAGTAAAAGTAAAATACACGAGGTTTATACCTCGAGTTAAGTTTGCCTACTATGTCAATGTACATTTACGTTCTAAATTCAGTATTGTATGCTGTGAAGCATAAAATAATATAAGATTAACAATAGTATATCTAAAATGGATAATTTAAGAAAAATCACTAAATATGCAAAAAAGTGACTTCACGGTTTTAGCTGTATTTTCTAAACGAAATCGAATTTGGAAATGCGGTTGGAAGCATAGTATTCAGCGGAAAATTTCCTATCAAAATAGTACATAAAAAAAAAATCGATTTTTCGACCCCCTAACCATGGCTTGTCCCCTTAAGGGATCAGGTTCTGAGGGTTTAAGGGTTTAAGAGTTCAGGGTTCAACGGTTAAGAGTTTAAAAGGTTGAGGATTAAAGGGCTATGGGTTCAATGTTTAAGGATTCTAGAGTTGGGGATTAAAGGATTCAGGGTTAAAGGGTTCAGGATTAAAGGGTTTTAGCGTTGAGGGCTTCAAGGTTTAGGGTTTAAGAGTTATAAGTTTAAGGGTTCAGGGTTTAAAGGTTAAAAGGGTAAAAGCTGAATTTTTCGAATTTTTCGATGTTGGGAGTGGTTTTCCGTGATTGAAAAAAAGGAGAGGGAATGTCGTAAATCTCGTTTGGAATTCGGATTCAGTGCCTCAAAATATGTATAGCATTAGATCTGCAGTCATTTTTAGGCAGTTTATACCAATTTGCACAATGTTAAAAGCGGAATATTCCGGCTTTTTCAATTTAGGGGTGGTTTTCCACGATTTAAAAAGAGCTGAGGGGTGATGGCACAAATCTGCCTTTGGATTCGGATTTAGCGCCTCAAAATGTGTATAGCTCCAGCCTGCAGTCATTTTTAGGCAGTTTATACCAATTTGCCCAACGTTAAAAGCGGAATATTCCGGATTTTTCAATTTAGGGGTGGTTTTCCACGATTTAAAAAGAGCTGAGGGGTGATGGCACAAATCTGCCTTTGGATTCGGATTTAGCGCTTCAAAATGTGTATAGCTCCAGATCTGCAGTCATTTTTAGGCAGTTTATTCAAATTTTCCTAATGTTAAAAGCGGAATTTCTGAATTTTTCGATTTAGGGGTGGTTTTCCACGATTTAAAAAAAACTGAGGGGTGATGGCGCAATTCTGGCTTCGGATTCGGATTCAGCGCGTCAAAATGCATAAGAGGGGGTATGTCAAGTCTCAGTAACAGACCACTTTTTTTTTGTGTGCCTGTGTAATTAAAGGATGTAAAAATTGTTATACTTTGGGTAGAACACTATACACACTGCACCCATGCTAGAGCCCTCTCCACTGTCTTTTTTCCTAAATCTATTTGCTTTTTATTTTCCATGTTCTCTTCTATCGGCCGTATTCGAGGTATATTTTTTTGTTGTTTGTATGTAACAATGAAATTCGTTACACCATGTATCTAGAATTAACATTTTAATCGAATAATTAACAGTATACATTAACAAATATATTTACGTAATGAGTCACATTACACAATTATTGTAGTCGACTCAAGAGAAGACAGCGACATTGTAGATGCGCGTAGCGCGCCCAACATTCTAGTACATACTCATGTATGTAGTAGCTTTAAAACAGAGGGTTTACAATGAGAAATATATTTTGTTTCATTCATTGATCATTACAGTAAAATAGCGAAAATTGATTGCATAAAGTCTAAAGATGAAGTTTTTGATTGCATAGTTCGATTTGTAAATGAATGTGAAAATTTAACGGAAAAAAAGGTAAAAATATTAAAATATCATAACGGAACAGAGTATTTAAATAATCGATTTAATAAATTTGCCAAAGATAAAGGTATTATTTTGAATAATTGTCCAGCTTATGTACATGAATTAAATAGTACGGTCGAACGGTTTAATAGAACGATAATGGATATAGCGCGATATTTATTAGCTAAGGCAAATGTACACAAAAGGTTTTGGCCTGAAATAATATGCGCTTCAACGTATTTGATAAGTCGTACTTTAGCCAGCACAATAGAAAGGAAAACTAATTTTGAGATTTTCTTTAGAAGAAAACCAAATGTCGAATATTTACGTCTTTACGGTAGTAGAGTTTTTGTAAGAAAACCAGAACAAAAAAGAGATTCTAAATAGGATAAAAAGCGGATATCGGTATTATATTAGGTTATAGTGAAGTAGGTTATGGAGTGCTTGTAAATAATAGAATAATAGTTGCGACACACGTTGATATTGTAGAAGGAGATGTAAATGTATTGGTATTGATTATGATGATGATGAAAATGAAAGCGATTCTAGTACGAATGATGATATATCTGATAATGTTTTTGAAAACGCAGATGAAACTAATGACCAACAAGGTAAAATAAAAGAAAGAAGTATTGATGAGAAAGAATTACAAATTCCACGTAGATATCTATAAGTGACAAAAAAGCACAATAAGATATCCAGAGAATAGCTCGAGTGATATTTATGTAAATTACTGTAGAGTAGATACTCCATAAACATTTGAGGAGGCGATGAGTAGTAATGATTGTAAAAACTAGATAAAAATTATGGATAAACAAATAGAAAGTTTAAATGAAAATAAAACATGGGAATTAGAGTTGAAAAGGTACCAGAGAAAAAGGTCTTACAAGGAAACTACCCAAGGTGTCCGCCTCCGATTTTCCTTAATTTTTAATATGTTGTAGAGGATCGCAAAATAAGAGGGACGTCTTTTTTTATCGGCCCAATCCCTTATTAAAGGGGTGAACACCGCCCTTAAAGTTTACCACCGAAAACGGCTTTTTTCTTAATATCTTAAGTTCGAATTAATGTTTTGAAATGAAACAAAATGGAAAATTCTTCTCCTTAAATGACGAATGTAGCAAATATAGTTTGGTCCCCGGGGATGGCAATCCTTACTTTTTATTTCAGAAAAATCTTATTTTTTTAAATATTTTTGTATGTAATATTTGCAATAAAATTAATTGATTATTATAAAAATCATTTTTAGGATTAAAATAAAAAATTAAAGTTGACGTGTTTCGGGATTTTTGCAAATAAAAGCGTTATCGGAGGTAAACAACCCCCTAGGCGCAAAATACTTTCGAACCTTTAAAATAAATATTTTATGTTATATAATGCATAATTTATTTTTAGTTGGACTAATTTTTTTCTATGGGCCCAATTTCCTATTAAAGGGGTGAAATGCACCACTAAAATTCACCCCCAAAAACGGTTTTCTCTAGATATCACGAGTTCAGATTAAAATTTGAAATGAAACAGAATGGAAAAAATTTCTCTGTGAAATGCAAAATTAGCAATGATTGTTTCATCCCGTGGGGTAGCAACCCTTATATTTTATTTGGGAAAAACTTTATTTTTTTTAAATTATTTTTGTATATAATATTTGCAATAAAATTAAATAATTATTGTTCAAATTATTTTTAAAATTACAATAAAATTTAAAATTAAAGTTGACGTATTTCAGGATTTTTGAAAATAAAAGCTTATCGGGGTGAAGAACCCCTTTGGCGCGCAATATTTTGTATCATTTAAATAAATATTTTAAGGTGTATGATGTGTATATTCAGAATAATTAATCATGAATATTTTATTTATTTTAGATTAATTTATTTATAGGCCGAATTTTCTATTTAGGGAATAAAAATCACTGACAATGAATTTGACAATTTTGTTATTGTAACGTTCTAAATATAACAACATTAGATAAATAGGGGAATAAATAATTACATGAGTATATTTTCATTTTAACTGCATAAATATTTGTATGCAGAATCGCTGGTTTTTAAAAGCTGAGCCTAGATTAAAATTATTTTTATGGTATATTTTAATCTTTTTAGAAATCACTGTTTGATAATTATAATTTGGTTATAATTTTAGGATATTCATATTTGCGTATTTAGGCATGTCATATTATATTTCATTTCTGCTTCTCCATTAATACTTATTCTTAAGTAAATATTTTACTCATTTCTATTTATATATTTATGAATAAGCAATTATTTGTAAGCCCATCTTGGAATCATGGATAAAAATAGCGAATTTCGCGGAGAAAAACATCCGTGCAAAAATAACACGAGTGAGTCTGGAGTCCGCGACTGCATAAAAACAGATCAGTCAGTATATTTTTGTCAATTCTGCTGCGAGTTACATGTTATCGAGAGCCCGCGATTTGTTAAGAAAATTAGTTTATCCTACAATAAAATTTATTATTTTCTAAAAATTAAATAATTGAAAAAATGAAGGTGAATACTATCAACGTCATAAATTTATTATTGGCACCATTCTCGGGGCTTCAGATACCAGTAAACTCTGTTAATAAGGTTGAAATGGATGTAGCTGCAAAATTTGAAAAAATTTTATACGATAGTATGAATGATGTTAATGCGATTGAAGCAATAGAAGAAGAAACATTAGATTTTCAAGAGCAATTTAAAAATTTTGAAGTAGAAGCAATTGAAGATCACATAGTTTTAAAAGAAGAAAAAGATTATGATGTTTGTTCATACGATGATGAAGAGTTGATCTGGCCGAAATAAATGTTGTTGAATTATTGGTCCGAATTCATCGTTAGTTTCTTCTGATGTGGTGCCTCCCCGTCACCCGAAAAGAGGCTCGTGAGAATCGCACACACGCGAGTCCGTCCAGCTCCCTAACCTCTTCCCCCTCAGCTCGCAGGCCATACCCGGAAGTTGCGGCCAGCAGCAGTCGAGACGCGAACTTAGTCGCGCGCCGGGCATCGCCGTCGCTGTGCGAGGTTGCCGCTGCCGCCTACGGAGGCGCAGGCACGAGGTTGCTAGCGCCGCTGCTGCACGAGGCTCCTGGCAAGCCGGGATCACCTATTCAGCCGTGAGCGAGAGCAGCCGAGCGCCGGTGGACATGCCTGAGGATCGTAAAGTGCGTGCCGGTCAACTGCCAGCAGCACCGAAACTGTGTAAGCTCTGTCGTCAGTGTCCCCAACGTGGTGCCGAGTGCGTGCGAGCGAGTGTTCCGCTGCTGTCTTCAATCGGTGCACCCGACCGTTCCCCTGCCGTCGTCGCCGAAGCAGTGGGTCCGCTATAGCGAGCGAGAGATAGGTAGCGAGATGAGAGTGACCGCCGTGTTCCAGCTCTCCTGGTCGCAGCGACAAACGTAAATCCCCTACAGTAAATTTCCTTTCTTCTGCCGTAATACCTGCGTGTGTGTGCGCACGCACCGCGACGTTACGATAGAACCCCCCACCCCGTTGGTAGCTGAAGCTATAGGTTCCCAGACCCTTCGTAAAGTGATTTAGCATCGAGCGGATTGGGATGGCGTGTAGCTATAGGTACAAATTTGTGAATTGCCATTTCAGAGCAACTCGTGTTCCACCGACCGAGCTAGTAGTTTTAGAGTAAAATCGGTACGGAAGCGCCCTTACCTAGAGCCCTAATTTGTATTGTAAAGAATTGTATTATACCTCTCTTTTTCGGAATCGAAATAAAGTACTAATTCTTTTTCCTTTAATTGTGTGAATCTAATTTGCATCTATTAAACCTAAGCCTTGTCACTTGGCAGAAAACTGCTGCATAGTAGGTTTTCCCATTCGCGGTTTCCTCGATCCCCAGCTTTATACTCTTTTAAGACTATAAATAATGGAGAGAGCAAATTTCCAGCAGCATTAATTGTAGGTAATATTGTACAACTACGTGTTGTCGATAGAACAGATTGCACAACACATTCGACAGTTTTTGTTCCTTCTTCTGCTAATGTACGTCCAGAATGAAATTCTTATTGAAATCAACTTTGATCAGCGTTGTAGGTATTTTCTGTTCCAAATTCTGAAATCAGTGGTTTGATATCTGCTAAAAATGTACTAGCTTCTTGATTTATAGCTTCCTTGTCTTCAACAGTTTTTTTGTTGTAAATTTGCTAATTTTTCTACCGACAATTCTGTGAGCTTTCTTAAATTTTTGCAGCCTGTAAGATGCTCTAAATCTGACATCATTAAATTCCAAATTTTTTTAGCTTCTAAAGCCCACCTATATATCAATATCGTAAATCATATGGCCAGCTTCGATAGATTCTTTGAGATTTTTTAAAACAAATTCAGAAATCTGATATAATTTTTCATTGTAAGTTCCACCTTTGTTGATTTGATTCGCCCATCGAAGCAGTTGTTCTGAATTAACTAATTTAAATCAATGTTTAACACTGTCTATACTACGATTTTTATTAGTTTTACTTGATCACCAATATACAACTACTTTTTTTTGTAATCAAAGCTCAACTCTTCATCATCGTATGAACAAACATCATAATCTTTTTCCTCTTTGAAAACTGTGTGATCTTCAATTGCTTGTACAATTGATTTGTAAATTGCTCTTGAAAATCTAATTTTTCTTCTTCTATTG